>JACEFZ010004790.1:0-37500 GCA_014155875.1 Cepaea nemoralis | reverse complement strand
TTATTTTGCCACATAGAGTGTAGGCTGAATATTCCTAGAATGTATAGGAGATAAATTGCATACCTATGGGAAGAGATGATTTTGGTTTATAAACGAATGTAGACGTAGAATATCGTCATTACTATGTAGCTCTGAGCCAGAAAGTGTTTGTGTGGTTGTGAATTCTTTTGGATTTACCAGAACTGATGTCTGGAAACCATAGACAAAATTTACTTGTCGTAACATCAGTTGTTAGGAGATTCGAATCTTTCAGTAATTCTCTCTATATGTTAGAATAGGGATTAGTGATTTCGTCTCACTAAGTGAAATACTCTGGGGAAATTAAATGGTTATCTCCCTCTGCTTTTAAGATATCTATTGTTTTTCTTTCTTTGCTATTAAACACATTTACCTGAGAGACAATTCTCTTAAGAAGAATATTAGGCTTTAATACTTTCTTTGCTTATTCTACACTTAATGAGAGGATTTGCCAAGATCTTCGTCACTATTTTTTTATAACCTACAATACCAGATGCATAATATTCTATTAATATACTAATGAAATGAAATATATGCTTGTTAGGAGTATGTACAACCATATACATTAGAAAGATATGTCACCAGAACTTGGTGAGAACATCATCAGCTGGATGAGCCCAGTGAACTAGGTGATTTCGGCATAGCTGTCTGGAATGGTTGAAACACATATCACAAGAACACGAGAGTGCATGTCTTGCAGACATAAGATGTTGGCTACATATATCATATATCTATGTGTGGGTATTCATCACATTATATCATTGGACTAACAACAAGTAGCATATACTAATCTGGCTAACCTACACTTGTAAAGTAATAACGTCACCAACTGTCTTACGAGGACGGATACATGTGTATTGTTCTTGTCTTTAATTCAATTAGCTGGTGGTTTCAATGTGTGTTTAAATGAGGTACATTAGTATCATGAATGTTGAAATCATCAGTGAATGTGGAGAGATCTCACCTTCCCAGTGCAGTGAAGAGTGAGGATTATTGACCTCTCATAGCGCGACTGTGCCACCCAGAACATAAGCTGAGTATAAAGCAACTAACCTCACTCACCAACTGCCAAGAATGTTTACCAGGAAATGTGAAATTTCCATTTGAACTCGATCTTTAGCTAAAGAAACGAAGATGGTCAACTTTAATCGATTAGGCCCGAACTTTACATGTTCAACCGGAGTACTACCGAGACCAACCTCTATAGACAGTTAATGTGTCTTTATATATTTTGTGGTTTCGAAATATGAACATTGTGCATATCATCTGAAGACATAGATCATAATCTATTAACTTTACCAGAGAGTTAGTGAATTATTTGGCATAGTTATGTGTTTGTTACTGTGGTAAGTATTAAATTGATAGTGCGGTATCGCTATCTGGGGGACACAGATAAGGAGAGCTGTGTGGCAGGGATACTGCTCGTCTTCAGTCCAACCAGAGTGAGTATTCTCCTCTCTGAAGGCATTGCCTTTCCTGTGCTCCCTTGCTCTTCTACTAGAAAATGTTACATGATACCTTAGTGGAATCTTACTAGATGTGTCTGATCCAGTACTAGCGAGTCTTGCTAGCCATTTCTAATTTTCAATTATTACTCGGCGACAACGATTTGGGAAAAGCTATCTCCTATCTCAACATAACATACCTCAAATACATTACAACACAATTCACATTCCAAATGTCTTACAGATAACTGCTGTTTTATGTGCTTAGCTGCATCTAGAGGACCGGCATTTACGGATCTTAGAAAACCAACACAGCTGTTACTGAAACAGTGGCAGACAAATCAAGGTATAGAGTCGCTAAGAAATTTTTCCATTGTGAATTTAATATAAATCAATGCCGTAGAAGAGTCTTTTTAAATTAACGTTTATGTGTTTGGAATTTGATGATAACGAACGCCTGACCCCAACCACAGAGATTGTAATATTTAGAAAGAAACATTGCGCCTATTAATGTATAAACGCCATTGTATGTTAATAAGTGATATAGAATGGGTGGTATTCGCCGTTGCATATAATAAATGTGGCACATTATGGAACATTTTAAATCTTATGGAACGGCACGCGAGCCGGTGTACATCTGCAAAGACAATCGAAACCGGTAAGAGCGATGTGTATAATCCGCAGGAAACGATATGGGATTTACTCACCGAGTACGGAATTCCAGTCGACACAAACTTCGCATGATATTTTGCTACAACAAATGTATCCGGTGAAACTAATGCCACTACATGTTTAGCCAATCATGTATCTATGTCGTGTTCAGAGGCTTAAAATGTACTGGAGATGGAATCTCCTGTTTGTTTTATCTCAACCAATGATTCCCAAGAATTAAATAACAATTTGCTTGACCATCTAAGCATGTAAGGCGATAAGGCGTAGATATGGCGTGCGCACTTTTGCGGGAACGTTTTACCGATATATACACCCAGTTGCTTTCATTGGATCAGCCGAACCTCGGTTCTAGATTTGACGCCTATTTACGTGTTTAGCGGTTATTGGTTTCAGTTCGGGCAGATATGATCTTAATATTATAAAACTGTTTCTTATCCGATATTTCATCGATGTCTCTGAACAAACCCTATTTAACTTTATCGTAATAAAAAATAATAATGTTATGTGTTTTGCGACAGAAGAATTGAAATTTTAGACATTAGCAATTTTTGTCGCCCGGATTTAGTTATTCCAAAATATATCGCAACCTATAAAATTATTGAAACACAATGGTTTTCTGTTATGAATATATAACTGCTGTAAGTAAATTACAGGATAAGCAGTTACCTCCCCATTCTGCATTTTTATCCAGTCTAAAAGCAGTTACATTTCGGCTGAGGAATGCGCACAATTTTAAAATATTTGGAGCGAGCACCATATTTCCACGCAACAGGACTCTCTTACCAGGTATAATAACAAAGATGTAATCCCATTTCTAAATGGGTAAAAAAAAACAGGTCCCATTTCACGCACTGCTATGTAATGATGTATGTGTAAGGACGCTATATCTGTCCCGGGGATCACTCTAAATTTATTATTCAAAACCATGCCAAGAAATATTTTCTTTGTGTTTCAAACGGGAGCAAGATTTGCATAAGGCGTTTAAAAATAGCACCGTGGTTAGCCCATTAATATTCTTCTATCGTTATCACGTAAAAGATCAGACTTGTATGTGAGTTGTTAGGATTAAGTTAACGACATCGATTAAAGGTTATGATGCAAATGCATTATATCTTTTGGCCTTAACTGAGAAAATGTCTTTCCAATTATTAGAATAAAAGAAGACGGGTTCAAACCCCTCAAGCTTAACAAATATACGCAACAGAGTAGATAGTAGCTAACGTGGGTGTATCACACCAATAACATTCATTTGAAATCACAATTTAACTGACGTAAGATGAGACTGGGGTATCGACAAAACATGATGGATGTGTGGGACAAAGCGACTGGAACCGCGTACAAATTCCACGGGTGCTTGTTCCAAAACAATCAAGCAGACAGTCCCCTGAACAACAGTAGAGATATTAAGCCTGTGAATAATAAACCACTGAAAGAATTTTTGCCAAAATACGTGACATTTAGGACAATTATACATTGTTAATGACGTCAAGGTGAAAGTAATCGAAATGTAGGAATGTCTGTGGCAGGGATTAATGTCATCAGACCCTCCCCCCCCCCCCCCCCCCCCCCCAAAAAAAAAATCCAAAAAAAAAAAAAAAAAAAAAAAAATCAACAGTTTCCTGCGCGACACATTCCCGCGACCAAAACTACCCTGAGGGTCCATGACTGAGAAGCTGATTCTCGAACCCGTAATTGACGAGACATTGTTTGATTTAGCAGAATGCGACATCCGAGTGCTCAATAACCTGAAAGACCATTTTTCAGAAATGACGCCAATTTTCAAGGATACTGATTTGAGTGGAAATGATAGTTGCCCTTTCATACGTGTGTACGCTGTCAAAAACAAATTCTTGACGGGGTCGAGACGTACTTTAATCTGTAGTTATACCGTGGAAAAGATCTTATTGGCCACATCATTATTTAAATGGTCTTCAGGTTGCTGTCGCTTCCTTTGACGATGAACTGTATTTCGTTGCGGACTGTTGTTTTGGCATTCTGGAGACGGCATTATGTATAGTGAAATGTTTATGTTTACATGTGTCTGGGGTGTTGTGGCGTGAACTGCGAGCTCGGAAAATGGCATAACTGGCTAGAAAACATATAGAAACAGAACAACAATATCTAGAAATATCTGCATTCATGCGGCTGGTTGGTGACGCATAAGTGACCGTTTTTTTTGCCTTGTTTTCTAATGACTGCCGTTTCCATCGATGATGACCTGTATTTTCGCAGAGGACTTTTGTGTTGGCATTCTGGCAACGGCATTATTTACAGTGAAATGTTTTTTTTTTAGAAATCTCTTCGAGATTGTTTTGTTGCGTGAACTACATTTCGGAGAAAAAATGGCATGGCTGGCTTGAAAACATCTAGAAATGGAACAACAACATCTAGAAATATCAAGAATTTATAGACTAATATCTGCTTGGGATAGTGATTGCCGCTTCCATCAAGGATGAACTGCATGTTTCGTAGTGGACTTTTTGTGTTGGCATTCTGGCGACGGCATTATGTACAGTGAAATTTATTTTACATCTGTCCGAGATTGTTTTGTTGCGTGAACTGTATTTTGGAGATACAATGGCGTGGCTGGCTAGAAAACATCTAGAAATGGAACACCAACATCTAGAAACATCGAGACTTTGTAGGTGAACAGTCTGGTTGAGAAAGTGACTGCCACTTCGATCAAGGATGAATGTTTCGTTGAGGACTTTTGTGGTGACATTCTGGTGGCGGCATTACTCACAGCGTGCATGAGCGGGCTGTTGTTTGTCGAGACTCCTGTCTTTTCCACTTTTCACATTGGGCAGTGAGGAACATTTTATGTGATATTTACTGGCACAGAACGGAGCATAATGGGGACGACCCGTTGCTGCGATGTTGGAACCGCGACCGACTGAACTGAACTAAATGGTATCTGACCCACGGTTTTGAAATCACACACATATATCGAGCCATCGAGTTAGCTGTTTCTAATAATTAGGGGCTATGATTTCTAACGCCACACGACAAGGGGATGGGGATCCCGTATATGCCATTATTGCGGAGACGATGACATTGCTTGGGAAAGCCATGCTGTCTTATTATGTGTATAACAGAATATAAGAGTGTATTGACAGTTGGTGTGATTCCAGTATACACCTATCCAGATCCCAGCCGATGCTACGGAGTTTGTGCACTTTTTTACGATTCTCGTGTTGTCATCTACAGGAGGAGACAATATGAACAATGTAGTTATCCATGTGTAATAACAGTGATCCTTTATAAAAGGGGATCAATATTTAACAAACTGAGTTTTCTTCATTGCTTCTCTCGTCACGTGCAGATGATCACGATCATCATCATCATCATCATCATCATCATCATCATCATCATCATCATCATCATCATCATCATCATCATCATCATCATCATCATCATCATCATCATCATCATTATCTCCTCCTCCTCCTCCTCCTCCTCCTCCTCCTCCTCCATCTTCTTCTTCTTCTTCTTCTTCTTCTTCTTCTTCTTCTTCTTCTTCTTCTTCTTCTTCTTTCTTTCTTTCTTTTTTCTTTCTTGTAAGTCCTCATAAACCTTTTGTACATTGAATTAATGGTTGATCAGATTTTACAGCTACAGATGTCTACGGGATGAGAGAACCAATTTCCTGGGAATCATCTTTAATCACATACTACGAGATGCATGGCAGGTTCTTCTCATTGTCTGCCTTGATCCCCCATTGGAGCCAATTCCCTGAACATACGCCAAACCATCCTTTCTTTTTCCATTCCCTGCAGCTTCCTTCTTGCCTTTTCCTCTCTCTCTCTCTCTCTCTCTCTCTCTCTCTCTCTCTCTCTCTCTCTCTCTCTCTCTCTCTCTCACTCCACACACACACACACACATACACATATTTCTATTCCTTTCCTCTTTACTGATGTCCTGGTTATGATAAGCAAACCAGTGTTTGCCTAAATAGTGATATTCACTCCGTAGTTTGCCACTGACTTCTGAACAATTGACGTTAGTATCACTGAAATCAACACACAGAGATGCGCTCCTAAATGGCCCCGACATTGCATAACCTCGACTCTGTATGTCGAGGTAACGAAATGCTTTATCTTACCCTAAGCCACAGACGTCGGTAATGATGTTCATATAAAATCTTTAACCTTTGTTGCTTCTTATTCATGTTTTTGCGAACAGATGTGAATAATGTATGAATGTCCACTCTTCACCAGCTACTGCAAGCGTCTTCTGGAGAGTGCCATGGCTGACCTTCCTGGCAACACTGACGAAACAGCTGTGTCCAGATGCAAACGACAAGCCATTCGTTAGCGACGTTTCCGTAGAGAGTATTGTGTCTTGTCTGACGAGGATAGCGGGCGCTTTCACTGTGCTGTCAACGCTCTTAAAAGCGACACAGTTAGTAATATTTGTGATGATTATTATTATCATCATCATCATCATCATCATCATCATCATCATCATCATCATCATCATCATCATCGTCATCATTAACATCAGTGTCACAGAATCATGAATATAAAACAAGAAATGCTTAGATCTGAAGGATTAAAAAATACCGTGTAAGAATGATGACAAGAAATTTCATAAATGGCAAAGATAAATTAAAAATGCAACAATGCTAAAAAGAATTGGTTTAATGAATAATGCAGCAAATTTAAAAACATCCCGGATAATATTTGCAACCTGGCACAATAAAATAATGCACATGTCAGGAAATCGCACTTGTATACAAACAGGGTGTATCCATTCACAGTATGAAGATATTATGGACACAATCTTATGTGGATATTCAGTAAACATTAAACAATTATTTGATGGTAACAGATGTGATTAAAATAAATACAAACAGGCTCGTTTATACTGAAAGACGTGGCATAACGGAAATAACAAGGTCTCTGAAAAAGATACATAAAGAATGGAAAGATATCCCCAATATCTACATATCACTTTTGCATAATCGTTATCATCTTCCACTTTTGCCGTCAAGCATCGTAGGGAGAAATAGTTAACCTTTCAGCGCCCTATGGGTGGCACTGGATAGTGTCATTCCATGGGATTGTACAATGTCTTTCTTGTCATCAATCCATTTTCTTCTCGGGCGTCCTCTTGCTCTCATATCAGATCTTCTTTGGCGTAGCGTCAGTGCTGATAGTTGACGATGTTGCATTCTAACGCGATGGCGGAACCATTGGATCTTCTGCCACAAGTTGCTGATCTCGCTGTCTGACTGATAACATCATTTATTACTCGGTCTCGGATAATTAATTTGGCAGCTCCTCTCAAGCATCTCATCTCATGTTGATTTTGCTCAAGTTTGATTTGGAAAATGTCCAAAGTTTGACACTAGTTTCATAATTTGGTGTGAATATCCTATTGTGTCGTTTTGCGGACATAGATGTATTTGGATGTTTCAGTATGGGTGGTAGCTTATATGTTAGCTCACTTGCTTTATAACATCTGATTTCGTTGTCTCTGGTATTCTGTTAGCTTCTGTGATAATATTTCAATTCTTTAAGTTTTCATCATAATACCTAAAATCTGAGATCACTGGACTGTGAATCACAAAGAACAGTCACTTTAACGAGTCATATTACTGAACTAATCTCTTGCATCCTAATGGGAACGATAAACAATTTAAAAAAAATAAAATAAGACCAACCATGTTAGGAACTTATTGCTGGATTTTCTGCAGATAAAATGACAACAAAGGCAATTTTTAATTTGCTTATAGTCAATGAAAGATGTACACAATTGCAAAATGTGTGTTGTATAGAGTATTCACGAGGCTTTGGCACAGCGAAACATCAAGATTGTGTCAATCGACATTTGTCGAAGTCAGTATAGATACGAATATATATTTGGAGCAAGAATATATATATATATATATATATATATATATATATATATATATATATATATATATATATATATATATATATATATATATATATATATATATATATATATATATATATATATATATAAAATGTAATCATACTTAAAACTACGCCCTTATACACACATTCCTTCACACAGTCACTCAAACTAATATACACAAACTCCCACACTTTCGGGCACATACACTGTCAACCGTCATGAGTATCCACACGAAAATTGAAAAATAAAAATACATGTTATACATATTATAATATGCTGCTGAATTTATAAAGGCAGGTGACGATGCATTACATCTACAGCTATACGAACTAATAATAAAAATCTGGAGGACAGAAGAATTATCCCATGATTGGAAAGAGTCATTATTGATACCTATCTTTAAGAAAGGAGACAAGTTCCAATGTGAAAATTATAGAGGAATATCACTACTGTCCACAAGCTATAAGATACGATCCGCAGTATTATTAAATAGACTAAAACCATATTCAGAAGACATATTAGGTGACTACCAGGCGGGTTTTAGACAAAAAAGATCAACAATAGATCAGATATTTATCTTATGACAAATAGCAGAGAAAAAGTGGGAATATAAAAGAGATCTCCATAACATTTTTGTGGTTTTTAAAAAGGCTTATGATAGTGTCCATAGGAATAGTCTATGGAATGCTATGCAGGAATTTGGAATACCAAGGAAGTTAATCAACATGACCAGACTATGCATGGAAGATACTTATAATATAGTAACATATAAAGGCAGGAAATCAGACCCTTTCCAAATAACATCTGGCTTGAAACAGGGTGATGCACTATCGCCGCTACTCTTCAATCTGGCTCTAGAGAAAGTTGTAAGGAAGGTAAAGGAGGAATGTGATATTGGAGGAACATCCAAGCTGCTTGGTTATGCAGATGATATAGATATTATAGGGGAAAAGTGAACAAAAGACATTAGAAATATTGACTCACTTAAAGGAAAAAGCCCAACAGATGGGGCTGGTTATCAACCAAGATAAGACAGAATATATGGTAATTTCAAGAGAAGGAATGGCTAAAAACTCTGGCCACATACAAATAGATAATATGACCATTAAAAGAACGGAAACATACAAATACCTGGGTACAATCTTCAACTGCTCCAACATCATAAGGGAAGAAATACAAACTAGAATCAACTCTGGAAATAAGATATACTATGCACTACAACATCTACTAAAATCAAAGGCGCTATCTCGTAACACCAAAATCACAATATACAAAACACTGATCAGACCAGTTGTGCTGTATGGCTCTGAAACCTGGAGTACAACGAAAGGAGACGAAGCCTTGTTACAAACCTTTGAGAACAAAATTTTAAGACGCATCTTTGGACCCATTAGAGATACACAAAGTGGAGAGTGGAAAAGAAGAAGTAACAAAGACATTTATGATCTGTTTAAGACCCCGCTAATCACTGGTAACATGAAGGCTAATAGACTACAATGGCTGGGGCATATAGAAAGAATGGAAGATAATAGGGAAACAAAACTCGCTTACACTCAGGAAATAAATGACCGTAGACCCCGAGGTAGACCAAGAAGACGGTGGAGAGATAATATATATACAGACCTACAAGCACTTGAAATCAACGACTGGCAAGAGAAGGTCAACCAGAGAGACGAATGGAGACGGATTGTATCTGCAGCAAAGAACCTCAATGGCTCGGAACGCTGAAGAAGAAGAAGAAGATTTATATATATATATATATATATATATATATATATATATATATATATATATATATATATATATATATATATATATATATATATATATATATATATATATATATATATATATATATACATCGTGTAACGTAAAGTATGCTAATACAATTCAATAAGATAATATTACCTAAAACAGATATAAACACACTGAAGTAAGCAATGCACAAGTTTTAATATTGTACATGTGAAAATCAAGTGACAGTAAAAATGGTAATATGAAAGATGAGGGTACACAAAAAATATGGAATAGCGTGTGGCACATATACGTTCAGCTCTCCTTTCTCACTCACACTCACTCACACACACAGACACACCTCCACCCACACATACCTACATACACAGACACACAAATACACCCCATCCTATCCACACCAATAGAACACCCAGACCCACATACACACAGACACACGCACCCATACTATACCCACTCATACACCTCACATGCCCCTATCCTTACCCACTCACCCAGTCACACCCACGTACACATATACTCACTCATAGTTCAACTCAATTTCCTCGTTCACATTCACACTCACTCGCACATACATAAACGCACCCACCCACACCCATCCACACCCACCAGACACACATCCACAAACACACCCACCTCACCCGTCAACCAACAAACACGCCCACCCATACTCCACCTACACTCATCCCACCCACACTCACCCACCCACCCACACCACACAGCCATCTAACTCCACACCTACAACAACCCACTCACACCCACACATGCAACCACTCACCCCACCCCACACACCTAAATCACCTACCTTCGAACACCCAACTATCCACAATATCACACACTCACAACCCAAAAACCCACACAGACACACCCAACCACCCACACCTACAAACACACACGTTCAACTCTGTTATCATTCACACTCACACCTACCCACCCACAACACACCCACCAACACCCCAAACCCACACACCCACACACACTCACACCACACCCACATCTACTCACAAATACACCAAACTCACCCACCCACCCACAAACACACACGCACACATTTTATCTCAACTCTTAACTCACTCACACTCACTCGCATACATGCCCACCTAACAACCCACCCGAAACCATCCACCCATCCACAAATACGCCCTCGCACCCACACACCCATTCTCCTACCAACAATTACACTTCCACCAACACCCAACCACAGATACACCCACCCATCATACACCTACACACACCCACACCCACCCACGAACACCCACACACACACACAGACAAACGAACATACGTGAAATCGTATTTGTTGATTCACTGAGTATGCATACGGTCAAAAGCATTGCAGTCACCTCAAGTGGAAAATATTTTTGACTGGGAACAAAGAACTCATTCCTGATTTGAAAGATAGACCCGATCACAGTCTCTTTACACGACCTTGGTTATGTTTGTTATTTATTTAACTACAGCTGTCACATCCTCTGTTCACTCGCTCTTGTCATTCAATTAGTTAAATTAAAGTAAACAATGTCTACTTTGCCTGAATTTATAGCCATAGGTAAGGAATGTGGACTATCTGACCCTGAATAGTTAGCATGGACAGAGAAGAAATACACTGCTTTTCAGGCGCAAGAAAGAGATAGCAGAGCCACAGCTAGAGCAGCGGAGAAAGGAAAATTGCTGGCAGATAATATATATCTTATAGAAGAAAAGTTGTTGGCAGATAATATATATCTTATAGAAGAAAAGTTGTTGGCAGATAATATATATCTTATAGAAGAAAAGTTGTTGGCAGATAATATATATCTTATAGAAGAAAAGTTGTTGGCAGATAATATATATCTTATAGAAGAAAAGTTGTTGGCAGATAATATATATCTTATAGAAGAAAAGTTGTTGGCAGATAATATATATCTTATAGAAGAAATGTTTGCCGCACAAGAATCCATCTTGAAGCTAGAGAAAGGGACGCTAGTGGCTCAAAAGAAAGAACGAGCACTAGAAATATCACTTAAGACATATTATTATCTGAAAAAGATACTAAAGAGACAGCGATGGCATCAGACAGAGAGAGAGAGAGAGAGAGAGAGAGAGAGAGAGAGAGAGAGAGAGAGAGAGAGAGAGTGAGAGAGAGAGAGAGAGAGAGAGAGAGAGAGAGAGAGAGAGAGAGAGAGAATTTTACTGTACAACTTGCTGTTCGAAAGAATGAGCTGGTGGTCAAACGAGAACGAACGAACACACGAACTTTATTAACAAAGGGTCACAAATTGGGCACGCAGGCTTGTCTTACATTCGGCCCTTCCAGTCACTCATCTTTTTGAAAGTTGTGAACATAAACAATACATATTACCATGTTATGAGACAGGCAGGCAGCTAGACACGAATACAAAACACATACATAGACAGATACATATGTATCTGCATACATACTTACATCATTTACTCAAACTCTCACGGTTATACACTCACTCAATAGCACACAAATACAAACTCCCATCGCATACACATATACTCTCTTACAATCACAAAAGTTTGCTGATACATTTATACATATTCTCTCTTTCTCCATCTCTCTCTCTCTCTCTCTCTCTCCTCTCTCTCTCTCTCATCTCTCTCTCTCTCTCTTCTCTCTCTCCTCTCTCTCTCTCTCTCTCTCTCTCTCACTCACCCATATATCCTGATTATCCTCATACATACATACATACACTCACTCCCATACTCACATTGGCAGCACACACACACACACACACACGTATATATATATATATATATCTATATATAATTCAATCACACTTAAAACCACGCCCTTATACACACATTCCTTCACACAGGAATTACACAAACTCCCACATTTTCGAACTCATACTCTGTCACGAGCATCTACACCAAAATTGGAAAATATGTTATACATATATATCGTGTAACTTAAAGTATACTAATACAATACAATAAGATAATATTACCTAAGACAGATATAAACATGATGAAGTAATTAATGGGAAAGATGTAATATTGTACATGTGAAAATCAACTGACAGTAAAAATGAAAATTTGAAAGATGATGATACACAAAATATATGGAATAGCATGTGGCACATAGTCGTTCAACTCTTATTTTCTCTCTCTCTCTCTCTCACACACACACACACAACACACACACACACACACACACACACACACACACACACACACACACACACTCACACACACTACACACCCATCAACGCCCAACCCCATACCCACCCACATACACACAGACACGCACACCCACATCATCCCACCCACACCAACACAACATTCAGACCCACGTACACAGAGACAAACACACACACCCCACACCTACATTCACCCACACCAACCCATACACCCATACACCATACCCACACACATACACCCTACCCGCCCTTATCCTTACCCACTCATCCACCCACACAAACCCACCCCCACTCACGTACACACAGGCACAACATATTCAACTCTCTTTCCTCGCTCACATTCACACTCACTCGCACATATACACTCGCACCTACCCACATACATCCACCCACCCACAAACACACTCACTAACCCAACCAAACACACCCACAAACACACCCCACCCTCACCCACCCACACCCACCCACCAAACAACAGACACACCCACAAACACATCCCACCCCGCCCCACACCCACCCACCAACCAACAGAACACCCATCCATCTTCCACATACATTCAACTACACCCACACCCACACACCAACCCAACCAGAAACCTACAACAACCAACTCACCACCACACCTACAACCACACACCCACATAGTTAGATCCACCTACCCACACCCAACCACACATATAATCACACACACAACCACAATCCACCAACCGACGCAGACACACACACCCACCAACGCCCACATTTACACATGATCACCGCTTTAATCACTCACACTCACACCCACTCACTCACCAACCCACACACAAACACTCCTCACCAAAACCCCAAAACCATACACCAACACCCACACAATCACATTCAGTCACACCTCACCCACCCATAAGCTCACCCAAACCTACACTTACTCACCCACCTACACCCACTCACCCACCCACAAAACCACAAAGACACACACACTCAACTATTTTCTTACACTCACTAGCACACAAGCCCACCCACTTACATCCACCTGCCCACCCACACCCAACCTTACACCCAGCCACACACACACAACCAACATCCGCCCACACCCACCCACTCACACACACATACAGACACAGACAAGCAAACCGACCCACCCCCACACCAACAACCACCCACCCAAACACCCAACAACATACCCACATCCACTAACCCTACAAACAATCACAAACACACCCACCCTTACCCACCCACATGCATACACACGTTTATCTCCCTTTCCTCATTCACGCTCACACACACACCAATCCACCTACAAACACCTCAAATCCACCAACCCATAAAAACACACCACAACACACCCTCCTACATACACCCACCCACAAAAACTCTACACCCACCAACCCATACACGAAAGCGCCAGCAAACACCCATACCACACCTACACCCACACCCATCGACCCACTCAAACACGCACAACCACCAACGCACACCCATTCACTCAAAACAAACCACACACATCCACAAACACCAACCCACACACACTCACACCCCACCCCCAAAGTTTGAATATTGTACATATAAAAATCATGATAATGAGAAAGATGAGGATTCACAAGAAATATGGAATAGCATGTGGTACAAATGCACTCAACTCTCTTTTCTCCCTCACACTCACACTCACGCACACACTCACACACACACCCATACACACACATTCCCAGTCACACCCATCGCCACACACTTCACCCACTTTCCACACACACACAAACACAAACACAGTCTCACAATACCCACACACAAAGCCCACACCCACCTACCCTTACACATGACACCCATATACCCACACAGAAACACACCCACACATACACACATAAACATTCAACTCTCTTTTCTCACTCTCTTTTACTCACAAACCCACCCACCCAACCACTCCCACCCAACCTACAACCACATACACCCACATCAACCAACACATGCACACCCACCCACCCACACATACACATCTAACCCTCCCACACACACATATACACACACAGACGGAACTATCTACATATTTCTCTTAGATTTACAATTTCTCTTAAATTTACATACATCTTATATTATTGTATGCGGTAATGATAAATAGTACCAACATGTGACTTATGGAGGCATAAAGTCGGTATAGAGTAAATATTGAAATAGTTTTCGGTGGAATGAGTAGGCGCCCATTAGAATTTTCATATATGTTAGAAGGTCATTCCTTACGTGAGCACCAGAATACGCAAAACATGTTTTGTATAAGTCCCATCTAGGTTTTGGAATTTGCAATAACTTTATGCGCTTGCTGTTCATTGCATGAGATTGAATCAACGGTAGTAGATACTCTAGGGTATGTTGCTTTTGTAAAAAGGGCACACTTTCGAAATTGTAGAAGCCTTAGATAGTTTTGAGGAGAACACAGTCGATTTATGTTAGATTTTGGGCACCCATCCCATACTGTGGAACAATAATCGAGATGTGATTGAATGAAAGATATATAGACTATTTTTCGTGTACTGTCGTCCAGGAAGTGCTAAATTTGGGCAAGTTGGTAAACTGTTTGAGCTATTTTCTTGGCAAGGACGTGAACACGAGAGCTCCAGTTTAAATGTCTGTCAATGAAAAGACATGATGTCTTATGTTCAGTTTCATTAGCTTTGTATGACGTGTCCATGCGGATTTTCAACGGTGCCCTAGCTAGTACCTGTAGTTTTTGTCTGCACTGGTTTTGACGATGCTAATTTGCATGCCATTTTTATTGCTCCAGCTAGTAAGATTATCAAGTTCTTTCTGGTTTTTGTTGTGTGTGTGTGTGTGTGTTTAAAAAAAAAAATACTCTCTAACTCACTACGGTTCTCTTGACTAGAATATATATATATATATATATATATATATATATGTATATATATATATATATATATATATATATATATATATATATATATATATATATATATATATATATATATATAGTACAGTCGTCTGCAAACAGATCACGCGTTGTTCTAAGATATAACGGAAGATCGTTAATATAAACTGTAAAAAGCTGCAGACCTAATATTAAGCCCTGGAGCAAACCAATATTAAGCTGTGTGGATCTTGATAGACAGTTGTTAAAGTACACGATTTGTTGTCTGTCGGGTAAAAAGTACGTAAATAGATTCGATATATTAGCGCTAGTCTTCAATTGTTTTAATTTACTAATTTAAATTCGTGAGTTGCCTTATCAAAAGCTTTTTTAAAAGTCTACAAACACTGCTTAACAAAGCTCGTCATTGTTGATGTTAAAATGCCAGTTATCAGTTATTTTTGATAGGGCGCTATGCAAGAATATTTAGTTCGACCCCCCGATTGTCTGTCAACTATTAGACAATTTTTAATTAACCGATTTAATGTTATTTTGTGTATGTGTTTTTCTAATGACTTTGATGGCCACAATAGTGAGGAAGAAGGTCTATAATTACCAAAGACACTATTATCAATTGAGCCATTTTTAAGTAGAGTATAAACTTTAGCCATTTTAAATGCCGATGGAAAGTTAGAGCAGCAGAACCAGTAATGAAAGACACGAAATTTTAAAGCAATATTAAGGTTAAATTATTAGAGAAAGAAAAATACTGAAATTGGCCAGACTAAATTGGCAGCACAAAAAATTTGATTCTTATAAATAATCTTATGGCATCGACAGAAATGTTACATCTGATGATTCAATATCAGTATAGGTCACAAATTTTGAAGTTTTAATGAAGCACTATAAAGTGCCCGAGGAAAGTGGGCAATTTTATTCCAAGAGCACCTGGTACTAGAATCTTTTTAGGTTTTGGAAGTTGTTCCTGAAGATTTGAGAGCAAATGATCATTTTGTTCGTGAACTTGTCTGGAAGTAGTTTTGTTTAGACCATGTGCAGTCGGATCTTACACAACCGCAATAATACAAGCATTGGGTGATTTGATACTATAATACGTGGTATAACAATCAACTTTACTGATTCTATTTCAGAGGGAACAGTATGAGTGAAGCATCGTATTTGTAGACCGACCTACTCCGCATACCCCATGTGGGAACGATATTGATCTCTCTCTCTTTCCTTCTCTCTTTCCCGCTCTCTGTCTCCCACTCTCTCTCTCTCTCTCTCTCTCTCTCTCTCTCTCTCTCTCTCTCTCTCTCTCTCTCTCTCTCTCAAAGATTGCTTCTCTGTCCGCATACCCCATGTGCAATATCGCAGTAACAATACCCCCTCTCTCTCTCTCTCTCTCGCTCTCTCTCTCTCTCTCTCTCTCTCTCTCCTCTTCTCTCCTCTCCTCTTTCGTATATACCTGCACATCCCTTGCCACTTTTATATGAATGTCTGTTGAGTGGTGTGATGTATGTATGTGCGCTCACGCATATCATCCAACCATACTTTAGGACTCGCTTCAGATTTACATAAAGGAGTACATACATTGGTGCCCACTCAATGGCTCTTCAATATTCGCCCACTGGCACCCACTCATGCATTGTTAGTACATCCACTTGGATTGCTCCGATACCATCCCAGACTACCATCAAGGTTGTCCCTACATTCCTGTTTCCCGCCCCTTCTTCAATGTCTCACTGAACCGTTACACCCACCATGTCGCCATCATCCTACATCCAATTCCCTCAGTTGGGTATAAAAAGAAGACATCGGTGATACTTGGGGTTATACTCAGTTTGGAATTCTGAGGTGAGTATGAACATTTTTTCCGATTTTCATTTTCTCTTCATTGCATTCATTATTTCATCTTTTTGTTCTTCTCGTCCTGTCATCACGTTTTGATGTAGTCATAGGCGATCTCCTTGACTATATGTTGTGTTTTGTGAATGTGTTTGTTTGCTGATGAAGGCTAATCGCTGCAACGTCCTGTAAGTGTCGTAATTCTGTTATGTAAAGCTGCACTACTTTGTGTCATTTTATATTGCCTAGATGAAGCTGTTTTGAGAACGGCCTACATGTCTCTGGCACCGAAGGCAAACCATACTGTCACATGATGGACCAACGTGATTTAACCATTATGAGAATAAAGGCGATCTGAATTAGCGGATGTTCGAGGCCAAAGGTTGTTTCAACAAATCCAGAAAAAGTAGCGGCACGTGTTTACATCTGGTGGACAGAATGGGAACACTCGGTGGTGAGTGAGACGGATCCCTACATCGCTTTGACAGTTTATAAACAGGTCGGATTGGAAGCGGAAGTACTCAGCTCGGAAGAAAACAGTCCGTCTGTCAATTTATAGTTTCCGGACATCAAGAAGATTGGCAGCTTGTTGGGGAAACCCGTTGTTGTATCATACGGTAACTCGCTGGTTTGTTGTGGGAGTCAAAACAACTGATGACAACTCTGACAGTGACTAAGCCAGGGAAAATGGATTCTTGACAATGGATGATATGTCCAAATAACACCTGTGTGGACAGGAAGAATACCGTCACGTGACCAAGTTTAGGTTTTGCCAAAAACCATGATTGGAGAGGATAGTTGAACTCAAACCTTGGATTTTAGCGGACGTGCTTCGGCACTGGGGTTTTGATTGGAAAATGTCTACCGTGAGCGAATTGAGTTAATTTAATTTTACACGTGCCTGTCATGGCAAGAGTGGATGTAATTGGATCTAACTGCGGTGTTGCCTAAGGTAGAACCTATTATAATTAGTTCTAATTAACATAGGCTGTAGCCTTGTTAAAACTAAAGTGTGATGATTAGCACTGTTAGCGGAAAACTAGCTAGAGAAGGGAAGTGATACTTGGCTCTGTTAGTTGAAAATAGATTAGTGAAGTGTTGATAAGCTTTACTAGTTGAGAATTGAGTAATGAGGGATAATTGGGATATTCCAGTAGGTGTCCCTGGTGGGCGGGGTTCCGCATTCTGTTTGTTGATTTTTTTTTTCTTGTCTTGGCCTGATGATAACCTATGTGTTCAGTCATCTGTCCCTGACAGAGTAGGTTCACTTTATTTTCTGAGCGATGCCGATGGCCACGATCATCTAATAGAGATCAGTGACGGGGAGGCTATCACCAGTTGTATGATTTATTTTACAGGTTCCTCTGGTGGGAATGAAGAACCCGGAACCAATGAAAAATCCGATCCCGGATAAATTATGATGTAGAGAGATGGGCCAGCAACTTTAGCAACGGAAGAAGTTAATACACATTGCTCGGTGGAGCCTAATGGTATATGTATCCTACATGAGTTCATACCAATCGTTAACACACCTGAAGTGATGGATGTTCAGCCCATGTGGAACTAGATCAGTAGGAACTGATGTTCACATTAGATGAAACCAAACATTGAAGTGTAGTTGTTCCATGTATCTAGGAAATCAGAACTTTCAGACTATATCTAGTGAATAAAGCAAGCCATTTTTGTCTAGATACATTGACTGTTTAAGAGTGAAAATACAGAACTAATAGGAACCGTTGTGTTAGGAACAATAATAGTATTTTCCACGGATTATATATTTACATGGGATTAAGATCTCATGGGCATCAGAGCTCCTGGAGGAGGACATATCTGGAGAGAAGGATACGACTTCGGTGAGGTCTATTGTACTGACTCGTGTGATGTCGTGTAATCCTTGCCATGATGTGTGCACTATGATCCTGAACTTTGAAGGCTGACATATACATTTATGTTATAATACACGACACACATTTTCTTCGCATACACGTCTCATATACGTTACACTTTTCTTTTAATAAATTAATCTTTATTAATTTTTAGAAGCAAGAGTTGTTGAGTATGTTGCGTTGGGGAAGTATGAGAGGGGGCATAGTACGACGGTGAGAGAGTGATAGGAATAGGTGTCCACGGGCTTGTGGAGTGTGTTGGACGGAAGCTGTGTATTCTCCAGGATATTGATAGGAAAGAAAAATATTATAATGTGGTTGTTGACTCTCCTCACTCCAGGGACGACACTTTAAAGGAGGACACGACACATACATTCCTTAATTTCGTGTCAGAGGTCAAGTAGCTGAAATCGGCAAATGTGCAAGACAGCTCCCAGAAGCTGAGAGACCTAACGCTCATGGAGATTTTGATAGTAGTATACAATGTGGTATTTGAAGCCTAAATCTGGAACCGATCCAGATTTCTGACATCATATTTTACTACGCGAAGAGCCTAGCTCCGCATAGAAAGTGGAGCCATAACGGACCTCATTTACAAGGGATGCAACTCATGAATAAATATTCGAACGTATTTTTGCACTGTCACTTCTCTGTTTTTAGTGAGAATTTTATTTCTTTAAAAATTTAATAATTACTGTTATTATTGATTGTAGCGGGGTGGGGCTTAAAAACTATCATTATACTAGTGATGCTGTTAAGGTACAGTGCTCTTCCTCCTCGGTGTCTTCCTTCTTTTGTCACGTCTTCTTTCTGTATCTGTAATGGGTCGGATGTAAACACTATCAGCATTCAATTGGTGATGTGTAAGGGATAGGGTTACAGTGCATTTCCTATGGGTGGTCTATGGGGCGGATGGATATGGGGCTGGGTGCTCAGGGGTGGACCATGGAATGTCGGCGTGTGGTGTAGGGCTAGAAGGGTAGAACCTCAAGCAGTGACAGGTGTCATATGAAAACTTAACAAGTAATAATGTAAATGTGGCGGCTATATGATTTGTAAAGGGGCGTAGTGGCTTATTCACTATCATCAAACAGGGTACAAGTGAAAATCTTAAAAAAGTAAAATGGCCGATATTATTGATTGTAGCGGGTATAACTTAGTAAAATTCGATGGTAAGGGGTGGATATTAGTGATCTGTAGAGTGTCTTAGTTGCCTATACACTATCATCACACAGGCTACAAATGGAAACCATAAAAAGGAAACATGGCCGGTATTATCGACTATATCGGACATGGCGTAGTGAAACTCGTTGACAGGGGTGGGTGAGTGGTGGAAAGGATAGATAGGTGATTCTGATCATTGTTAAGAGGTGGTCGAGTGGCGGGGTGGCTAGATAAATATGTCCGTTCCTTGATAATAGCTGGAGGTTAAGTCTCATATTAAAGTCTAAAGATAGAACTCATATGTGGATGATCTGAGGGTGACCGGCTAGGTGACTCATCACAGGGCTATGTCGGCAGAGGTGAACGTACGTAAAGGTGTTCAGACATGTCTTTGGGGAAAACCGGAGGATGACTCAGAGCGTACTGACCGCGGTAAACCTACTTGAACATGTTTAGACATGTTTTCTATGTTGCCTCAGCCGCACAGTTTGTATAAAAAGGACCGTAAAGGTGGACTAAAGACACTACGTTTGCGACAAGACATATCGAAAACACCTCACCGAAGAGACCACAGTGGTAAGTACCACAGTGTGTATGCTATAATGTCTTGTTACACGTCGTCAAGAATGTATAGTGCTGTCACTAGTGTATATCTCAGACGCTACATGTCGCAACTAACAAGAATACACCACTAGGTATAGTCGCCCGGTATAGGAATACTAATACAGATATTAATGACGGTCGTATATATATATATATATATATATATATATATATATATATATATATATATATATATATATATATATATATATATATATATATATATATATATATATATATATATATATATATATATCATAATCAGCTTCACTTTTGCCGTCAATGATGGGTGGCACTGAATAGTTTCATGCCGGGTGATTGTCTGTATTCTCAGGCGTCCTCTGCTGAAATCCGTTACGGTGGCTGCAGTGGTGCATTCCAATTGTGTACATATGAATCTTGCTTTTCACTAAAGCATGCTTTCTCTGTTCACTAAAAAGTATAATGCTTTTGTCCAGCTACAGATTCAAACCAAGACGACCAGTCCCTCATTGACACGTGGGCCACATCGATTCCGGAACGCACAAAGGTATGTGTATATATCAGGTCTCAATTAAGTGTAGTGTAACATATATGCGTCTACGACTATGTCCTCTTTCTGTGCAGTGTGTGGAAACATGGTTATACAACGATTCATTATCCCACTTACTCTCTAGAGTGAAAAAAATGTGCTGACACAGGAGAATCTAGAGGCATGCTCTGTGGTCACTAAATTATTAAATGAATATATATCACTAATGTACACGATCTCAACATTCACCTTCTCTTCAAAATGTGTCTAAGCTACATAAAAGTCAATTATGTGGTGTCAAATTCAGTATGTGTAATTTTTACTGTCCCTTGTTATATCATCTTTGTCCTTTCTCCAGACTGAAAATTTGCAGACACAGAAACAGCTCGAGACTATTGAGTGGCTTACAAGAAGTGAAATCTCGAGTTTATAGCTTACAAGGTCGTGGCGTGCTGATGAGCGTAATCTAGCCTAGGAATCAACATACAGCTGAAAGATGCTGGTGTTGACCACAATATCCTGAAACAGGATGGAAACGCGGAAAAAAAAATTTAAGGATAAAACCTTTCCATTGCCGTTGTCCAATGTACTCTTGTATGACCACATTAAAACTCTCTCTCTATCTCTCTCTCTCTCTCTCTCTCTCTCTCTCTCTCTCTCTCTCTCTCTCTCTCTCTCTCTCTCTCTATCACACACACACACACACACACACACACACACACACACACACACACAAGTCCCCTAGTAGGAACTTGCTGCAGCTAAGTGTTAGGACCATAACATTTGCGCAGCCCTGAGCGCACGGAGGAACAGGTGGCCTGTCTTTCTCTCTCATAGCCAACGACGAGAGCTGGTATCGAATCTTGTCCGACGGACATATGCCATTATCAGTGTAACTGTTTGAGTTGTCTGTATATGTCACTAGTCGCTCCACAGAAATTCCTAATCACAGACAATGAGACGCGATGTGTGCTTTGTTAGGTTCACTCTCAAGTGTATTTTCTCACTCCGCTAAGAAATATAGTTCTGATGGAAACAGTATTGCCATGTTTCATGTATGCGTGTGTATTGCATGCATTAAGAAGCCCGTGCTGAAAGAAGAACATCTGTTAGCAATACACAAATTCTACTCACCTTTGTTATGAGATAAAGAATGGACTGATGATTATCGGGAGCCTAGTGGCAAATATGAACAAGTAGCAGGTAGGATGTCGGTGTTCTCAAACGGATTGAAACTGACATCTCCAGCAAATACAATAGTTAACAATGTACGCGGCACTCTTCCTGACACGTCAGAAGGTTCTATGGTCTTCTGTGGTGAAAGTACATCACCTAAGTCTAACGCCACCTCGACTATTCCCTGTATCTGTGTGGGAAACTATCTTACAATTCCCCTACGTCGTCATGCTGGGCGGTATCCGCCATGTACGACAGGTAGGGTGTTTCAGATAATTGGACAATTTGTCTTTCCTATTATTTCTTCACTGACATTTGATTGGTGCCTCTTGCACCTACTGCAATACGGTAGTCACAGTTGACGTAATCGAACAAAGGCTGACTTTAATATGGTTTTGATGATTTCTTTACATGAGAGATTGCTACAAACGTTTTGTAAAGTGATGATTCTATAGATGGTGGTCTGTCTGTAGACTTTAACTAATTCCAATTAAAATGGTAGGGACAGACAATCCTGTCACTGCTGGAGGACTGAACCCCGAGCACCGATAAGCAAATGTACTAATCCATTCGAAAGCCCGGGTCTGCAGTGACATAACAGAGGTAAGCTGTACATGTATAGTAGTGAAGAAACAGAGGCGCATGACAGAGGTAAACTGCTACATGTATGGTAGTCGAGAAACAGAAGCACACGACATAGGTAAACTGTACATATATGGTAGTGAAGAAACGGAGGCACATCATGCCATGACGCCGCTGTCAATAACTCTGTGAACTTTTAACAGGAAACAATATAACTGTAGGCTCGTTCTTCAACAAAACTTCAACAGTGCCTTTGGTTTTGAAACCAAAAGAAGAAATAAGATCGAGTCGCAGACATGAGTAATCGAACATCAAACGCTGTTTATTTTTTTTCTAATAGCTTATCGGGTTTGCCTAGCAACAAATAAATACTTCCATATTTACCGTGGTAACTATATCATGGAATGTATGTAATATTAATGTTAGCTCTTACTAGACCGTTGTAAATTGATTTGATTCTGACTTACTTTATGTGTCCGTTGACGACCTTCTCTCTCTCCTCTAAGTCTATTTCTCACCGCTTCTGAATTCCATCAAAATTCCTCGGCAGTCGGTTCATTCATTCTCAGCATCATCTCACATGAGTGTGTTATCATATCTTTACTCATATTCCAGCCACTTTGTCCATATAAAATTGTCGATTCGCCAATTTGAATGTTCTGATCGTTCCATGCACAGCCTTGTCTTCCAACACCCCAACAAAGTCTGTCTGTTGTCCGTTGACGTCAGAATGACGTTTTCCTCTGTTGACAACTTGTCTCCTAGTTTCTCTAGGCTTTCGGCTTATAGGATTTTTATTTATCTTCTGTGACGTAATATTGTCGGGCACTAGCTATATGGCATTATGCCCCCTCCCCTTTAAAATGATGAAATCATTTTCTAAATCGTGATCAAGAAATATTACAACTAGCAGTGCCGACGTAATAAGTCATAAGCTATGCTAAGTACGACAGTATGGCCCCTTATGCATCCCACGCAAAATAAAAAAAAATTATTATTATAATACGGGCACGCACATCAGTCTACAATCCCAAGGTAGAAGTCGTGTAGACAACCCATGGGGAGGCTGTACTAACTAACTATATAAATCTATATAAATTAGTTCCTCATTTGACCATACAGACAAGCGTCCTAACTCTAGCTAAAAAACCGGAGTAAGGGGACTTGCGTGATTCACAGGTACTAATCCGTCAGTACTAGTAAATGTATGCTCTATAACTATCGCTGCAATATCTACTAACTGTTATGATCTTGTCCGTTTTGAATATATAGGTGAGGTCATCTGCCTTCGTTATAGCCGTAGTGGTACACTGCCCTAGTTGTAAACCTATACAGTTTATATGTTGACTCTCAACAATGCAATGGCGACTACTGGCGTAATTATAATGTGGTATAATCTTCGTCTGTGAGCTAACATCTTTGAATATGTTGACATCGAGCAGAATAATGACACAATTATAACACTCTTAATTAATAACTCATAATAACTTATAACAATCGAAGAATGTAACTACTTAATTAACTAATGTAAATTATGCGCAATAAAACTAAATTAAAATAATAATACTATAATAATTATTAACACAGTCAATAATGATCATATCATAATCCATAGTCTTCAATATCACTATGCCAATAACTGCATATCTCGATGTACAGTTATCCATTACAGGAAATGTAATAAATTTACTAATTATATTGTTCTTAGCAACACCACGTTAATATATTTACTATGACTAACACTATATAAGTGTTCAGTTCCTAATCGTCTTAATCACAACTGTGTGAAATATATAAAAACATTATCTAAGAATATCAAAGTTCGATAATTAAAATGTCAATCCATTAGACTCAAACCGAATTCCTTCGTTCTAGTACAGTTCATCATCCACAGCGGATAGTGCGGATAGTAGGCAATAGTACAATCATCGTCTCGATCCAATGAGTATGCCGACTAGCTTCATAATGTCTCTGCCAATAAATAGAATTAACAAGATATGTATATAACTGAATAATATTATGCCAAAATTAATTTGTTGTTTGCTATGTAATTTGCCATTTATAGTGTGTGTGTTTTTTTTGTTGCCTCAATATAAAATTCAATATCTCAGTAACCAACTGAGGGAAAAGGATGAGATTTAGCATATAACCTTATGATTATGTCCACCCAACAAAAAAATATTTGTTCTGGAGATTGTACAGCAGATTTCAATGTTTGTTTATATGCGGTATATATTTTATGTCCCCCACATTCATTCCATCATTTTAAGAGTATTACCGTTTCAGCAAGACACATCCCCGCTCTTTTCGAATTTTGTCTGCGCGGTTTTCGCTTTTGGCAGACTGAGGGAATTTATATGGGGTAGTTCAGAGGTGTCGTCAAACTGTGGGTTCTTTCATGAAACGTGGTTATATAAATAAACTAGCTGGCTCGGCCCGGCTCCTGGAGGAGATCTATCTATCTATCTATCTATCTATCTATCTATCTATCTATCTATCTATCTATCTATCTATCTATCTATCTATCTATCTATCTATCTATCTATCTATCTATCTATCTATCTATCTATCTATCTATTATCTATATATCTATCTATCTATCTATCTATCTATCTATCTATCTATCTATCTATCTATCCATCCATCCATCCATCCATCCATCCATCCATCCATCTATCCATCTATCTATCTATCTATCTATCTATCTATCTATCTATCTATCTATCTATCTATCTATCTATCTATCTATCTATCTATCTATCTATCTATCTATCTATCTATCTATCTATCTATCTATCTATCTATCTAACTAACCTATCTGTCTGTCTGCCTGCCTGCCTGCCTGCCTACCTGCCGGCCGACCCACCCACCCATCGACCGACCGACAGACCGACCCACCGACCAACCCACCGACCTACAAACCGACCGACCGACCCACCCACCCAACCACCCAGTCAGCCAGCCAGCCAGCCATCCTTCCACCCACCCACCCACCTACCTTTCTGCCTGCCTACCTACCTACCTTTCTGTCTGTCTGTCTGTCTGTCTGTCCGTCCGCGCTATTAAATATTGATAAAAGTTACTGGAAAAAACGTCAGGACCATGTGTTGAAAGAGGAAGAGGACTATTGAAGAAAGGATGGATTAAATTTTATGCAACCGAGAGCAATCATCAACCTACTGGAATCGTTCGACACAGATTAAGGTCTGAGCAGATCGCAGACCTTAATCTACGTACACACTTACTGGGATATTTTGCTCCAACTATTCAGACGAATTGCAGGCCCTAAACATTACAGCATCAGCATCAGATGAAGAAACAAGAAGGAAATGAAAAATAAGGTAAGAAATATATTCCTTCTACTTTCCTGTTAATTTACAAATTATTTACCCCGTGCCTCTGTAAATTCTATGTCTTTACTAATATTACACATTGCACCCCTCTCGGGATTCTCCGTGGTGAAGTGGTCAAGCCGTCTGACTCGGGCTCCGAAGGTTGTATGTTCGATTCCGGGCCGCGTCCTTCATTTCACGAGTGCATTTTTTCGGAGACTCCCGAGGTTCGTCGCTGGAGCTACGGAGTTCGTGCTTTGTGCGACGCTTTCCGCGCTGCGGAAAGAAACTGAGCCATATGGGATAAAAACCCAGTGCAATGCAGCCGACCCTGTCGATGTTAAGCTAGTTCTTTCCTTGCACCCACTCCCATACGAATCCGGAAACGCCTTTGTGTGTCATCAGAATTTGCAGGTCTCCCATTACCGTAAAAATAACTTTGTTAGCAAGAAATCACTAGTTTTTCAGCAAAACATCAAAGGAATGTTGCCGCTTTCAATGATTTAAGTTGTTTTTGGACCTATCAAAGACATATTCCTTGGGTGGGGGTAAATATAAGACGGCTGGAAAAATTTCATAACGATGCAACAGACAGTTTTCAAAATAATTGATCGTGAATGAAGGCAAACAAATGTGGACATACTATAATTGGGTGCATCTGTACATAAATCTATCGGCCTAAATAATATATGAACGCACACAGACAAACATTAAGAAAAGAAGAACTACTGTGAAGAAAATCTAGAGTCGACTAAGAAGATCTGCCAAGGTATTATCCTTGCCAGGGATATGACATATATCAAACTCATAATCCTGTAAGAGAAGAGAAATCTTCAAGAATATGTGACGAAAGTAGCCCAGAATTATAAACAGAATATTCGGATTTAACAAGAATGTTCTACCGAGAAAATATCTATAGAATTTATCTACGCTCTCTATTATTGATAAAGTTAACCATAGGTGTCTGAAGAATAGAGAAGCGGAAGTACTTTTGTGAAAGTATAACTGAGATAGAGTGAAACAATTCTGAACCAGTTTGGCTTTATATAAGCGAAATTTGGACTAAACATTTTGTAAGACCCTAATGTGTCTGTAGTGAATTATGCTGATAAAATTAATTATTACTCTCATACATTCTTTCACTTATTCTTTTCTTCTTTATTTGTTTTTTCTTCCTTTAAAACTTATGGTGTCTCCTTTCTGTATGTATGCCACTATCTGTACATTTTAACTTTGTTGACTTGAACAATGTTATACTTTACACTCGTGTATATAATGTGTAATGCATATTCTGTAATGAGGCATGTTTGGTAAATCTGCACCAGAAGTAAGCCAAATAATATAGAGTAAGCCCATATACGTGTAGTTTGTTTTATGTAATATTCTTTGCTTTCATTTAACGAGTTGATAAACTTTATATTGGCTTGTGTACAAATATTCTTGACTTGTGAGTGAATATTTGTTATATGCATTTTGATTCGTGTGAACACTTTTGCAATATTTTTCTTGACCTGTGCGTAAATGTTTGTAATGGCACAATTATTATGAGAGATAGTTGCTTTACTTAAGAACAATATTTGGAAAATAAACATGGTTACGACTTTCCACAGCCATTGCATCATGGGCTGTATATGTAGTCTGTAAAGAGTGAGTTTAACTGTTGTTCTATTGTTGTGTGTTACGCCGTTTTTGTTAACAGTTGATGTAACTTGTTTCAATTGCGTATTTTCTTCTTCTCTCGTCATGTGAACTTGGGTTCTTGCGAGTGCCTTACCAGGTTTGTGGTCGATGGTCTATTCTTGAACGTAATCTTTGACATTGGGGATATTACCCATTATCAACCCAGCACTCGGGTTTGGAAATACTGCTGCACATATCTTACCTTCATAGTATGAGCATTTTATCATAACCCATGGGTCTTGTATGTTTATATTGTACCCCCAAATGTTCTGCAATAAATGTTATCATGTGTAAAGTCTTTTTTGTTTACTAGTTTGTGACTGACTTCTGCAATATCAGATCCTGTGTCTCTAAAACATGTTGTTGGTGAACCATTAACCCACGCTTGGTCGATCATAAGAGTACCTGTGTGAGTGTATACTGCATTAGCTTCATGTATATGCCTCTTTTGCTCTGATGTACATCTATCTTCACCATGACCTTCATTACCTGTTCTGTTATTGTATGTCTATATTATAGCTGCGTGTGTGTCCTCTATGTCATCAGAATCACTACTGGAAAACACATATGCAGTACTCGCCTCTTTCCAAGTATTTCTCATCTCGCATAATTTACTAGTATGCCCGTACGCCCGACAAGAAACACATTTAACACTCCTCTTGTAGGAGTCATACTTACTTCTTGTCGTTACCGTGGTGTCTCTCAAATATGCAGCATACCCAGGATGTTGATCACACATTTTCAAAGACCAATGAGACAGTTTACAGTGTTGACATCGTGTGAAGTGACCCTTTCTAGGTCTATCTGTATCTCTGTTTGTGTTCTGGTAAAGTCTTCTGTTTCTATTTGAAAATGTCTTAAACTTACCATTACCTCTGTGATTCTGGATTCTGGAACTAGCCCCTATCACAAGTTCTGGTTGTGTGCATTTAGCAAATATGTCCCAGTGGGAGTTATAACAAGATTCACCCCGTGATTCCATCTCACTAAGTGAGTTACATTTATTCTCTACGCGGAATACAGACATAGCTTCAGGTACAGCCGAAAGAAGTGTGTCTCTCAGTATCAGATCACGTATCTTGTCAAAATCAGAACCAACGTCTGCTTCTCTTAACCATTTGTCAAAACAAGAAGAAGTCTCTGATACGAAGTCGAGGAATGTTTGGTTAGACTTAGGAGTAAGAGTCTTAAATTTTGTTCTCAAACCAGCCTCGTCAAGAGAAAAAAGTGCAAGGACCCTATCTCGAATGTATTTATAGTTGGTTCGTAAATTCTCAGGGATCAACTCAATCACCTTTAAAGGTTCCAATGCAAGATGTCGATGGAATAAGATTGTATTGGAAGATTGAAATAAGATATGTATATATGTGTTTGTTTGTATGTGTGCATGTCTATATATTTAAAAAAAATTATATTAACCCCCCCCCCCCCCAAGCCCCCCCCCCCCAAAGAAAAGAAAATATTAAAAAAAAACACTGGCGGGGTGAATGGCAGGAAGGTGGGTTGGCTCCTCCGGTAGAGCACCTGAGCTGGGAGGACAGGGAGACCTGGTCATCTTGCTGCCACACCACACCCACACGCTATGAAGAAAACCGCCAAATCATAAACGTAAAGGAGTTCGGTCTGCTGACCGGGGTGACAGCTTGAACTTGCATTTGAATGCTCTGCCCTTGCCTACATCGAGTCCTTATGAGGACTGGACATGACCGGGACTAGCCCCGATGAGAATAACACAAGAAACGGCAAGCACGTAGCGGTGCTAACAGAGAAAAGAAGCCAAGAAACGAGAGAATGCGGGCCCCAATAAGCCCAACCAAGGACTGGTCTTTACCAGGACCAGCACAAAACATCCGACGAACAGAGCAGAACCAATAAAACTAGTAGGAATTAGTACTAACAATCCACACAACTACGGTTCTCAACAATAACCACCGCTGACGAAGCAGGTTAGACGAAACCGAATTTGGATTTTGTTTTGGAAAATTGGAATTGGAATTGGACATGGCTCTTTGTTTCAACCTAAGCTTCAATACGGCAGAAATACCCCACGATTGGCTGCATAGCTACCTGGTCCCACTCCCAAAGCCAGGTAAGGATCACTCCAGACTTAATGGATACCGAATCACAACCCTGCAAAACACGTATGGCAAAGTCCTCGAAAAGATAGTAGCACGCAGGCGCCAGCAACATTTGGAAAGTAGGAATCTGCTTCCCCAAGGACTCGGGAGCTACCGGCCTGGAAAGGACACCTGGGCCAATGCTGCAACTTTGCATTTGATGTCTACGAGGGCTTCCAGGATAAACAAGTGGCGGTAGCTCTTGACCTGGAGGATGCGTATAACAGGGTTAGGTATGACCGGTTAATACACACACTGTTGGACATGGAGGTCTGCTCTTGCCTTGTTAGGTGGGTTGCGGCGGTCCTTTATGAGCGTAAAGGTTGCACTGCGCATGGGTTCCTGGACTTCTGACCCCTTGTACTATTACACCTGGGGTGCCGCAGGGATCTGCCTTGTTCCCAGTGCTCTTTAATGTCTACACCAGCAAAATTGCAGCTATTGAGACACCAGGTGTGGGTAGAATCTTGGCATTTGCAGATGATGTGCTGGTGTACAGACAGGGCAGAGACAGGGACAGTTTGGCGAAAGACTTACATGTGGCGGTAAACAGGGTGGCGGAGTGGTACAGGGACGCAGGGGCCATTATACACCCAGACAAGGCATCGGTTGTGGTACTCCCTGGATAACCGGATCGTCAAGGCAGACGTCCCAGGTATTATGTTGAATGGATGTCCTCTTAGTCGAGAGAGTAATTTGAAGTACTTGGGTATCACCTTTGACAGGTGTTTGTCTTTTAAGGATCATGTGGAGGCTATGGTGGTGAAGGCTGGTAGGGGACTTAATGCATTAAGGGCTATGACAGCAATCGGGGTAGATCAGAGGATGCTGTACATGCTCTTTCAGCAGTTAATAATTTCTGTCATTGAGTATGGTTTAGGGCTGCTGACAAGTATCAAAGAGCCAGCTTGAAAGGTTGGAGCGCATACAGAATGCTGCCATGCGGTTAATCCTGGGGTGCACAAAGGACACACCAATTATATGTATGAGGCATATCCTGGCGCTACCAACAATGACGGATAGGCATAGGGTCCTTCAGGCCAAATGGTACCTGAGAGTGGCCGCAGACAGGGATCACCCGCTGCATGCAGTAATTGATATGGTCAAGGGTCATAGACTATGACGAGGCAGGTCCTGGATGGCACAGGCAGAACTTTCTATACGTCAGGTGTGTGATCTAGAGACCATCAATCGTGAAAGAGAGTGGGTTGAAGTTCCGGAAGACATGATGGACTGGCACAATGTAATAATAACACTGGGTCGTGAGTGCAGAGAATGAGCAGCGGACCGCACAGAGTTTGAAGAGCAACAGCTGATCCAGAGCAACACACATCAAGGTGACATAGTCATCTACACCAATGAGTCAGTGGTGAGAAACAGACGTAGTGGCTGGGGCTTTATTGCAAAGGCTAATGGGCGAGTCTTGAAAAAGGAGAGTCTGGCATATGAGACTACGACCTCCAGCATGAGAATGGAGATGTAGGCAGTAACAGCGGCATTCCAGTGGCTAGGGGAGACTACTGCAACACACTTTGTATTCATTACGGATTCAAAGAGTATGCTTAGCAAGGCGGAGAAAGGAATGAATCGTGTGGAATGGCTCTGGTCGCTTCAGAGGTCAAATATTGTGAGAATTGTATGGATATTTTGCCCTGGCCATGTGGGTGTACGGGGGAATGAACAGGCTGATGGGCTAACAGGGAATGCACCTCTTGGTGATATTTTGCCTATGGACAAGGGGGAGGTGGTCGTGCGCTTGTGGCACCAGGTGGAGAAGGCGTAGGAACAGATTGAGAACCCATATGTGGAAAGAATGAGATTGCGGGGGATCGGCAGGGGTTCTATCTCAAAACTGAGAGGGAAGACCAGGAGAACTTTTAATCAGATAGCGGTGGGAACGATTAGTAGTATGACTCTTCGCTGGCTGTTGAACGAGGGGACGGATCACGTATGGGAATGTCCTGAGTGCAGTGATGTCGGTTCTTAACTCAACTCAACTCAACAACAGAACGACCAATTTGTACAGTAACGGTAAAAGTAACGTGTACTCACAAGACCTGTACCTAACAGACCTAACTATGACCTCAGCGACCCACAGCGCGACCAGCGTTAGCCGCTTCCGGGTGTATAAAAAAGTCGCTTAAAAGTCGACAGGGTCGACTTCATTGCACCGGATTTTATCCCATATGGCTCGGTCTCTTTCCGCAGCACGGAAAGCGTCGCACAAAGCACGAACTCCGTAGCTTTTAGCGACGACCCACAGGAGTCTCCGAAACATTTAACTCGTAAACCGAAGGAATCGAACCCACAACCTTCGGAGCACGAGTCAAACGGCTCCGACCTTCCCGCCATGGGAGGGAACCATTCCGTTACCTTGTTTGTGAAGAATGCCACAGTTACTTCCCGGGTGTATAATGTTACCACACTGACCGCGGGCGACGTAAGCGTGTGTTTGTAACAACAATCTGTCTCGGTGCGACCTTAGCGCGTCTCATGTAACATAGCAGGGGAAATTCAGACATTTCCTGACATGGAATAATTTCTGCTGTGTCACCACCCACGGCTCTGTTTTTCTAGTTGTAATTAACGTCGTTTTATTAGACAGTATATGATGATGATCATCATTATCAGCATGTTCCTTGCCGGTAGGCTCTCAGGATTTTCACAATCACCAGACACATGGATCAGATATGTGTCCTTGTCTCGACTATGCCACGTAACAAGCTATCTAGGTATCTACTTCACTTCCCCTCAAGCTTACCAGTTGTCACCAAATTCTCTAGATTATTTCTTCTCACAACTTACCCAAAAAATTGACTGTCTGCGTTTAAGTTCTCTAAGCAAGCATTTATAGTTTAATTAATTTTTCTGTCAGCCTATGGTATTCTTTGTATTTTCTCAAGAAATCACATTTCGACGCCACTATGTGTATTAGTGTAATATAACAGCATCTACTAAACGTTGTAGACCATATTCATTTTCAGCAATCAATAAGATATCACCCGCATATCTCATGTTATTGATGTTATGTCCCCAATGTCGATTCCCCTCAAATTGGAACACCAATTTCTCAAATATTGTCACTGTTTCAGGGAGCTGGAAACAGGTTTTATGGTTTCCCTCTCTGTCTCCCTCTGTCTCTCTCTCCCGACCATTAATTTCTTCTCACAACTTGAATAAAATACTGACTATCTGAACATGCGTGGGACATGAAAGCAGTGTCATCACCAAACTCCAGCTCATCAAGCTGCTAATACCGTCATAGTTGATTGCTTCTGGTAATTCTTCCCTTTCTCACTCATATTCTTATATTCTCATTCCATCTCTTCGTCATAGCCTTTTCTCAAATAATATCCTTCATTATTTTGATTTCAAACACCCTGTATTTATTCTTATTTTTGTATCTTTAATATAATTTAATTCACTTACCTTTTACTGTTCGTTTTACCAACTTCATTTTGCCATTGTGGAATATGCAGAGACATTACATGCAGTTCTTTATTAATGTCATTTTAATTCATTCAGTAGCATGTACTTTGCAGAATCTCGCTCCTATAACAGCCTTTTGGAGAACTTCTCGATCATAAGCAAGATGTCCCACGTCTGATATACCCATCTGGAAATCATCCGCCACATCCTACATCCATCTTCTCTTTGGCCTTTCTCTTCCTCTCTTCCCTCTACCCCTCCATTATTGTTCTCTCCAAACTTTCATGACGTTTCAAGTGGCCAAAATATTTCAATTTTCGTTGTCTTATAGTCTTTAATTGACAGTCAGGTCTTAGTCAGATATGACTGAGCTACCGTATGACAGTAGACGGTACTACCTGGTTTCTGTTAGCGCTGAACGTTGGGCGGCGCTTACCAAACCCGACACCCCACATTGTGCCAACGGCTTCGGGCGGAAGAGCGCAATTGGGAGGGTACAAGCTTTATCCTGGTACGAGGAAATGCAACCCAAAGACAAAATAAGTCATGGCAGGGCAGACCAGGCCCTAAGCCTTGGTTGGCAGCTGGTCTAGGATCGAAGCTCCGACAGGCGGACAGTTAGAGCATTGATTTGCTGATCCGGCAGCTTCTGCAGCTTGTCTTGATCCAGATGTATAGGTGTTAACTTTCCTCTGGAGTGAACTAGGCAGGCCGAGAGAGGGATCATGCTGCATGGGCAACACATGGAGAGGAGAGCTATGGAGAGGCAATAACTCCATCCCTCGTCTTAACCGGTCTCGGAATCAAAGCGAGAGGCAACTGTTACGGGTTATAAGTCCTTGTCAGTTGGCGTAGACATGGAGCGCCACGGGTAGCCTCTGACGGTGGGAGACACCTACAGGTGTCACTGATCAGCTACGTCCCGCCTCAAGCTGGGCAGCCCCCGGCCAATTGGGTGCTGATCCGCCACAGCCTGCCTGCTTCAATGGGTGCTTGGGGCTAGGACAAAATGTGAATCGCAGGCTGTAAAATCAATGCACCAGGTACTAATAAAAAGAATAATAGAAACCTCAAGCTACGGCTTGCAACCTGGAACGTGAGAACCATGTGTCCAGGATTTTCCAAGGCAGTTCCAAAATCCGACTACATTTATTTGCTCGGTGATTTCAATGCTTAATATTATTAACACTCACGATCCTGGAAAGTGCTTTGAATTTCAAAAGCAACTTGAAGAAGCTTTCAATGATACATCAGAAAATTGTATAGTAAATGATAAATTGAGTAAACTTAAGGAAACTATTTATAAAACAGCGGTAGGGGTTTACGGCACTGTGGATCAAAAGAGGCAGGACTGGTTTGCGGCAAACAGCCAGATACTGCAGCCCTTGATTGATAAAAAGAAGATAGCTCTCTTAAGAAACAAGGAAAGACCAACGCGTAACACTCTGAGTGAGGTGAAGCAAGCGATGAACGATGTACAAAAGGTTGCCAGGCAGTATGCGAATGACTATTGGATCAAGTTATGTGAGTCCATTCAAATCGCAAGTGATATGGGAAATATCAGAAGCATGTATGAAGGGATAAAGAAAGCCTGTGGTCCAATGATCAAAAGAAGTGCACCGCTGAAAAACTTGACTGGAGAAATCATCACTGATAAGAAACGGCAGATGGATAGATGGGTCGAGCACTATTTAGAGCTTTACTCGAGTGAGACCAAGCTAGCGGATGATGCCCTCAACGCCATAGAGGCCCTGCCAACTCTTGACCACCTGGACACACTTCCCACTATAACAGAAGTTAAGTGTGCTATAAATGAACTTGCATCTGGCAAGGCTCCAGGCAAGGATGGGATTCCAATAGAGGTAATCAGGAGTGGGCAACTCACACTCGCTCTACAGATCCACCAGCTAATAGAGCTATGCTGGCGAGAAGGACAAGTCCCACAGGATTTCAAAGATTCAAACATCATAACGCTGTACAAGAACAAGGGCGATCGGAGCGACTGTAACAACTATAGGGGTATCTCACTTCTGTGTATTGTTGGGAAAGTATTTGCCAGAATTGTCCTGCGCAGACTTCAAGTCCTGGGAGATCAAGTCTACCCCGAATCACAGTGCGGCTTCCGTCAGAACCGGTCTACCATTGATATGATATTCTCATTGCGACAGATGCAAGAAAAATGCTGGGAACAAAATCAGCCACTGTTTATTGCCTTCATCGACCTCACAAAGGCATTCGATTTGGTCAGTCGTGAGGGTCTGTTCAAAGCTCTAAAGAAGATTGGCTGCCCACCAACTCTTCTGTCCATTGTGGAATCGTTCCACACAGGCATGAAGGGTATAATCAAGTTTGATGGATCAACTTCAGAAGAATTTGAAATCAAGAGGTGAGCTAAGCAAGGTTGTGTACTACCCCCCCCCCCCCCACCCTCTTTGGATATACTTTTCACTTCTACTGAAATATGCCTTTTGTGATCAGGATGACGGTATATACATTCACTCACGCTCAGATGGTGGCCTCTATAATGCTCAGAGATTGAAGGCCAAGACCAAAATTAGCAGGGTACTAATCAGAGAGTTGCTTTTGCGGATGATGCTGCGATTACGACCCACTCTGAGGAAGAATTACATCTACTATCTGCATTCTCCAATGCTTGTTCTGAATTTGGTTTAACAATTAACAAAAAGAAGACACAGATTATGTCACAAGGTGCACATGGTGTACCATCAATCTTTATTGACGACGCCGAACTGGAGATAGAAAACCATTTTACATATCTAGGATCAGAGGTAAATAGCAAATTATCCCTCGATCAGGAAATCAACATCAGGATTGGCAAGGCAGCAACACTCTCCACCGCCATGGGTCGTAGTTATTAAGCCTTTTTGAAGCACAATGTACCAAACTATCGTCTGTCAAGACGGAAAGGTGCCAATGAAGTCTTTAATAGCCAACCCCCTTCAATATTCAGCTCTTGTTCTATAGAGACATTTGTTGTTTTTCTGTATCCAAGATATTCTTCGAACCTGTCTATAATATTTATATTAAAAGGCATTTAGCACTGTCCAGATTGTTTAGCAAGTGTCCAGGTCCAACAGGTGTATGTTGCAATGGGAAAAGATGCATGATCTTAAAAATCTAAATTTTGTAACTCTATCTGTCTCCCTCCACAATTTATTCAGTTGTTTTAATATTTGAAGAGCAATAGATATTCGTCTTTTAAAGTCTTTCACTGTGACACCATTCTTGGTAATCAAGGATCCAAGATAGTAAAAAATTCCACCACCTACAATTATTCAACATTAACACGTTTCCTTCTCCATAGTAGGTTTATCTGTATTCATTATCTTTGTTTTTGCTATGTTAAGATATACGTTGTGATTTTCACTATTCTTTAGCTTTGAGGTTTTACTATACCACTCTTGT
>JACEFZ010004789.1:0-140076 GCA_014155875.1 Cepaea nemoralis | reverse complement strand
TTGGCAGCTGGTCTAGAATCGAAGCTCCGACAGGTGGACAATTAGGGCATTGCTTTGCTGATCCGGCAGCTTCTGCAGCTTTTTCTTGTTCCAGAAGTATTGCTGTTATCTTTCCCCTGGAGTGAACTAGACAAGTCGAGAGAGGGATCATGCTGCATGGGCAACATATGGTCTCTATATTTTAGCCCAGGCTTTGTGCTATGGAGAGGTATAACTCCATCCCTGGTCTCAACTGGTCTCGGAATCAAAGCAAGAGGTTGCAATTACGGGTTATACGTCCTTGATAATTGGCGTAGACATGGGGCGCCACGGGTTGCCTCTGACGGTGGGAGATACCTACAGGTGTCACTGATCAGATATTGCACGCCTCAAACTGGGCAGTCCCCGGCCAATTGGGTGCTGATCCGCCACAGCGTGCTTGCTTCAATGTGTTAGTTAGTTAGTTAGTTAGTTAGTTAGTTAGTTAGTTAGTTAGTCGACAGATCATCCTCATTGCACATCGAACCATTCAGTCCATAACTGCTCGGATCCCCTCCTCAGCAAATCCCGCAGCGTGTAGCGGCTAACGACACCAGTTCTGTGTTGGTTTATCAATCTGTTTTGGCTTCCTGCGTAGTGCTCTTGTTTGGCCACCCCTCTTTTAATTTACTGTTCTCGCAGTCTGATCATGGTTGTAGATTCACAGTCATCACTTGGTTCTCACAAAAGTCTTACTTCTCGTAGAGCATTCAGAATGCCAGCCTGGTCCACGGCGCGTCCGCCCTCCACATTAGCCTTTCCTGCGAGCTTGTCAGCCCGCTCATTTCCTTGTACTCCCGCATGCCCTGGCACGAAGATGAAACTAATCTTTGTCAGCGGAGACCGCTCCAGAGATCAGAAATCACTCTCTTCGGATCCACCCCGTCTCTATCCTCTTGAACATGCTCATTGAGTCGGTAAGGAAACATGCCCTATTGAATGTCTGTGTCTCGAGCTATGTTATTGCTTTACTAACTGCCATGACTTGCATAAGCAGGCTACTTGTGGTTTCAACAAAAGCACCAGAGTCCTCCTTCACAATTCTCCCTCCGGCCCGCGCCGTAAAGGCCCATGAGCTTCTCACATGTTGGAAGACCGACCCATCTGTGTAAATGACAGCATCACCGTCTAACGAATTCTCGAAAATCAACGCTTGTATTTCCGCTTCCACAGCAGCCGGGTTTTCTTGTCTGCATTTTCTGTCTAGTTCGATGCAAACTGATAAGGACGTAAAGAAATCTGTTGGCACTTGTACCCACTCCTCGCCAGGTTTTAGGTCCTCCGGTGAACACACCTGTTGAAGAATGTCTTCGGCTTGACCCATCCACGACCTAACTCTTTTTAACCTGCTGCCCTTCACCTTCCTAATTTCACTATGCAGTGCATGTTGTGTGTTTGCGTTAACATTGAAGGAGGCAAGAGCTCTGCAAATTTGTAGCCTGTCTTCAATGGTTGGAAAATCAAGAAGGTAGCGCATCGCCCTGCATTCTGTATTTCTTGTACATCCAAGAATAATGCGCATAGCTTCGTTTTGTGTCCTTTCCATCCTTTCTATCTGCTTACGGCTGAGAGTCAGGATCGCCATCGCAATCTCAAAAACAGACATGACCAGCCCCTCATAAAGGAGGCATAGATGGCGCTGCTCACAGTTTGCTGCCGCCATCATCCGCATCGCAGCCAAACCTCGCTTGGCCTTTGTTATCACCGGTCTATGTGCTCATTATAAGCAAGGTGTCGATCAAAACGTTTCCCTAGGTAATTCATTGCCTGCGTTCTTTCCACAGTCTCTGAACACAGATTAACAGTTGGTTTTGGAGTGTTGACAATATTATTATTCCAAGAGAACCATGTCACCGTTGCCGTTGTTGGGTTGACCATTGCCCCAGCTTCAGCACACCAAGTACTTATGCGATTGAGTTCGGTTTGCAGTTCCCCAGCAACCTGATATCTATCTTTACCCTGACGATACACTAAAACATCGTCGGCATATGACAATGTCCTCCCCGTTCCAATGATCTGCTCGTTGGTGATTCTCACACTGTAGGCGTTGAACAGCACCGGAGATAATGGTGATCCCTGTGGTAGGCCAGGATATATTGTTGTTGGTTCCGAAGTCCAACTGCCACATCTAAAAACTACTTTCCGTTGGAAGAGCGCTGCAGCGATCCAACTAAGGAGGAACGGAACGTATCTTGAGTTCAAGAAGCTGGAGCATTAGAAAATCCAATGGTACTCTGTTGTACGCGTCCTCAAGATCAATCGCCACAGCAAAGGTTTCAATGCCTGAGTGGAAACCTTCATAAACATCATGAGCAAAAACTGCTGCATTGGTCCATGTTTCTCTTTTGGGACGATACCCTCCCAGAGTAGGTGGGAAAAACACCTTGCTTCTCTAGCTGGCTTGATATTTTCCTGGCAATTAACTTCTTCAGCAGCTTGCCAGTTGTATTCTGCATGGTTATTACTCGATATCCCTGAATTTTTGTGTGGTCTTTGCCAGGCTTCGGCAAAGGAATCAGATAGCTGTGTAACCACTCCTCCAATGCTTCAATGGGTGCTTGGGGCTAGGACAAATTCTGAATCGCAGGCTGTAAAACCAATGCACCAGGTATTACTAAAAATAAAAATAGAAACTTCAAGCTACGGCTTATAACCTAGAACGTAAGAACCATATATCCAGGATTTTCCAAAGACATGACGAATAATGATGATGTGAGAAAAACAGCTGTGATTGATGCTGAACTCAATCGTCTCAACACTGATATTGCTGGCCTGCAGGAGACTCGCCTCGCTGAGGAAGGGTCTCAACTCATCTCAAACCACTACCTTCAATATTGGAGTACCGCAAGGCTCTATTCTTGGCCCTCTATTATTTGCCATATATATTAACGATCTACCTTTGCATCTTTCGTCGTCCTGCGATCTATTTGCAGATGACTGTACAGTGTACACAAACGCTGAAAACTGTATTTTACTGGAGTCGTCTTTACAACAAGAATTAAATAATGTAGTTAGGTGGAGCTATTCAAACCGTATGCAAATTAACATCACTAAAACAAAAGCAATGTTATTAACAACCAGACAGAGACTTCAAACTTCACATGGATAACATGCCTGTAGAAAGTGTAATTGAGCACCAAACATTAGGCCTAATCATTGATAGAAACCTAACCTTTAATTCCCACGTTCAAGCGCTCATTAAACAAACAGCGAAAAAAGTCTACCAACTCGCCAAAATTAAAAACTTCCTTGATGAGGACACAATGAAACTATTCTATACTTCTCATATACAGACACACTTTGACTACTGCTCTACAATCTGGGACGGTTGTTCTAATTCAAAAACCAAGCGACTTTACTCACTCCAGAAACGGGCCATGAGTCTAATTTATAGCACACATTTATCTGACAATCCTAGCCTGTATAAACGCCTTCAGTTACTACCATTCCGCAAACGCCTGCTTTTCAATAAAGCTAAACTAATTCACAAAATCCTGCATCGGAATGCCCCAAATGACCTTTGGCCATTGTTTAAATATAATGCTAGATACAGTAAACGTTTAAATATACTACACATTCCGAAGCCTAGGATTGACTTATACAAAACAAGCTTAACGTACTCTGCAGCTCAGCTGTGGAACAATCTTCCACAAGAAATCAAAGACATCACCAATCCCTATTCATATAATCGCAAATTATTCGAACACTATCTCAATACGGATTACCTTCCCCCTTAATAATCGAGATAATAATAATAACAAAACTCTAGTATAACAGCCAGTCCCCTTTTTGTAGGTCAGTATATTCCACATAGCTAATAACAAGTGTCACACCATTATCTAATTTTACTGAGTCGTGTAGTTTTGATGTTCGCATTTTGCCCATGCCTTTATAATGCATATCTTTTATATTGTTGCTGTTCTTTGTTAGCCTTGAATGATGTGTGAATGAAATAATGTATGAAAGAGAGTGATAGAAGGGCAGAATGTTAGACGGGCCTGCGTGCCCAATTCTTAACCCTTTGAAAATAAAGTTTGTTCGTTCGTTCGTTCATCATGTTCCTCTTATACCTTGTGGTGTCGAAGTGAAGTATAAACATCGAGGAAGGGTCACTCAGGGAAAACAATTACACCTTTTTTGGAATGGTAGAGAGCAGGCAGAAAAAAGGCAACATGGTGTGGGCTTTGCAGTGAAGAATTCACTTCTGGGATTGATTGAATTTCCAGCTGGAGGTAATCAAAGATTATTATCCCTGCGCTTGGCAACCTCTTGTGGTTTTGCCACCATTATCACTGCTAATGCACCGACACTCACTTTCCCTGATGATATGAAGGATTCGTTCTATGAGAAGTTAGACTCTGTGATCAAGGCAGTTCCAAAATTCGACTACATTTATATGCTCGGTGATTTCAATGCTCGTGTGGGCAAGGACTCGAGTTCATGGCCAGTGTGCCTTGGAAAATACAATATCGGTCTCATGAATAAAAATGGGCAAAGGCTGCTGGAGCATTGGACCAGAAATGACTTATGTATTACAAACTCCTTTTTTAAAACAAAAGAGCTGCATAAGGTCACATGGAAACATCCAAGATTCGGCCATTGGCATCAGCTGGACTTCATCATCACACGGAGACAACATCTGAACCATACATCATTAACTCGAAGTTACCACCGTGCCGACTATGACACGGATTATTCTTTGATTGTTGCAAAGGTTAGGCTGAGAACAAAGAGAATCGACGCAGCTAAACATAAATCTAGCCCCAAGATTAATGTTAGTAATACCTTCGATCCTGATAAGTGCTTTGAGTTCCAACAGCTACTTGAAGACGCTTTCACTGATACATCAAAAAATTGTACAGCAAGTGAAAAGTGCAGTAAACTTAAGGAAACTCTTCATAAGACAGCGGTAGGGGTTTACGGCACTGTAGATCATAAGAGGCATGAGTAGTTTGCAGCGAACAGCCAGACACTGCAGCCCTTGATTGTTAAAAAGAAGATAGCTCTCTTAAGAAACAAGGAAAGAACAACGCGTAACACTCTCAGTGAGCTGAAGCAAGCTAGGAAGGATGTGCAAAAGGCTGCCAGGCAGTGTGCAAATGACTATTGGATAAAGTTATGCGAGTCCATTCAAAATGCAAGTGATAAGGGAAACATCAGAAGCATGTATGAAGGGATAAAGAAAGCCTGTGGTCCAATGATCAAACGAAGTGCACCACTGAACACCTTGAATGGAGAAATCATCACTGATAAGAAACAGCAGATGGATATTTGGGTAGAGCACTATTTGGAGCTTTACTCAAGTGAGACCAAACTAGAGGATGATGCCCTCAACGCCATACAGGCCCTACCAACTCATGACCACTTGGACACGTTTCCCACCATAACAGAATTTAAGTGTGTTATAAATGAACTTGCATCCGGCAAGGCCCCAGGTAAGGATGGGATCCCAATAGAGGTTACCAGGAGTGGGTAAGACTGAATTTGGTTTAACAATTAGCAAAAAGAAGACACAGATTATGTCACAAGGTGCACATCGGGTACCATAAATCTTTATTGAAGAAGTCAAACTAGAGATAGTAGGCAATTTTACATATCTAGGATCAGAGGTAAATAGCAAATTATCCCCAGATCATGAAATCAATATCGGGATTGGTAAGGAAGCAACAACAATGAACAGGTTTTAAAAAAAGAGTCTGGGAGAACAGGAAGCTTACTGCCAAAACAAAAGTCCTTGTCTATCAAGCCTGAGCCCTTAGTAATCTTCTTTATGGCACTAAAGCCTGGACAACTTACACCAAGAGAAACATTTAAACAGCTTTCATATGCGATGTCTGCGAAGAATACTTTGTATTAAGTGACAAAACAAAATCACAAATAATGAAATATTGGAAAGATCAGGTTGTGTGACGGTATATTCCATGCGCAGTCTTCGTAGACTTGGATGAATAGGACTCGTTAGGAGGATGGATGATGGTAGAATACCAAAGGATATCTGTTTTGGTGAATTACAGATGGGTAAAAGATCTCAGGGTCGGCCTCTACTACGATACAAAGATGTGTGTAAGCGGGACATGATTGATACAGGCATTGATAATGCATATTGGGAGCAAGTCACCGCTAAACGTGTTGCATGGAGGGCAAATATCAGAATTGGAATAAAGACAAAGGAGAAAATTATTGCAGACAAGTCACACACAGAGCGAGTGAGACGTAAGATGGTGCATGATGGTGAAAATGACCATGTGTTCGCCATTACCTTGGCGTGAAGTTATTATGCCTGTTTGATGCAAAATGTAAAAACTATCGTCTGTCAAGACGGCAAGGTGCCAATGAATTCAATGAAATGAGGACAATATTATATACTAGTTTTGTATAATTTAATTACTGCATCATCTAAGGACAATAGTATATAATGTTTCTGTATAATCTAGTTACTGCATCTGAGGAAAACAGTATATAATATTTCTGTATAATCTAGTTACTGCATCATCTGAGGACAATATTATATGCTAGTTTTGTATAATTTAATTACTGCATCATCTGAGGACAATGGTATATAATAGTTCTGTATAATCTAGGTGCTGCATCATCTGAGGACAATAGTATATAATAGTTCTGTATCATCTAGTTACTGTATCATCTCAGGACAATAATAAATAATAGTTTTGCATAATCTAATCATTGCATTAGTAGTATATTATAGTTACTAGATCACATCAATGAATAATATCATACACAACTAGTCCTGTCAAATCCAGATAGTGGATCGAATCCGTATGCTATACACAACTTCTTGTATGTAATCTGCACTTCGAAGTCACCCAACTGACAAATGAACTTACATTTCCAATCAGAAGTCAATTACATTAACAGTAGACAACATGTCTGACTGCAATTTCTGACAATAAACCAAAGGTGTGATAGGACGTACATCACCGAACACGTTTCTACCAATGGACGCAGTCGATCAAGGCGGGCATTACAATGTCGAGTCTAAATAAAAAAGCAATAGGTGCTGATAACTATCATGATGATAATAGCTGTGAACCTTATGATGGCGGTGTGAAGGAGGGATGCGCGTGTCTTAATGTGAAGATTATCGACCGAAATTGCACATTCACTGACGATTTGACAGTTTTAATTAGTTTTTTTTTGGTCAAAGAACATTTTATAATGAACACTTTAGGAAGTAATCTCTTCAGATGTCAAAAGTATTTGTCTTGACACAAACAAAAGCAGTGTAAACATGCAATTACAGCTTCAAAATGGACATTGATGGACGTCCCGGGACACCTGTGTTAGGTTTTGGGTTTTTGTCTTTCTCTCACAAGTGCTTACAATCAATACTGACTATTTACGAACCAGCGCAAGCAGGCACGCTGAGACAACGTAAGACGTTATGGTATGTTATGGTATGTTGTTATGTGACGTTATGCTATGTTATGTTATGTCGAACGAGATCACTTACCATTGGGCTTTCACATACGTGATCAGTCCTATGATGCAGCAGATATCACAAAGTATTTCTGCTGACTGTCCCCATTAAGCATTGGTTACAATATCTCCCCTTCTAAGCTCGAAGATGGCATTGACCGGATTGACCCGGCTTCACTCCCTGTTCGTGTAGTCGGGATAGCGTCAGAGTCTCGGCACTATCCGCCAGCCAAGACCGTTCTGCATTGACCATATCAGCCATGCCCATGCTTCTTCCCGTTTGTATTGGTACGTTTCCGAATTCTGTTTCCAGTCTATCCATTCCGAGCAGGGAATAGTGAGATACATAATACGTCATTTCCCGTCATGCCGAGTCGAGGGTTCAAAATAAGCAACGACGAGTTGGAAGCAGACCGCGTTGCGTTGATTTCGATGGTATGAGAGTCCGTCGTTCAGAAATCAATGGCAAACTACTGAACGTAAACATTGACAAGTAAATCGCAAACAGCCAAACAATTCCGGGGTTGATTGCACCGTCCTGTAAAAGGTCATGCAATTAACTTGTTAAACCTTTCGCTGCATTTCTTTGGGGCCACTTAACCGCAATAAGTTGTCCACTAACATATACAGATTGGAGTCTTCTTCTTCTTCTTCTTCTTCTTCTTCTTCTTCTTCTTCTTCTTCTTCTTCTTCTTCTTCTTCTTCTTCTTCTTCTTCTTCTTCTTCTTCTTCTTCTTCTGCGTTTCCCCCTGTGATATAAATATCTTGGGTCCTTACAATTTCATAGAATTGACTCCTTTGTTACCACGCCATGGTGGGTGGGGGGGGGGGGGGGGGGGGATGCGCTAGACTTGGTCTGGCTGATGTCAAAATTTATATGGCCTTTGTTCAAATGCGAGCTTAATGAATGGTCGAGTACCCGGCCAAGACATTGCCGCTTAATTTTGCAAGGCGATAGTAGACACTTGCCATCTAGAACGTTCGAAAGACAAGTCGCCTCCCTCTTGGGAGGTCAGTTTAGCCCAAAACATTTCACTCTCTGGGGCCTAGGTACGTTTGTTAACTCATTATGAATGTTTAACCATGTCTTTTGATAAGGTACATGCATCATCGTGTTTAAATATGAATTGTGAAACAGTTAGATCAACAATTCATGTGAAAAGATGGCCTGAGTGATTGCTTTCTATTGAGGGGACATCTTTGTCTCACTGCCGATTTTCCTATGTGTACAGTTTCAATTCCTATGTGTAACTTATTATATACGTTGTGAAGCTATCTCACTATCAATGCATATCAATCTGTAAATGTTCTATGTGCTGTGGAGTATTGGCTCTAGGTGCATTTCATGAACCTTTTCTCTATGCGGAAGAATAAAACTACTAACGCATCTTATGGAACTAAGTTCATGTTGGAGAAATAGTTCTGCTAACCTGTAACTTGAGCTATCGTGCCATTACGGTACATCTTCTTGTTTACATCTTAGTAACCACACAACATGTGTGATGGACATGTAATCCTTTCATAATATGCAAGGGAAATGCCATGTTTGATGAGTATAATCTCAAGAATAAAGAAAGAAAAACGCACGATATATATATATATATATATATATATATATATATATATATATATATATATATATATATATATATATATATATATATATATATATGCAAATGTCTTGCAGGACGTGCCTCCGTCCGCATTACATTATTGTTGTCGGTGCCTGGGCGAATATTTATGTTCAGAAATTTGCCAACAACGTTCAGAATGCTTACCATGTTTCAGAAGTTATTCCCCAGTCAGGACACCTCTTATGCTAGCAGCAATTGGTGAGTTATATAACAGCGTTCATTACCCCCCCCCCTCCCCCATGCTTCTATAGGCAGATGGAAAGAGGAGCATCTGTTCTGGTCTTATGGTTTGAGAGTTGGAGGAATATCCCATGAATGGCCCTGCATTATTATTATTATTATTATTATTATTATTATTATTATTATTATTATTATTATTATTATTATTATTATTACTATTATTATTATTATTCCATCCATTGGCACCTTGCCGTCTTGACAGACGATAGTTTGTGCTTTAAAAAGGCATAATAACTTTTAACTATGGCGGTAGCGAGTGTGACTGATAAGGCCAATTTGCGCTGTAAATGTCCGTTCACAGTGGGTGCATGTGAACACGTGGTCATTTCCACCATCATGCACCATCTTACGTCTCAAACGCTTGGTGTGTGACTTTTCTGCAATAATTTTCTCCTTTGACTTTATTCCATTTCTGATATTTGCCCTCCATGCAACACGTTCAGCGGCGACTTGCTCCCAATGTGCATTATCAATGCCTGTATCAATCATGTCCCGCTTACACACATCTTTGTATCGTAGTAGAGGCCGACCCTGAGATCTCTTACCCATCTGTAATTCACCAAAAAAGATATCCTTTGGTATTCTACCATCATCCATCCTCCTAAGATGTCCTATCCATCTAAGTCTACGAAGACTGAGCATGGAATAAACTGTCACACAACCTGATCTTTCCAATACTTCAGTATTTGTGATTTTGTCTTGCCACTTAATACCAAGAATTCTTCGCAGACACCGCATATGAAAGCTGTTTAAATTGTTCTCTTGGTGTGAGTAAGTTGTCCAGGTTTCACTGCCATAGAGAAGAGTACTAAGGACACAGGCTTGATAGACAAGGACTTTTGTTTTGGCAGTAAGCTTCCTGTTCTCCCAGACTCTTTTTCTTAACCTGTTCATTGTTGTTGCTGCCTTACCAATCCGGATGTTGATTTCCTGATCTAGGGATAATTTGCTATTTACCACTGATCCTAGATATGTAAAATGGTCTACTATCTCTAGTTCGGCGTCGTCAATAAAGATTGATGGTACCTCATGTGCACCTTGTGACATAATCTGTGTCTTCTTTTTGCTAATTGTTAAACCAAATTCAGAACAAGCATTGGAGAATGCAGATAGTAGACATTGCAATTCTTCCTCAGAGTGGGTCGTAACTGCAGCATCATCTGCAAAAAGCAACTCTCTGATCAGTACCCTCCTAATTTTGGTCTTAGCCTTCAATCTCTGAGCATTGTAGAGGCCGCCATCTGAGCGTGAGTGAATGTATATACCACCATCCTGATCACGAAATGCATATTTCAGTAGAAGTGAAAAGTATATTCCAAAGAGGGTGGGAGCGAGTACACAACCTTGCTTAACTCCACTCTTGATTTCAAATTCTTCAGAAGTTGCACCATCAAACTTGATTATACCCTTCATGCCTGTGTGGAACGATTCCACAATGGACAGAAGAGTTGGTGGGCAGCCAATCTTCTTTAGTGCCTTGAACAGACCCTCACGACTGACCAAATCAAATGCCTTTGTGAGGTCGATGAAGGCAATAAACAGTGGTTGATTCTGTTCACGGCATTTTTCTTGCATTTGTCGCAATGAGAATATCATATCAGTGGTAGACCGGTTCTGTCGAAAGCCACACTGTGATTCGGGGTAGACTTGATCTCCTAGGACTTGAAGTCTGCGCAGAACAATTCTGGCAAATACTTTTCCAACAATACACAGAAGTGAGATACCCCTATAGTTGTTGCAGTCGCTCCGATCGCCCTTGTTCTTGTACAGTGTTATGATGCTTGAATCTTTGAAATCCTGTGGGACTTGTCCTTCTCGCCAGCATAGCTCTATTAGCTGGTGTATCTGTATAGTGAGTGTGTCTTGCCCACTCCTGATAACCTCTATTGGAATCCCATCCTTACCTGGAGCCTTGCCAGATGCAAGTTCATTTATAGCACACTTAACTTCTGTTATGGTGGGAAGTGTGTCCAGGTGGTCAAGAGTTGGTAGAGCCTCTATGGCGTTGAGGGCATCATCCGCTAGTTTGGTCTCACTTGAGTAAAGCTCCAAATAGTGCTCTACCCATCTGTCCATCTGCTGTTTCTTATCAGTGATGACTTCTCCAGTCAAGGTTTTCAATGGTGCACTTCTTTTGATCACTGGACCACAAGCTTTCTTTATTCCTTCATACATGCTTCTTATGTCTCCCTTATCACTTGCGATTTGAATGGACTCACATAACTTGATCCAATAATCATTTGCACACTGCCTGGCAGCCTTTTGCACATCCTTCCTAGCTTGCCTTAGCTCACTCAGAGTGTTACGCGTTGGTCTTTCCTTGTTTCTTAAGAGAGCTTTCTTCTTCTTATCAATTAGGGGCTGCAGAGTCTCGCTGTTGGCCGCAAACCAGTCCTGCCTCTTATGATCCTCAGTGCCGTAAACCCCTACGGCAGTTTTATAAAGAGTTTCCTTAATTTGACCCCACTTTTCATTTACTGTACAATTTTCTGGTGTATCTGTGAAAGCATCTTCAAGTTGCTGTTGAAACTGAAAGCACTTTTCAGGATCATGAGTGTTAATAATATTAATCCTGGGGCTAGGTTTGTGTTTAGCTGTGTAGATTCTCTTTGGTCTCAGTCTAACCCTTGCAACAACCAAAGAATGATCCGTATCACAGTCAGCACTGTGGTAACTACGAGTCAATGATATATGGTTCAGATGTTGTCTCCGTGTGATGATGAAGTCCAGCTGGTGCCAATGGCCGGATCTTGGATGTTTCCATGTGACCTTATGCATCTCTTTTGTTTTAAAAAAAGAGTTTGTAATACATAGGTCATTACTGGTGCAATGCTCCAGCAGCCTTTGCCCATTTTCATTCATGCGTCCGATGTTGTATTTTCCAAGGCACACTGGCCATGAACTTGAGTCCTTGCCCACACGAGCATTGAAATCACCGAGCATATAAATGTAGTCAGATTTTGGAACTGCCTTGATCACGGAGTCTAACTCCTCATAGAACAAATCCTTCACATCATCAGAGGAATCGAGTGTCGGTGCATATGCAGTAATAATGGTGGCAAACCCAAAAGAGGTTGCCAAGCGCAGGGATAATAGTCTTTCATTTCCTCCTGCTGGAATTTCAATCATTCCCAGTAGCGAATTCTTCACTGCAAAGCCCACACCGTGTTGCCTTTTTTCTGCCTGCCCTCTACCCTTCCAGAAAAAGGTGTAGTTGTTTTCCCTGAGTGACCCTTCCTCAGCGAGGCGAGTCTCCTGCAGGCCAGCAATATCAATGTTAAGACGATTGAGTTCGGCATCAATCACAGCCGTTTTTCTCACATCGTCAATATTGGTCAAGTCAGTGGAAAATCCTGGACACATGGTTCTCACGTTCCAGGTTGCAAGCCGTAGCTTGAGGTTTCTATTTTTATTTTTGTTTGTACCTGGTGCATTGGTTTTACAGCCTGCGATTCAGATTTTGTCCTAGCCCCAAGCACCCATTGAAGCAGGCAGGCTGTGGCGGATCAGCACCCAATTGGCTGGGGGCTGCCCAGCTTGAGGCGGGCGGTAGCTGATCAGTGACACCTATAGGTGTCTCCCACCGTCAGAGGCAACGCGTGGCGCCCCATGTCTACGCCAACTGACAAGGACTTATAACCCGTAACAGTTGCCTCTCGCTTTGATTCCGAGACCAGTTAAGACCAGGGATGGAGTTATTGCCTCTCCATAGCACAAAGCCTGGGCTAAAATATAGAGATCATGTGTTGCCCATGCAGCATGATCCCTCTCTCGGCCCGCCTAGTTCACTCCAGAGGAAAGGTAACACCCCTACATCTGGAACAAGACAAGCTGCAGAAGCTGCCGGATCAGCAAAGCAATGCTCTAACTGTCCGCCTGTCGGAGCTTCGATCCTAGACCAGTCGCCAACCAAGGCTTAGGGCCTGGTCTGCCCTGCCATGACAATTTTGTCTTTAGCTTGCATTTCCTCGCACCAGGGTAAGGCTTGTACCCTCCCAATTGCGCTCTTCCGCCCGAAGCCGTTGGCAGAATGTGGGGTGTCGGGTTTGGTAAGCGCCGCCCAACGTTCGGCGCTAACAGAGACCAGGTAGTACCGTCTACTGTTATACGGTAGCTCAGTCATATCTGATTATTATTATATATTTTTATATATTATTATTATTATAATATATTATTATTATATTATATTATTATTATATTATATTATTATATTATTATTATAATATATTATTATTATTATTATTACTATTATTATATGAAGGATTCACATGTTTTCTCTGTTATGAGATTTATATATTCTATTCGTGATTGTTACTTTCACTGCTGGAGTATACATTCTACTGTTACCCAGTGGTGACAGGACATGATGATGATGATGATGATGACGACGATGACGATGACGATGACAATGATGATGATGATGATGATGATGATGATGATCATCATCATCATCATCATCATCATCATCATCATCATCATCATCATCATCATGATGAAAGAAACCTCGTGTACTTCTGTAAAACAAGAAGAGAATGTTGACTGGTATGGTCGTTGGCCTTGGCCTAATGCTGTTTACAGCTATGAAAGAAGATAAGGAATTCTGGACATACGGCCGATGTCTCAGAGATTCTTGTATTGTTATGACAGGTGTAATATAAGATATTGGAGTGTTAGGATGTCTCTAACTTATCAGAAAGTCCCAGTACCAATCTCGAAATAAAATACTCAGTGAGGAGATACCCTACTCACTTTTGGAGTTAGATTAAACTCCACAATAAGAGACGAGGGATGGGGAAAATGGAAATACCCTCCTTTCTCCTTCCTTTTTGTTTCTTTTATGTGTGTTGTGATAAATGTTACCACGACATGAGTTTGTATTGATGGTTTGGAATGTGTTCTTTTGTCATTCCCAGCTCTGGAGAGGCAGGTGGTGGATTGGACGTTATCACCGAACAGGAACCTGGGTTAACAGCCTGTTTCTGAGTGGTACATGAAAGAATGACTTATACAGTCTGGACCTATAAGAAAATGTTGACAGCCGCATTTATTAGCTGCCTGGGTCAGCGAAAGACGCGTACGAAAAGGATTAACCAAAGTTGTTATCAATCAGCATGGTCAAAGAAACTAAGGGATAGTCCAAGTTTGAACAAAACCAACAGCAGGAAAGACCCTCCAACTGCCTGTTAGCTTCCAAGTTTTTAAAAGAAATATTACCCTTCGACACAAGTTATATGCAGGCAAGTTCAACACCAGGTCCTAAATATAAACACCATCAGGAAGACACTATGATAGAAGCTAGTGGAGTCAATACATATGCAGCAGAAGCGATCCTCCGATTGTCTTGCCTCACAGTTTGTGTGCTGGAAATATTCTTCTTCTGTTGCATGCCTGAGCAGACCAGTTCTGGGTTCCAAGTGTTGCTGTATGTAGCCGGGGCGCAGTGTTGGGGTGAGCGCCTAACGTTATTTAAATACCCCAATGGCTCGTGAATACATAACCTGTGCAGTAAAAGTCCAACTCCTGGCCTTCACGTGGCGGAACTGTTTTAACTAACAAGAAAAGGGGCGACGGCGAGTTTATGGCCCCGAAAAATAACCAGTATGCTCTAGATGTGTATGCACGTACATGCATGCGTAGACACGTGTGTGCGCGCGTAAACATCTAAACTCGAGTGAGACCACAATCTGCTCTAGCAAAGGAAAGGTGCTGAAGACGGAGGCAACCAGCCAGGAGGCGCACCACAGAAATCATGATGCCACGCAATTACGCAAAATGGAATATGTCGACTACTGCAAAATGTTATGGTGCTCGCCCTGCTTTGGACTCCCAGGCAGATGCAGTGCCGGGCCCTACGCCTCGAAAGGGTCCAACCACAACTACTGGAGGTCCTTCTAAGATGTCCTGTGGAGCCAGGAGACCTGAGAATAGAACTGCTGGCCATACTAAACAAAGACTTAAAATAATGCACTGGAATGTGGAGGGAGTCAGCAACAACAAAAAATAGAATTAGAAAACATCTTGGACCAAGAAAAAGTAAGTATATGTTGCTTGCAAGAAAATCACCTCAGCGAAAATATAGCCTTCAAAATCAGAGGCTACCAATGTTGCCGATCTGACCGAAAGGACAGGCGAAAAGGTGGGATACTGACCCTTGTAAAAAATAACATCACTGCTTCCCGAATCGAAGACTACATGGAAGGGGCTGAGTATCAGACCTTAAACTTAAGACAGGCAATACAGACCTTCATCTGATCAATTACTACTGTCCAAGTGACCGCCCACAGGTACTGGAAACACTACCATTAAAAGAAAAAAAAAATGATTGTGTGTGGACGATTTCAACAGCCACTCGCAGGGCTGGGGCTATGATCACATGGACCAGAGAGGAGAGAGACTGGAAGACTGGCAGGATGAAAATAGATTCATCTTGATTAATAAGCCGTCCGACCAATATACTTTCTACTCGAGATCATGGCACACTATAACTACACCTGACCTGGCATTTAATTCACCAGACCTGGGATGGAACATTACACGAATTGTTGGGAAACAACTTGATGGCAGTGACCATCGGCCAGTCTTTCTAACTGTAGAAAATGAGCTTGTAAGTGAAAGCAGCACACTCTCGAGGTGGAACTACAAGTTAGCAGACTGGACAATGTACAAGCAAAGCACCAGCATACTGGTTAGAAACCCAAACACCGAGAAAGACATAAATAAAGTAGTTGAAAAATTTGGGAAATGCATACTACAGGCAGCGCGAGAAACAGTACCAAGAAGGGCCAGTAAACAATATAAACCCTCCTGGAGTAGTGAACTGGAACAGTTGCATAATGATGTGGAAGTGTATAGAAAGCAAGCAGAGGCCACACCCGGCCAAGAGCACCAAAATAAATTCCAGCATGCAAAAGCCAAATTTCAAAGGGCCAAGTTACAGGCTAGACGGAAAAGCTGGCAGAAGAAAACGGAGTTTCTGAACTTTGAAAGAGACACAAGGAAATTGTGGAGGCTAATAAAACAACTTAACGATGATGGCACAGGGAGAAACTCACAAATTGCACTATATAAAGATGGAACCATCTTAATAAGAAAGCAAGCAGCTGACCATTTTGCGGACTCATTCGCACAAGATAACAATATCAAAATTAGCCCAGAGAATAAATAAGAGATTAGAGAGAAGCGGCAACACACAGGACAGAAGGAAATAGTACATGAGGTTCTGGAGGCACCCATCACAATCAGCGAACTGGAGCTAGCCATATCAAAACTGAAAATGAGAAAGTCACTAGGAGCTGATGGTATCTCCAATGAATTGATCAGGAACCTAAGAACAGAAGCCAAAGCAAAGCTGTTGCAGATCTTCAATAACAGCTGGACCATAGGCATTGTTCCAAAGCCTGGAGAGAAGCAATCATGATAACCCCTCCTAAAATCAGGGAAAGATAATTCCATTGCCTCTAGCTACAGACCAATTATCCACCCCAGATGTCTCTGCAAAACACTGGAGCACATCATCAATCACAGACTGCAGTGGTACATTGAAAGTAAAAACATCATTGTGCCACAGCAGGCTGGCTTTAGGCAGTGCTACTCTATGGAAGATCAGACAACCTACTTCTCTCAAGAAATTGGGATGCATTCCAAGAGAAGAAGCTGGTGCTTGCGGCATGGATAGATCTGAAGAAAGCCTTTGACAAAGTCTGGAAAGAAGGTCTGATGATGAAACTGAGAAACTGCAAAGTCAATGGAAGAATGTCCCCGGGAAGGTTAACCCTGGTCAACAAATGCCCGCAGAAGTCGGATGTGTCGGCCTAACGGCGCAAGAACGCAGCTCTGCTGTAAACAGGCACAACGCAGTCACGTCCGGAAAAAAAAACTCCGGATGAACGAAGAAGAAGAATGGAAGAATGTGAATGAAAGCATACTTGCACAACAGAAGAGCCCGAGTACAGATAGACGGACTACTGCGTCACGGTGTTCCCCAGGGCGGAGTCTCCCACACTTTTTTAATCTTCATCAATGATCTTGTTGCTAATCTACCGCATTGAATTAAAGCGGCAATGTACGCCGATGACTTGGTTCTATGGAGCACAAATTAACATGCATCAGTGGCCACCAGATTGCTACAAAGAGCTGTAGATACATTTGTTGCATGGACAAATAGATGGCGTGTCAGCATAAACACTGACAAATGCAGCACCACTCTATTTACCCTCTCTCCAAAACAAAAGGCAGGGATCATCCAGATAAACGGAACACCCCTAAGAAAAGATAAAAAACCAAAATACCTTGGAGTAACATTTGATGGCAGGCTGACATGGAGAAAGCACATCAACAAAGCAGTAGCAAAAGCCAGAAGGAAAATAGCCATCCCGAGAAAGCTAAGTGGGACCACATGGGGAGCCAGTGGGAAAATACTTAGCAAAGTTTATCAACAGAGCATACGACCACATCTGGAATACGGGTCAACTGCGTGGTGTTCGGCATTTAAAAAAAAAACAAAAACCACACTACAAGAGCTGAACAAGGTGCAAAATCAAGCACTTAGTTTCACCACAGGAAGGATAATTCAACCCCTATAGTGGAAATGGAGAAGATGGGGAGGACACACGCACTGAGAGAGCGCAGAGATAGCGAAAACGCCAATACAAGCAGAAAAGTTCCTCAGCTTGTCAGGCCACCCTATGAAGAACAGATTTGAAAATCTAGCTATGGCGCGGTTGTAAAGAAGTAGTTTTATCCACCAGACCAAACAACTCTGCAGAGAAACCACCGATCAGCCCACAGTTGGTATCCTCCTAACAATTATTCCAGAGCGAACTCCGTTTAATGATGAACATAGACTATCATTAAAAATCCAGACAAAAGTGAGAGGAATATTTCACAAAGTAGAACAGAATAATGTGCAGCGCAGAGCAGCCACTCTCAGCTTCCTTGATGAAGAATACCCACAGGATCACTGGATCCGAGTCTACACAGATGGGTCAGCACAAAATGCTGTTCGAAATGGAGGAGCGGGAGTGTACATAGAATACCCAAATAATACTAGGGACACAGCCAGAGTACCGAAAGAAAAGGAATGCCATAACTATGATGCTGAAATTGAGGCAGACAAGATAGCAACAGAGAAATTACTAAATACCAGCAATGGTACACAACCTGTGGTGCTATTGACAGATGCAAAATCAGTACTCGATGCGCTCCTGTCTGGGAAATTGCCAGTACTAAGGACACTACTTTCTGAACTTAGCAGTCAGCATAAGGTCACCATACAGTGGATACCATCCCACTGTGGAGTACCCGGAAACGACAGAGCTGATCAACTGGCTAAGGAAGGAGCCAAAGAAGAACAGCCTGATGTGCCCGTTCCATCCATCCATCCATCCATCCATCCATCCAGCCATCCATCCATCCATCCATCATGAGCCATGCCGCTAAGCGTGGACAGTCATGTTCTGTCATCTCACTCGATCACCGGAGTCGTGGATCAGCACTGTGTTCCTGTCTCTACTATGCCACGTGGCCAAGCCATCCAGGTATTTACTTCTCGGTCTTCCCCTTGGTCTCTTCCCTTCGATCTTGCCAGTCGTCACCAAGTTCTCCAATTCATTTCTTCTCATAACATGCCCAAAAAATTTTGACTATCTGCCCCTAATGTCTCTAATCAGTTTACGATCTTTCATTTGTTTCTTGAAGGACTTGTTCATTGGTTTTTCTGTCTGTCCATGGTATTCTTTGCATTTTCCTCAGAAACCACATTTCCACAGCAATCAACTGTTTTTCAGCTTGACTGCTTATTGTCCACGCTTCACATCCATACAAAAGTATAGGTTCTATGTAGCACTTAAACACTCTTTTTCTCGTTTCCATTGATATCTTTTTATTGGTCAGTATATTTTTCATCTTGCAAAAGACTACCTTCACATTGGCAATTCTTGTTCTAATCTCCTCAAGGCATCTCCCATCAGATGTCATGACTGTGCCGAGATAACTGCATCGATTCACTTGCTTAAGAATATAGAAGATATGGAAGGAATCAACATTGGGGGACGATACATCAATAACATTAGATATGCAGATGATACAGTCTTGATTGCAGAATATGAACAGGACCTGCAAAATTTAGTAGATGTGGTTGTTGTACACCGTGAACAACCAGGGTTAGAACTGAATATTAAGAAAACACAGATTATGAACCTTCTGGCCTAGAGAGACAACAGTGGAAGATAAACTCTATGGACCGCTGAATGAACTAAAAAAGACTGTTTGATTCATACGAGAGACAACATTGCAGTTATAAGCATATTTCAGGCGAACGAAAGAAGAAGAAGAATGGTCGTCACAGGGAAGAAGGAAATACCACAATGTGATATACGAGTAAATGGACATTTTCTGGAAAATTTTCACTATACAGGGAAAAACGATCTGGAGACATTACACATCCTTGTCTCACATCTCTTTTAATAGGCTGATATTGACCTACATTGTTATCAATTCTTATGGCAGCTTGTTGTTTCCAATATATGTTTTTTACAAGTCTAAGGTCTTTTCCATCAATTTGTAGATCTTCAAGCATCCTTATCATGTCGACATGTCTCACTTTATCGAAAGCCATTGTGTAGTCAATAAAGCAAAGCTATAGATCTTTGTTTATTTCTTTAGAACGTTCAATTACTGTTCTCAGTATATACACAGCATTTACTGTGCCCTTGCCTTCTACAAACCCACATTGTGCTTCTCCTATTTCGGGTTGTATTTTCTTCCTGACTCTTTGCATGATAATTCTCAGCAGAATCTTCGTGATGTGGCTCATTATAATAATTGTTCGATGTTGATCGCATTCCAAGGCTCCTGATTTCTTCGGGATTGCAATAAATATAGAATTACATAATTCAGGAGGTATATCTCCAGTATCGTACATTGCTTTCAGCAGTCTGGTGACTTGGTCTATTCCATATTCTTCTAAGGAATTGACCATTTCTATTGTGATGTTATCTGTACCCGGGGTCTTGCCAGTTTCATATGGTTAAGAGCATTCTGAACTTCTATTCTGTGCCCGTTACATACCACCAAAAGAAAAGAATGATCAAATCAGTCAGAAAGCCACCAAAACCTGCTCAAGATAACTACCACGTTATGGACAGACCAGAACAAGTCATTATTCTGCTCCTCAGAACAGGACACAATAGATTACGCAGCCACATGTATACAAAATTCAAGATTGGTGAAACCGCCATGTGCACATGTGGATTGGCGTCGCAGACAGCAAAGCACATACTCCAAGACTGCCCAAAATATAACACATCTAGGCAAACCTGCTGGCCTAGAGAGACGGCAGTGGAAGATAAACTCTATGGACCGCTGTGTGAACTAAAAAAGACAGTTAAATTCATACAAGAGACAACATTGCAGTTATAGACATATTTCAAGCGAACGATAGAAGAAGAAGAAGAAGAAGATGAAGAAGAAGAAGAAGAAGAAGAAGAAGAAGAAGAAGAAGAAGAAGAAGAAGAAGAAGAAGAAGAAGAAGAAGAAGAAGAAGAAGAAGAAGAAGGGGAAGACCAGTTCTGGACGTAGTCCCAGATGATATCAATGAGTGGCTCTGAGCATTGTTTGTTCCTACACAGGAATTGTTATATCAATGGATGGCTCTTTGCTGGTCCCATGTCGGCCTGATTGCAGTACACAAGAGTGTTATTAATTCGGTCCCTGGATAATAGGGATTATGATACACTCTTAAGTCAACTTACCAAAGACGTTAGATGGGTGGGACCCAACTGAGTGCATTTAATTCTGTCCCTGGATAATAGGGATTATGATACACTCTTAAGTCAACTTACCAAAGACGTTAGATGGGTGGGACCCAACTGAGTGCATTTAATTCTGTCCCTGGATAATAGGGATTATGATACACTCTTAAGTCAACTTACCAAAGACGTTAGATGGGTGGGACCCAACTGAGTGCATTTAATTCTGTCCCTGGATAATGGGGATTATGATACACTCTTAAGTCAACTTACCAAAGACGTTAGATGGGTGGGACCCAACTGAGTGCATTTAATTCTGTCCCTGGATAATAGGGATTATGATACACTCTTAAGTCAACTTACCAAAGACGTTAGATGGTGGGACCCAACTGAGTGCATTTAATTATGTCCCTGGATAATGGGGATTATGATACACTCTTAAGTCAACTTACCAAAGACGTTAGATGGGTGGGACCCAACTGAGTGCATTTAATTCTGTCCCTGGATAATAGGGATTATGATACACTCTTAAGTCAACTTACCAAAGACGTTAGATGGGTGGGACACAACTGAGTGCATTTAATTCTGTCCCTGGATAATGGGGACATTATCTGCTATGCATTGGAGAGGAATAACTATCATCAGAAGAGAACAAGAGAAAGAGGGAATAGGACTGATTAATTAGTTTAGTGATTGAGTTCTGAATTTGTAGTGTTTTATTTGGTTTCTTGACAGATGTCATTGGTTTATTAATCTGTGGATTTATAAAATTTTGAGAACCAAATAGGGTTTGTTATTTTAGTATTGGTTGCATTGTTTGTTGGGGTACACGGGGTTATCCCATTTGAATGTGTAGATGATATTACATATCATCCCATGAACTTTCCAAAGATCAATACTGTTCAATACAAGTACATGTGTGCTCCAGGTCTTGATTTAATTCATGGTGAGTGGTGTGTTCAAATATTGATGTTTACGTCAATTGCTCGTTGATCTTTGTTCAACAGTGGTTGTTCTATATGTTGTAAACAATCAATGTTCTCTGACACTATATCAAATTCAAAAGGTGATCTAGTGGGAGTGGAGAAATACACATAGACACAGTTGTCTTAATGAGTAAAGTATTTTCCCCTTGTGTCTGTGGTAAAATTCCACGATCACCTCAACTTGTAAGAAGTAAGTGAGAATATCTATTCATCCCATCCGGGATCCCCTAAACAAACTTAGCAAATATTCTCATATATTAAATTCTACACCCCACACACCCGAATGTTAGTTTTGGACGTAATTGCGTTGTGTCTGTTTACAGCAGAGCTAAGATATTTGCACCTTTCGGAGGACACATTCGATGTCTTCAGGCATTTATTGGCCGTGTTAACCTTCCAGGGGACGCATATTCTATAGCACAAATGTCCCACACTCCAGTAGGATGAGCAATATTTAGCACAGATGTCCCACACTCCAGTAGGATGAGCAATATTTAGCACATATGTCCCACACTCCAGTAGAATGAGCAATGCTATTTTGTTTCTGGCATGACTCACATGTGTCTCTTCCTGTATTGTAACATTGGCTCATCCAAGTTGTAACCTCGGTAACTTCCTGTTACGTGAAATGTTAACTGATGAAGTGCTCATCATCATCAAGTGCTATCTGATGATTAATAGTTGTAAACTACTTCCCTTATCTGCCTTGGGCTTAAATACCGCCGAAATGTTGTCACTGTGTTATATTACAACGTGTATGCGATCATATTAACAACTTTTAAGCCATAATTGTGACACCCTTACTTCCCATTTTCCGTCTGTTATGTTTGTTTGTTCCAAACCTACTTGTTTGTTTGTCACAGGATCTATTACGTGCATCAGTTATCTAGCAATTCTTGTAGGAACACTGCTAAGTTTTCAAGGATGCCTTCCTCTCAAACTTTGATCACACATTGTAATCTATTCCTCTGCTGCATTTTTGTTTAATGTCATCTTTACTCATATGCACTCACATTTTTAAAATGATGAATCCTGTCTTTTTTAGCTTCTTGTCTTTCCTCTAAGCCCCCTTTTTCAGATTTCCCGAGAGAAGATACTGGACAGTTTGATATCATGATGTGGAGGAACATCAGGATCAGATAAGATTGGCAGTACACGAGACAGAAGGCTTTGGGCAGACATGATCACCAACGCCACACGGCATGTACTGTAAGAAGATTGGCAGTACAAGAGACAGAAGGCAGTGGGCAGACATGGTCACCAACGCCAGACGGCATGGACTAAGAAAGTAAATCAAGGTACACAACCGAGAACGGCCTCTAGCATGGGCTCTCATTACTGCAAAGTTAAAAGAATACTAAAAAGGCCCAGCACTTCATTTTTAATTTACCATAAACAAACCGCGTAGTTATTTTTAGCACTGACCTGGATCTGGTAGGATCGTCAATTGTCAAAATAGGGATATTGGTCGGTGGTCGGTCGACAATGTGTTTGCAGCAAGATGTACCCAAACCCACATGTTTGTCTTTGCAAGCTGGCCCCTCTGACACATCAAAAAGCTGAGCGAAAACAGATGGGACATACACAAGATAAGACGAGTAGCACAAGATATGTATATACTATATACACCCCGACGACAGTGAGGGGCCTTCGGGCCCGGAAACAGTTATTGCATCCATCGATCTGTCTAGCAGTCCACCACACACTCAACCAGACGTGTATCAACACCGAGTATCCACTGGAATAAACGGACAGCTCTGCAGCTGAGTAGAGGAGGGCACTCACTTGTCCTTACAGTCGGAAATGGCCGTCAAAAGAAGAGTTAAAAGGCCACCATGTGAATGTGGAAGTCAAGGGGAAACAACCATATTATTTTCCCAAGACTTCATGGCAAAATACAATTCAGAGGTAGTGAATGACGTTAATGGCTGTCAAAGGACATTCTCGTCCAGTAGGGACAGTCATGAGCCATAGGTGACACCAGACCGCCATCGAGCTACTGATGGCAAAACCATAAATAAAATAAATAAATTTAGAGTAGGAACGTAGAATGTTAGGACATTAAATGAGCTGGGAAAACTAAACAATGTTCTAAGAGAGATGGATAGCATGAAAATAAATATACTAGTGTTACTAGGCATAAGTGAGATGAAATGGAACGGATCTGGCAAAATTATGGCTGACAATCACACAATAATTTATTCTTGAGGGGATACACAAGAAAAAGGTGTAGGAATAATATTTGACGGGGAAAAAAGCCAAGTCAATTAATGGATACTGGTGTATTTCAGATAGAGTTATTATGGTCAAAATCAAGAGCAAACCAATAGATATAAATATTATACAAGTATATGCACCAACAACAAGCAGTAGTTATGAAAAAATACAACATACAACACTTTTACGGTGAAATAGAAATGGCGATGGCTCGAATTGGATCACAAGAAATAAAAATAATGCTTGGAGATTTTAAAGCAAATGTAGGAAAGGGGAAAATTGAGGGTATAGTTGGGAATTATGGTTTAGGTACAAGAAATGAAAGAGGAGATAAACTAATAGAATGGGCAAATATAAATAATATGATAATTGTAAACACATGGTTTAAACACCATAAAAGGAAACTATACACAAGAAAAAGCCCTGATAAGAAAATACGCAATCAGATTGACTATATACTTAATAATAAAAGATTTAAAAATGCTTTAATTAATATAAAGACAATGTCTGGTGCTGACTGTAACAGTAATCATGTACCACTATGTGGACAAATAACAGTAAGATTAAAGAGAGGGAGGGGGGGGGGGAATAGTTAAGAACGTGAGACTTAATAAAGAGGTTCTGAAATTAGATAATGAAATCCAAGAATAATACAGAGTGAATTTGAAAAATATGTACGATGCAATAGCTAAATACAGAGTATAAATAAACAAAGGGAAATGTTAAGAGACTCCATTCATCAAACTAGCAAAGAAATATTACCAGAGAGAAGCCAAAGCCAAAAGGCTAAGAAACAAATGGATGAATGAAGAAATCTTAATGCTGATGGACAAAAGAAAACAGAGTAAAAATGACAAACAAAAATAGGCTAAGATAAATAAAGAAATAAGAGATCAGTGTGTGAAGGCAAAATAAAGTTGGTTAAACGAGCAGTGAAAAAAAAAAACTTGAATTAAATTCCATTAAAGATACCCCCCCCCCCCCCCCCCCCCCCCCCCCCCCCACCACCACCACCACCGAAAAAAATAATAATAATAAAATATGCACAGACAAATCAGTGAGCTCAAAGGAAGAAAAATAATAATAAATAGAGGGTGTTTGAAATTTTTTTTAAAAAGGGAAAGATATTATTGGAGGAAGGTGATATAATACTTCACCTTGACACAGCAAAATACAAGAGGAACATGATGAGATGAGATGAGAGATGAGGTGCTATAATGAAGAGGTGGAATGAGTATATAAGAGAATTATATTATGAAGAAAGGGAAGAATTAACAGAAGAAAGTAACTTAGAAGGTCAACCTATTCTAACAGAAGAAGTCGCTAACGCTGTCAAACATATGAAGAAAGGAAAAACAGCTGGGCCAAATGAAATCACAATATAATAATTAGAAGTATTGAGAGAAGTTGGAGTAGATATATTAACCAAAATGTTGAATGATATTTACAGCAGTTGACCCATGGCGGTGGCGAGTGTGGCTGATAAGGTCAATTCGTGCAAATGTTTGTCCACAGTGGATGCATGTTAAAACATGGTCATTTTCCACCATCATGCACCATTGTCGGATACGTAGAGATTGATGGCTCAACCCCAAAGAGAGAAAGGATGCAAAGTCCTTTTTCCCAATGTGATCCTGCCCATTCAATTAATTTAGCTGTACCGACTCAATTGTTTGAGACCAGGAATAGAGTTTTAGAGAACCAAGGAATACCTTCAGGAAATAATTGAAAAGTTGTCTTCCCTTTTATACCCAAATTATCCTTTAAGAGGTTCCTTGCCTCTCCTCTACCAACTAATTAATTCTGTCTAAGAGTTGTTTAAAACAATTTGACTATGACAAGTAAAAATACAATCAATACATGACATGACCTCATTTTTTAATGATTTAATAAACACAAACTTGGATTTTGTAAATTGCATTCAAAATTACAATTTCCTGTCATAAAATAAGGACATATACATATAATGGTAATTAAACAGCATTGATGTGCCAATTTAATGTGTACAATCATAGCTATATTTTTTTCAGTGGCATGTGCTGCTCCTTTTTTACTGGCATAGATGATCTAAAAAAAAAAAAAAAGAACTGTCTACACTCAGGGTTCTCCACTTCCAGCTTTGGGAATCCCTCTGGCTATCAATTAATTGCTGTATGTTCTGTAGTCTTAGTGCTCCAGGTCTGAGTAGAACATTATAAGTTGGCTCTTGGTTTTCTTTCCATGTTTCGCGGTAAATGTTTAAATAAAGATTACCTCTCCTATGAGACAAATGGAACGTTGGCAGAAGTTTCTGCACTACTCTATCAAGGGCATCACTCAACAAGGTGCTCACTCAACAAGTGCTGCAGTCAACCTTCACAAAGTCAGATCTGAATTTACACTAGTATGACCACTACCATCATCCGAACAGGATGGCTTCCAACAGGATCCAAGCCTCGAAAATGCGGCGTATAGCATGTAGTTTATTTCTTATCCCACGTTGATTTACTTTCAATGTTGAGGTTGCTACAATTTTGCCATGCCGTCGGACCCAGTGGTCCCTTCTTTTGTTGGGCTGACTCTCAAATAGACCGCTTACACTGCTGTCATGCCTTTTTATTTTAGTTTGTTGTGTTTCGGTGGTGACGTCACAATGGGTCAATGAAAAAAGTAGGATTTATCGCAGCGAGGAACACATTATCCCTGAGGCGGTGTCAAACTTTAATTGTCGACGGGAAATATTTACCACGATGTTACGCTTGTGAAAAATTATATTACAACCATCTTACGTCTCTCACGCTCTGTGTGTGCTTTATCTGCAATCATTTTCTCCTTTGTCTTTATTCCATTTCTGATCTTTGCCCTCCATGCAACACGTTCAGCGGCAACTTGCTCCCAATGTGCATTATCAATGCCTGTATCAATCATGCCCCGCTTACACATATCTTTGTGTCGTAGTAGGGGCCGACCCTGAGATCTCCTACCCATCTGTAATTCACCAAAACAGATGTCCTTTATTATTCTACAATCATCCATCCTCCTAATATGTCCTATCCATCTAAGTCTACGAAGACTGAGCATGGAACACACAGTCACACAACCTGATCTTTCCAATACTTCAGTATTTGCGATTTTATCTTGCCACTTAATACCAAGAATTCTTCACAGACACCGCACATGAAAGCTGTTTAAACGTTTCTCTTGGTGTGAGTATGTTGTCCAGGTTTTACTGCCATAACGAAGGAGAGTACTAAGGACACAGGCTTGGTAGACGAGGACTTTTGTTTTGGCAGTAAGTTTCCTGTTCTCCCAGACTCTTTTTGCTAACATGTTCATTGTTGTTGCTGCCTGTCATATATTCTGAAGGGAGTGGGAAATCACTGTGGTGCATGCCCCATTTCTAATCAAAGAAGTTGGGCCCCATCCTCTTCTGTCTTCAATAATCCCAGAATATGACCCTCGAGTTATCTGCAGGCCTCGTCTTATTTAATTTAGTCTAGGAGATATAGATTATGGCCCTGGTGAGAATAAAATATACTAACTGGAATTCTGCCCCTTTTCCAAGAATTCTTTTAGCTCTTGAGCCCCCCTTTTTGTTGATCAAATCTGAGGAAAGTCTGGAGAATTCTCTCAGCCTGCATGGATGTTGAGCAGTTGATAGACCTTGAGTCTCTCCCAATTTAATATTCCTTCATGAGTTAATTTGTTTTTAAACAATTAAACACATAACCAATCACAATAGATCTTGACAACTTGGTGCACACACATAAGATCGTGAATCACAGATAGGTTGAACTGACTAATCAACAAAGATCAGTTAATGTTAATTATTTATTGACTGGGCCTGTGTCTTCTGGCCTGGTAAATACACTTTCTCTTGTGGTTTACACAAGATAAATTAGAAAAATGCATATAGGACCAATGTCACAGACCATCAACAAACAAGCATCAATACATGAGATGTCAATAAGAGTGGAAACATGGTATACATTTGAATGTTGTACATGTTAAGTGTGAAGATGATGAATCTACATTTAGGTATCAGTTCTTGAAAAACTGAGTGTTGTGTGTTTTCTTTTTAAGATAGAGATAACCTTATGATTTGGAGGATTAGGATAGGCCTGGGTCCATTGACTGATAGATCCACTTCAGGTCTGCCCGTGTAGCTCTTCTGAAGGCCTCCCCATACTCTGCTCAAGGCCAAGTCATCCTCCATCTCAAGTGCGGTTCATCTCTTTCTCTCTGTGGTCTGGTTTGGTTGTTGGCCAGTTGGTTGCCAGTTGGATGCCCATTGGTTGCCAATGGGTTGCCACCAAGATTTCACTGTGTAAGATTCACATAAACATATACAATCTTCCTAATACAATATTCTAGAAGTAGGTCGGGAAAAAACCTAAATTCCTGAAGTAGAAACTAGTTCTCCCCCCTCCCTCTCTTCTTTTCTCTAATCTAGTGTTGGGTTAATTTGGGGTGGTCAGAGTTTATCACACTGTGTACGCCTTGTCTCAGTTGGTTCCTGCTGTATGTAAGTTCTCATTGGACCTGGGGTCAGTGAGACGTGTACAGTAAGACAGTGACAAGAGTGAGGAGGTGTCAAGATGCATGTAAATAAATGACATACATTTATAACATTTCTATCACTCAATTGGGTGTGTAGTGTGTATAAATGATTCTCTGTGTTTTCCCAATTAACCAACTTCTTCTTCTTCTTTGTATAATAACTCCTTTCCCATTATCTGTTGTTGTTGTGTTGAGTGTTGGGTGGTGTGGTGTTGAGTGTTGGGTGGTGTGGGGTTGTGTTTTTAAGTTGTGTTGAGTAATGAGTTAAGTCAACTTCTGGTGGTGGAGTTCCGCGAAGCACAACTTTTCTGATGTAATGCAGTTCATAAGTGCCCTTATCTAATTAAATTTTGACACAAATATAAATATTTATTCCATCAAACCCTATTTATTCAATAGATGAAGGAGAAAGGGAAGATTTGATTTCTCTTTCAGCTTTCTAAATTGAAAATAGACATAGATAAGTCTGTTTTAAAACGAGGCACTTGTTCTAGTACACGAACTGTCATTTTAGCTGTAGATAGTGATAGCATTTTTAACAGTGTTTCTGCTGAAATGCACAAGATTGCTTTAGAATCATCACTTCGTACAGTTGTCTAGAATAGAATGTAGTAGTATTATGCACTTCTTAAAGTTAATAATTATCTTTAAGAATATCAGAGATTGCAGTATTCGAAGAGAGTAGTAGAGTGTCAGTTAGCCCGGGAATCGGCTCTGCTTCGTCAGAATCTACAGTCGAGCATTTTTCACTTCAGAGGTTTTAATTTATAATAATACATTTCAATTGACATTACAAACACTGAATACCCTTCCTTGGCACTTGATACATCTGGTCATCAGTTCAATCAAAGGAGTAACAATCTTACCTCGGATCTAGACATTCTGCCGTCCCTATTTGAAAATTTGGTCACACTAACTTTCACGTCTGTTCATCAAGCAGTTTGTAGTAGAAGTGCGCGATTAACATATTCTACGCGGGTTTTCGAATAGAGGCGTTGTCACGTGTCTCTGTTTATCCAATGATCTCCTGAGTTTGGGCTGATGAAATGTTTCCTAGAATTGACGTCATCTGTCACTTGTTCCAGTTTCAGTTTTGATGTTGCGTTAATTTTTAAGGTTTGGTTTCAGTTTGCGTTGGTATAGTCCATTGTTTTATATTGTCCCCCCTTCCTGGCTTGCGTTCTTGTCAATTGAATAATGGTGGTTAGCGGTTATGCCACACTGCCTTAACAATCCTGATGTTGATTTCCTGATTTAGAGATAATTTGCTATTTACCTCTGATCCTAGATATGTAAAATGGTCTACTATCTCCAGTTCGGCGTCAAGTCTTTCATTACCTCCAGCTGGGATATCAATCATTCCCAGTAGGGAATTCTTCACTGCAAAGCCCACACCATGTTGCCTTTTTTCTGCCTGCCCGCTACCCTTCCAAAAAAAAAGGTGTAATTGTTTTCCCTGAGTGACCCTTCCTCAGCGAGGCGTCTCCTGCAGGCCAGCAATATCAATGTTAAGACGATTGAGTTCGGCATTAATCACAGCCGTTTTACTCGCAACGTCCTTATTCGTCAAGTCAGTGGAAAATCCTGGACACATGGTTCTTCACGTTCCAAGGTTGCAAGCCGTAGCTTGAGGTTTCTATTTTTTCTTTTTATTATTATCTGGTTCAATGGTTTTACAGCAATACAGCCTGCGAATCAGATTTTGTACTAGCCCCAAGCACCCATTGAAGCAGGCAGGCTGTGGCGGATCAGCACCCAGTTGGCCGGGGGCTGCCCAGCTTGAGGCGGGCGGTAGCTGATTAGTGACACCTGTAGGTGTCTCCCATCGTCAGAGGCAACGCGTGGCGCCCCATGTCTCCGCCAATTGACAAGCACTTATAACCCGTATAAACCTCTCAGTTTTGGTCAGGATTGGTTTGGCTCTCGCTTTGATTCCGAGTTCGGTTAAGACCAAGGATGGAGTTATTGCCTCTCCTATAGCACAACGCCTGGGCTAAAATATAGAGACAATGTGTTGCCCATGCAGCATGATCCCTCTCTCGGCCTGGGAACAAGACAAGCTGCAGAAGCTGCCGGATCAACAAAGCAATGCTCTAGCTGTCCGCCTGTCGAGCTTCTTAGACCAGCTGCCAACCAAGGCTTAGGGCCTGGCCTGCCCTGCCATGACATTTTGTCTTTAGGTTGCATTTCCTCGCACCATGATTAGGCTTGTATCCTCCCATTTGCGCTCTTCCGCCCGAAGCCGTTGGCAGTCATACATATCTGACTAAGACCTGACTCACAAAATATAAAGACGATAATATTGCTCAAATCCCTTCTATCGATAATTAATCACATGAAACAAATATTTTATACAACCATATCAATTTTGACAACAGAACAGACTTTAAAGTGACATTTATCGTGATTTATCACCAGAACTACTTGAGTTAGGTGTAGTAACTTCTTGTTAGGCGTTATCAACTTACTTTCGTTTTAAATATCGTTTCCTGTTTACATAGACAACAAGAAATTGACCGTACACGAGACTGAGGGCTGTTGGCAGTACACGAGATAGAAGGCCGTTGGCAGTACACGAGACAGAAAGAAGGCTGTTGGCAGTACACGAGACAGAAGGCTGTTGACAGTACACGAGACAGAAGTTTAAGGCTGTTGGCAGTATACACGAGACAGAAGGCTAAGAGTTAGTAAGAGTAAGACAGTACACGAGACAGAAGGCTGTGGCAGTGTACAGGTACACGAGACAGAAGGCCGTTGGCAGTACAAACAATAGACAGAAGGCTGTAGATTGACATGATCACAAACGCCAAATTACGTCAGCACTGCAAAACAATGGATAAACTGCGTTTTTATCTGGTGTTGCTAGCCTTTATCCTGATATTTCTCCAGAAATATGCACATGGTAATGAAAAACACGTTTATATTGCACTTTATATACAATAATTAATATTAATAATTTTAGTTAGGTATATTGATCATGGTTTTCAAATTGGGCATTTACTAATGAAACCACCACAGATAGATAGGCCTTGAAAAACCAAATCCAACTGAACCTAATGATGCCTGTATGTCAATTAGAAGGGAAGATATGCATGTGTCGTGATTTTAAACAAAGACATCATCAGAAATCCGCTAAATGGGCATGTTTCCTTCCTGTCCCAGTCAAAGTGATAGCTGAATTTATCAAAGTTTGTTTTCTTACTTCTGTAGCTTGTTTATTTTTAAACAAGCATCTTAGCAACCATACATCATTGCGATCGGGGTAATGAAGCCTAACTGCGCATGTCATCTATTTTTACATATGATGTGTTGCGACCTAATTAACAGTTACAATCAGTTGTTATTTATTAATTACCACATGTATTCTTAATGTTAGCTTTAAAACCAGGCCACCCATATCTTTTATTATGCATGCGGAATGATGCTACTGTCCTAATGGGTACTCTCTTGTTTCGATAGCATGCATCGCGACCTAATTAGCAATTGTAAATAGTTGCCAATTAATTATTCATTAATGAATAATTATAGATTACATGAGCAGTTATGTCTCGTTACACTGATTGCAATGCTATATGGTTCTTAAGATTTTCATATAACAAAAAGTTATAGTAGCAAGAAGCTCAGTGAGTGGATCCCTGAGTATGTCTTTGTTCAAGATCACAACACTCAATATCTTCACTTAGAATTGATTTACAAGCTTCTTTAAAGTACCGTTGGATTTGGTTTTTCAAGGTCTATGTAGGTATGATGGTACTCATTAGTAAATACCCAATTTGAAAAACATGATCAAAGTAATGCAACATTAACATGCACAAATTTAATCTTCACAAATTATTGATTAGGCAAGATGTCACCAAGACAATTCATTTTCTGAGTATGATGGGGTCCATGTAGAAAAATGTCTCCAACAGATACCAGCATTGACAAAAAATATTGAGAGATTAATTTTTAAAAAATGCTCATCTAACAGTATTTTCTCATTTACAGTAAATTCTCAAATGAATTGTACAATGTACTAGCAGTCAGTGCAACATTTTCTCAGATAGGTCATAGACGCATTTGAAAACTAACTTCAGAAATATGTTCTGTCATGTTAAATGATCAAAAACTAATAAAAGTATGCAAATAAATTATTAATAATCTTTAAACTTTAGTAGTTCAAATTGCCGAAGCAGCTGCCAGAACTGGAAACAACAGAGCCGTATTCCATATCATGAAGCAACTATGCAATCACTCACCTACACCAAATATACCCATCAAAGACAAACAAGGCAATCAATTGTTATCCGATGACCTTCAAAAGCAACGATGGGCAGAACATTTCAAAGAAATATTAAATAGACCGCAGCCTGACACTGTTCCGAACCTGGATGGAGAAATTACTATGCTCCCACTAGATGCCTCCTGCGAGTCATTCACCATGGAAGATATTAAAGCAGCCATCAAAAAATTGAAGAACAACAAAGCTGTTGGTGAAGATGAAATCTCAGGAGAAATGCTCAAAGCAGCAGATGAGAACACCTTACAACGTTTGTTACAGCTGATCAATGAAATCTGGCAAAGCGAATCCCCACCACAACAGTGGAAAGATGGTGTAATTTTCAAACTGCCCAAAAAGGGCGATATGTCTGATTGCAATAATTGGCGTGGTATCACTCTATTGTCAGTACCAGGAAAACTTTTTTGTAGCATGTTACTTGAGAGATTGAAAAAGGCGATAGATGAAAGGCTCAGAGAAGAACAAGCAGGCTTCAGACCAAAACGGTCATGCATAGACCACATTTTCACCCTCAGAATAATCATTGAAGACTCTGTAGAATTCCAGTCGAAATTAATCACCAACTTTGTCGACTTTCAAAAAGCCTTCGACAGTATCCACCGTCCTTCACTTTGGAATCTACTTAACATCTATGGTTTTCCTACCAAATATACCAACGTCATAAAATCTTTCTACAAAGAAATACATTGCTGCGTAAGAACAGAAACAGGCAATTCTGACTGGTTCTCAGTCGAAACAGGAGTGAAACAGGGTTGTGTCTTATCACCGATGCTTTTTGGAATAGCTATCGATTGGGTCATGCGCAAATGCACAAACAACACAAATATGGGTATCCATTGGGTTGACAAAATTCTAGAAGACCTGGACTTTGCCGACGACATAGTGCTTTTGAGTTCAACACACCCGGATGCCCAAGAGAAAATAAACCACCTCCAAAATGTTTCAGGGCAAATTGGTCTCCAAATTAACACCACAAAAACAAAGACTATTGATCTTACCAACAGTTCAGATGACACCAAATTGAACAGCTACGTTCTTGAAAAAGTCAACAGCTTCACATACCTAGGAAGCAAAATGACATCTACAGGGGACTCAACACCAGAAATATCATCTAGAATCGCACTAGCATCTAGTGCCTTCAATAAACTGTCAAACATCTGGAAGTCAAAGACACTCAGCAAACACACAAAACTTAAAATCTTCAACTCTTGTGTGATTCCAGTGTTAACGTATGGATGTGAAAGTTGGAAATCAACGGTAGCTTTAGATAAAAAAATTAGACAATTTTGAGAACAAATGTCTTAGAAGACTTCTAAACATCCAGTGGACAGACTTCAAAACCAATTCACAAATAAGACAAGAGACTAAGCAAGATACAGTATCCAATTTCATAAGAAGACGCCGTTGGAACTACATCGGCCATGTACTCAGAATGGACAAGTCAAGACTCCCCTACCAAGCCCTCATATGGTCACCAGTAGGGAAAAGAAAACGGGGAAGACCAAGAGAGACCCTGCGTAGAACTATCATCAGAGAAGGCTCATTCAATGGCCAAGTAAATATCCAAGATCTACAACAGGTAGCAGCGAACCGCCAAGCATGGAGAGACAGAACTTCTGCCCTATGCGCCGCCTTAGGCTCAAGAGGAAAGACTAACTAACTAACTAAGTTCAAATTGCACGTTTTGAGTGTAAAAAGTATACACCAGAGTCTGTTCGATATGCGTGTCGTCGCCATTTTTGATTTCTATTCGCAAAGATGAAAAAACATCTCCACAAAGATATTTTTTTCCCCCTACCACAATTTGAGTAAGTTCAGCAATGAAACTTTCCATATATATATAAAAATGGATGCATAATTCGAAAAGCCATCTAAAATTAATGGCGTTCTATGAACACCGCCAGAAAAAAATAAATTACTTACCATATGGCAAATAATTGAAATTATTTCAAAGAAAAAGGTAATTTCAATCAATCACTATACACAGAATGTTAGACTCACCTATTCTGCAGAAACTAAGATGGCGTTTATTATTGTCACATGATATTTGAATGAATGGATACTGTCAGAAACATGCATGGTCATTTCAGAGCCTTTCTTGGAGACCCGATGGATCCTTCTGTGCAGGCGCAAAATATTATTTCCGGTTTACGATCTAATTGCATTAGAAAATGGACTAACTAGTAAAATGTCTTGACACAGCTGGCTTATTTACAGTATCATCAATGACTAGCGAACAAACTGGTGGGATTGGCTCGCTTGACTCTAAACAAAGAATAACAAAATTAGAAAACTAGTTCATGTGCATTGTTTCTTGTTGTAGGGTATCATAAAACATCAATGGTGAAAGTAGTGTATAGAATGTTCAAAATATAATGGATTACGGATTAGGATAAGAGGATGTAGTGTGAAATTCAGTGGATGTTACACTGTCTTAAGTGTTTTGTTTTTTGTCCAGAATTTGGATGACCAAGTCATTGCTGTTGAGTACTTGTGTACAATGAGTACTGGCAGTAGTATCCAGCGAAACGTCCAGTAATGTTTGCTGTAGTCTGTAGTCATATATAGAATATTGATATTCCTGTCGCAGGTCAGCATGGTCGAATGGGTAAGAACACATGTTCTTAAACATCCACTGTGCTGTTGCCGAGGTTAGCAGTTCAACCCCTACACCGGACAGCTGGACTAAAATGTTGACCTGTCGTCCTTGATTTGGGGACGTAAATTACAAGTACCTCTGAAGTCAGAGTGGGTTCTCCTGATGGCAAGGGACATTGTTAATAGGGAAAGCAATTCCACACGAAATTCAGTCTATTACTACTAAAATGAGTGTGTATGGGCTACGCTTGAGTTCAAAGTGAGCAAGCCCCCCCCCCCCCCCCCCCCCCCTTCCCCAATATATTCCTACGTTGTGATTCATCATTACCATGCACCATGTGGATAAGCATGGGCGGTCACGATTCACTGCAAGAACAAGTTACAAGAGGTGTGGCCAAACAAAAACACTATGCAGGAAGCCAAAGCAGATTAATAAATCAGCACAGAACTGGTGTTGTTAGCTGCTACACGCTGCAGGATTTACTGAGCAGGGCATCTGAGCACATATGGACTGAATGGTGTTTGATGTTCAATGAGGATGATCTGTCGACTAATTAATACACACTATGTACCTCTAAAACAGTGTTTCTGTCATTAAATGTGAGAAACTTAAATGAGGCCCTCTAGACCAAAGCCAGCTCAAGACAGTTATCACTTTATAGACATCTCATCTCATCTCATCATGTTCCTCTTGTACCTTGCGGTGTCGAGGTGAAGTATAAACTTCGTGAGAGTGCCCGGTTATGGGCTTCGTATATCGACATTCCCATGGATTCTGTTATTCCCTCCGAATATATTATAGACATACTAGAACAAATTATTATTCTGCGCCTCAGAACAAGACACAATAGATTACACAACCACATGTATACACAATTTTGGATTGGCCAATCAACCATATGCACATGTGGATTGGCGCCACAGACAGCAGATCACATACTCCAAGACTGCCCAAAATATGACATATCTAGGCAAATCTTCTGGCCTAGAGAAATAACTGGAAGATAAACTCTATGGATCACTGCGTGAACTAACAAAGGCAGTGAAATTTATAAACGAGACAACATTGCGGATGTAGACAAATTTCAAGAGAATGAAAGAAGGCTCTGTATTGGTTATTTTATAAACATGGGCCTAAGAATTACATCCGGCATAAAAATCACTTCTTTCTCATGAATAAATTTAATGAAACAAACAATTATCACATGTTGTTGAAACATGTGAAGTGACATAGGCACAAGAGAAACCTGTTTTTAATGTGGTCTGGACAAACATAAAATATATAGTCATAGATAGAATAAACTAAACATAATTCAGGAGCCAACCCCAGTGCCTTAGGAGCTAGCGTATTTGTGTGTGTCAAATATTAGCTAAGAAAACAATAGAAAATGCAGGCACCAAGTAAACATATCCTGGTGCCAGGGTGACATCCATCATGTACCATGCCAATAAGCATGGGCAGTCATGTCTCGCCATCTCACTCGATCACCAAAGTCATGGATCAGCTCCGTGTTCCTGTCTCGACCATGCCATGTGGCCAAGCTATCCAGGTATTTGCTTCTCGGTCTTCCCTTTGGTCTCTTCCCTTCGATCTTGCCAGTTGTCACCAAGTTCTCCCAGTCATTTCTTCTCATAACATGCCCAAAAAATTGTGACCCTCTGACAAGCATCCTAGATTTTTAATATTTCTACCCCTGCATACAGCCATCACTCGATGCAATAATAGGAAATCATCACAGGAAATAGCCAATCACACAAGATATAATGTTCGGGATAGATAGAGTTAAACTAGCTGTCTAGTCTATGGCATGTTTGTCTGAACTTGGTGCATTTGGATTGTTTTGTTGCCAGGGATACAGTATTAGAGGTTTATCATGACAGATACAGGTTTAGAGTGTTTTGTCATTATAAATACAGTTTTAGGGTTTCATCATTAAAGATACAGTTTTAGAGTTTTATCATGAGAGTGTTTACTATTAGAGATACAGTCTTAGAGTGTTTTATTATTAGAGATAAAGATTTGGAGTGTTTTATTATTGGAGTTACAGTTTTAGAGAATTTCATCATTAGAAAATACAGGTTTAGAGTATTTTGTCACTATTTTCATTGTTTATCACTAGGAATCAAGTGTTTAGTGTGTTATCCTAGGGGCCACAATTTGGAGTGATTTATCACCAGGGATAACATTTTAGAGTGCTTTATCACCAGGGATCACAGTTTAGAGTGTTTTATAACCAGGGATCACAGTTTAGAGTGTTTTATCATTAGTGATAGTAGATCAAGTTGTCATGTTCTGTTGCCAGGGATCAAGTGTTTAGAATGCTACCGCTGCACCCATCCTGGAGTAGGAGAAAACGGCACCTGTGTCACAGATGGGGGATTCTGTCACTCTACCATTGTCAGAGACAGAGTGCAGACTAAAGATGGAGTTGTCAGTGGCAACAAATATGTGATTCGAGTCTCTCGTGGGTAGGTTCAGTTTTCTACAGCTTCTTGCTTTTTAAGAACAGGCTTGACTTCTCTTAGGCTTAAGATAGTTATCAATCATACGTAGAGGTTGGCATGGTCCGAATGGATAAGAATGCTCGCTCTTTAACTTCTGGTGTGCTGATGCAGAGGTAGCAGGTTCAACCCCTACACCAGTCAGTTGTACTAAAATGTTGACTTCTTGTCCTTGACATGGGGATGTAAATTATAAGTACCTCAGAAGTCAGAGTGGGTTCGTTAGATGGTGATGGACACTGGTAATAGGGAAAGCTAATTCACACACAAAAGTCAGTCCTGTGCTTAGATGTAGTAGCACATGTATGAACTACGCTTGAGTTCAAAGCCGAGCGAACGAAAAGAAAAAAAAACCATCATGTGCCTTGCCAGCTGGTGTAGGCGTTCTTGTCTTTCCACAGATCTCGGTCTTTGATGTTCTGGATCAACTTTGTTGATGATATTCCTCCATGTCGCCATCTCAGTACATCCAGCATCATTTGTCTTAGTCTGCCTCTGCTTCTTTTCTCACTGATATTTCCAGTTGTCACAATATTCTTGAATGCCTCACATGACCAAAGAATGCTGCTTGTCTCTTTCTTATAGTTGAATATAATTTTCCTATTTTATTAGCCTTCCAAGCTATCATTATTAGTTACCATGTCAGTCCAAGGTATTTGCAACATTTGTCTCAGGAACCACATCTCCGTTGCTTCAAGCTTTTCCTAATTTGTTCATTAACCTTCCATAATTCACTGCCATACAGTAAGACAGGTTGTATATAACATTTCGGCATTCTCTTTCTTACATTCAGTGGCAGACTTATTACATAAGATATTATTCATTTTCTGGAATGCAACATTTGCTTGGCCTATTCTGCTTTTAATATCTGTCGTGCATCTTCCATCTGATGTTGTTATTGCCCTAGATATGTAAATGTATCACTTGGTTAAATATTTTCCCTTCTGTTATGATCTCTCATTTAGGTATCATATTTTTCTTTGATATAATCATTGTTTCTGTTTTCTTCATATTCAAGGGAAATTATTTTTGTGTGTGCACTCAAATACCCAAAAACTGTGGATCTTTTGTGGTTTCCACAACAAATACTGTGTATTTATTATTACAACTAAAAATAATTCGGAAGCTATCCCATTTTTCCCAGGAGCCAGCATATTACAATTTTTATAACTGAATTTTAAAATTAGTTGTCAGGTAAAATGTCCAGGCACCATACTGTATTTGTCCACTCTGCATATTGGTGTGCATTCTTATTTAACAAATGGTGAATAATTTGTTTGTAAATTGTTCCTTTATTCTCTTCAGTAATTGCCGTATTTCTTCTCCCTGCCATCATCATGTTTGGTTCCAAGCTCTAACAGTCCATGATTGATTGTTTCATTGATATTTTTATCATTTGCAGAAAGCGGTTGCTTTTGGATTTCACTATCTCTCTCCCTTATCTAGCGCCCAAGGCTTTTGGGGGCGTTGCAATGGCTGGGGGGAATCTGTCCATCCTTAGCTTGATCATTTAAATGTTTGTACACGTCCTTTACAGTACTTTGCGGGTTGGAGTGGCTGGGGGGAATCTGTCTACCCTTAGCTTGATCATTTAAAAGTTACTGCATGTCCTTTACAGGACTTTGCGGGTTGGAGTGGCTGGGGGGAATCTGTCTACCCTTAGCTTGATCATTTAAAAATTACTGCATGTCCTTTACAGGACTTTGCAAGCAACCCCAGCATTTATTGGCTGTTTGTGATTGACTAGGCACTTTTACACTTAGTAGTTTGCCATTAAATCATGTAAAACAAACAAACAACATGATGTCATTACCTCTCTAATCTCTGGGTATTGTGTTGGATGCCTGGCCACCTCAGCTAGGTTTGAGTTGAGCTAAGAAATGACATCACTGCACTCAAGACATTTGAGTCCCCTCGTTCCCCTCGTTCAACAGCCAGCAAAGAGTCATACTGCTAATTGTTCCAACTGCCATCTGTTTGAAAGTTCTCCTGGTCTTCCATCTCAGTTTTGAGATTTGTCCGGAACCCGTGCTGATCCCCCATCATATCATTCTCTTCACATACAGGTTCTGTCTGTTTCACAGCTTTCTCTACCTGGTCCTGCAGGCACCCGATCACCTCTTCCTTGTTCATAAGTTATCTACCACCTAGATCAGGGGTGACCAACCTTTTCAGCAGGCGGGCCAAATTTCAGAAATAATATTTGCTGCCGGGCCACGCACCTAATTTTTTGTTGTGTTAATTAAACAAGCAAGCGTGCTACAGCTTCGACCACATCGTCATTTCCCATTCCGCGGGTCACAACATGACTCCCGGCAGGCCGCATGCGGCCAGCGGGCCTCATGTTGGCCACCCCTGACCTAGATGTTCATTCCCTATCAGCATGTTCATTCCCCCTCCCGCATGACCAGGGCAAAATATCCATACAATTCTCACAGTCTGTGGCCTCTGAAGCGAGGCAATCCATTCTACACAAAACATTTCTTTCTCCACCTTACTAAGCATATTCCTTTGTAATGAATACAACATGTGCTGCAGTGGTCTCCTATAACCAATGGAATGCCACTGTGACTACTTCCACCTCCATGCTCATACTGGAATTAGGGGTGAAAATAGGAAACAGTTTAGGTTTAAGTCTTCTGTGTATAATCAAATTGATGTATTGGTATGTGTGTCTGATTGTGGGTGCCTCAAGAAGGGTATATTTATTATTAATACTGCTGTGGACAATGTGATTTATGTATTTGAATGTGTCTGATTATGAGTGGTTGTGGAAGGAATGATTTATACTTTATTAATGTATACATAATAAAATTCCTTAATTCTTACGTGTAGGTAGACAAAACAGGGCACCCAGATGCCATGCAGCCTGAAAATGTCTATCTAGCACTGAAATCTTCAGTCATTTTCTAGCCTTTATTTGCAAAACAAATACGCTGACTCCTGAATGACGTTAAGTTTGTTTCAACCTCTATTCATGTGTGTGTGTGTTTGTGTGAATGTTGGTGTCTGGAGAAGTCATTATTTTTAATTGATTTGTGCATAATCAAATTGATTTATTCATGTTGGTGTCTGGAGAAGTCATTATTTTTAATTGATTTGTGCATAATCAAATTGATTTATTTATTTTGGTGTCTGGAGAAGACATAGTTTATGTTTATATATTTGTTTGTTTATTTATTTATTTATGCATAATCATATTAATGTATGTCTGTATGTAGATGCATGAGGAAGGAACAGTCCATACTGTGTTATGCCAGTGATGCCATGAAACATGAGCAGAATGTCAGGTGTTGCAGACACCAGGACCAGTGTAACATTGAGATACCGGAGTTAGCCCCTTTGCCGTCCGAGGCAGTTGATAAGAGGCACACAGGTAACTAGTGTTGCAGATAGATATTCTGTTTATTTTCATCACAGTGTTTCACCAATTCCTAGGACACTTGAAGATGATGGAGCACGTAAGGGAATGTCCCATGTGCTGTGACGTTGATTCTTGACTCAACCCATTTACCTGGTAGGCTGCACTGAATGGGAGGTGCAAGAATTGATTCATGACACATCACACCTAGGTGATGTCATATCTGCATGGATGGCTCTGTGCTACCAGGCAACAGAAGTGCCTTTGTCTTAGCTTTATTGTGCTATGAGCATTTTGTCCTTGTGGGTTGTTATACCAGTTGAATAAATTGCTCAATAAAAATGTATTAATTTAAATGTGGTTGTAGGTATAATAGAAGAGCGGGCATACAGAGCAGGCATGTATGAAACATATTAAAATTATTATAAGAATTACAAAGTAATGCATGAGGACTGAGTTGTTCATTGTTTTCATGATTTACTGAACTCACTTGCTCAGAATCCCCTGCAGATGGCCAGCCTTTGGTTCATGCAGATATTATATTAATGTCCTTAGAGAAATGTGGAGAGTGGAGGACTTTGATGCCAGTGAATCCACAGCTTTGTCCAGAATTAGATTTGGGAGTAAGAATTGGCACGGACAGACACAAGAGGCACTTTGAGAGAATGAAGGGCCTTGTGTACCAACACAGAACTGGCACTATTAGCCACTGGATGCTGATGCATTTGTTGGGAGGATCTGAGCACTTATGGACATGTCTGGAGTGCAAGGATGATATTCCAACAGATAACCGCCTAACTGACTAACCTATTCGTTGGCCAGTCAGATTGTATAATATTAGGTTATGTATTCATTGCAGAGTCATAATGTTTATCCCATTGTTTTACTGATTCTCAGGTTGTTTATTATTGAGATATTTTAGTGATTCATTGGTTTGTTAGATTGCATGTCACCAAATAGTTTCATGGATTCATTAGCCAGTCAAATTGTATATCACCTCATTGTTTCACTGACTCAGCCAGTCAGATTGTGCATCATCTCTTTGTTTTACTGACTCAGCCAGTCAGATTGTGCATCATCTCATTGTTTCACTGCCTCAGCCAGTCAGATTGTTTATCATCTCATTGTTTCACTGACTCAGCCAGTCAGATTGTGCATCATCTTATTGTTTCACTGACTCAGCCAGTCAGTTTATATATCATCTCAATGTTTCACTGACTCAGCCAGTCAGATTGTATATCATATCCTGTTTTCCTTTATTGCACAGACTCTGGCGACAGCATGACCAACATGGTTATCATCATCGTTGTCGTCATCATTCTAATTGTCACCATCCTCGCCAGCATCCTCATCTATGTTAAGAAGCGGTTCAGGCCTTATGCACCACCTCAGGACAAGAACATAGACACCAACCCCCTGATGGTACATCTCTCATCTCTGAAAGAACTCTACGACTGGTCACAGTCTGGTTCTGGCTCAGGTGAGTGTAGTTTGTGTGTCTATGAGTCTTGTCTTGTCTTAACAGTGCTTGTTTTGTCTTGTCAGTGTTCGTCTTATATTGTCAGTTCTTGTTTTGTCTTGTCAGTGTTCGTCTTATATTGTCAGTTCTTGTTTTGTCTTGTCAGTGTTCATCTTATATTGTCAGTTCTTGTTTTGTCTTGTCAGTGTTCATCTTATGTTGTCAGTTCTTGTTTTGTCTTGTCAGTGTTCGTCTTATGTTGTCAGTTCTTGTTTTGTCTTGTCAGTGTTCGTCTTATGTTGTCAGTTCTTGTTTTGTCTTGTCAGTGTTCCTCTTATGTTGTCAGTTCTTGTTTTGTCTTGTCAGTGTTCGTCTTATGTTGTCAGTTCTTGTTTTGTCTTGTCAGTGTTCATCTTATGTTGTCAGTTCTTGTTTTGTCTTGTCAGTGTTCGTCTTAGTTTATCAGTGTTTGTTTCTTAGTTTATCAGTGTTTGTGTCTTGGTTTATCTGTGCTAGTGTCTTGGTTTATCAGTATTTGTGTCTTGGTTTATCTGTATTTGTGTCTTGGTTTATCTGTGCTAGTGTCTTGGTTTATCTGTGCTAGTATCTTGGTTTATCTGTGCTAGTATCTTGGTTTATCTGTGCTAGTGTCTTGGTTTATCTGTGCTAGTATCTTGGTTTATCTGTGCTAGTATCTTGGTTTATCTGTGCTAGTGTCTTGGAATATCAGTATTTGTGTCTTGGTTTATCAGTGCTAGTGTCTTGGTTTATCTGTGCTAGTATCTTGGTTTATCTGTGCTAGTGTCTTGGTTTATCTGTGCTAGTATCTTGGTTTATCTGTGCTAGTATCTTGGTTTATCTGTGCTAGTGTCTTGGTTTATCTGTGCTAGTGTCTTGGTTTATCTGTGCTAGTGTCTTGGTTTATCTGTGCTAGTGTCTTGGTTTATCTGTGCTAGTGTCTTGGTTTATCTGTGCTAGTGTCTTGGTTTATCAGTATTTGTGTCTTGGTTTATCTGTGCTAGTGTCTTGGTTTATCAGTATTTGTGTCTTGGTTTATCTGTGCTAGTGTCTTGGTTTATCAGTATTTGTGTCTTGGTTTATCTGTGCTAGTGTCTTGGTTTATCTGTGCTAGTATCTTGGTTTATCTGTGCTAGTATCTTGGTTTATCTGTGCTAGTGTCTTGGTTTATCTGTGCTAGTATCTTGGTTTATCTGTGCTAGTATCTTGGTTTATCTGTGCTAGTGTCTTGGTTTATCTGTGCTAGTATCTTGGTTTATCTGTGCTAGTGTCTTGGTTTATCAGTATTTGTGTCTTGGTTTATCTGTGCTAGTGTCTTGGTTTATCAGTATTTGTGTCTTGGTTTATCTGTGCTAGTGTCTTGGTTTATCTGTGCTAGTATCTTGGTTTATCTGTGCTAGTGTCTTGGTTTATCTGTGCTGTGTCTTGGTTTATCTGTGCTAGTGTCTTGGTTTATCTGTGCTAGTGTCTTGGTTTATCTGTGCTAGTGACTCGGTTTATCAGTGTAGTGTCTTGGTTTATCTGTGCTAGTATCTTGGTTTATCTGTGCTAGTGTCTTGGTTATCTGTGCTAGTATCTTGGTTTATCTGTGCTAGTATCTTGGTTTATCTGTGCTAGTGTCTTGGTTTATCTGTGCTAGTGTCTTGGTTATCTGTGCTAGTGTCTTGGTTATCTGTGCTAGTGTCTTGGTTTATCTGTGCTAGTGTCTGGTCTGTGGTTTATCATTATTTGTGTCTTGGTTTATCTGTGCTAGTGTCTTGGTTTATCAGTATTTGTGTCTTGGTTTATCTGTTCTAGTGTCTTGGTTTATCAGTATTTGTGTCTTGGTTTATCTGTGCTAGTATCTTGGTTTATCTGTGCTAGTGTCTTGGTTTATCTGTGCTAGTATCTTGGTTTATCTGTGCTAGTATCTTGGTTTATCTGTGCTAGTGTCTTGGTTTATCTGTGCTAGTATCTTGGTTTATCTGTGCTAGTATCTTGGTTTATCTGTGCTAGTGTCTTGGTTTATCAGTATTTGTGTCTTGGTTTATCAGTGCTAGTGTCTTGGTTTATCTGTGCTAGTATCTTGGTTTATCTGTGCTAGTGTCTTGGTTTATCTGTGCTAGTATCTTGGTTTATCTGTGCTAGTATCTTGGTTTATCTGTGCTAGTGTCTTGGTTTATCTGTGCTAGTGTCTTGGTTTATCTGTGCTAGTGTCTTGGTTTATCTGTGCTAGTGTCTTGGTTTATCTGTGCTAGTATCTTGGTTTATCTGTGCTAGTGTCTTGGTTTATCAGTATTTGTGTCTTGGTTTATCTGTGCTAGTGTCTTGGTTTATCAGTATTTGTGTCTTGGTTTATCTGTGCTAGTGTCTTGGTTTATCAGTATTTGTGTCTTGGTTTATCTGTGCTAGTGTCTTGGTTTATCTGTGCTAGTATCTTGGTTTATCTGTGCTAGTATCTTGGTTTATCTGTGCTAGTGTCTTGGTTTATCAGTGCTAGTGTCTTGGTTTATCTGTGCTAGTATCTTGGTTTATCTGTGCTAGTGTCTTGGTTTATCTGTGCTAGTATCTTGGTTTATCTGTGCTAGTGTCTTGGTTTATCAGTATTTGTGTCTTGGTTTATCTGTGCTAGTGTCTTGGTTTATCAGTATTTGTGTCTTGTTTTATCAGTGCTAGTGTCTTGGTTTATCTGTGCTAGTATCTTGGTTTATTAGTGCTAGTGTGTTAGTTTATCATTGCCTTGTATCTTGGCTTATCAGTGTTTGTCTTAGTTTACCAGTGCTTGTGTCTTAGTTTATCAGTGCTTGACTTGGCTTATCAGTGCTTATGTCTTAGTTTATCAGAGCTTGTGTCTGTCTTAGTTTATCAGTGCTTGTGTCTGTCTTAGTTTATAAATGTTGTCTGTCTTAGTTTATAAATGTTGTCTGTCTTAGTTTATAAGTGCTTGTGCCTGTCTTAGTTTATAAGTGCTTGTGCCTGTCTTAGTTTATAAGTGCTTGTGCCTGTCTTAGTTTATAAGTGCTTGTGTCTCAGTTTATCAGTTTCTGCTACCCATGTTGTGAAGATGGGTTAACACATAGAAGTGAATTGTGTGTGTGTGTGTGCGCACATGCGTGTGACTAGTCCCCTGTGTTAATTGACCATCGTTCATCTTAACACTTGTGTTACGCCTGTTGTGAATTGTATTTGATTACTTTTTAACAGTCACTGGTGTTTTAACCCTCTCTGGTCATCTTAATCTACTTCATCCCTGTCGCTTCTTAAATTAACTCGTTAAATTGTTAAATTATCTTGGCTAATTTTGAGTCATGGCACACCCCCCCCCCCCCTCTCTCTCTCTCTCTCTCTCTCTCTCTCTCTCTCTCTCTCTCTCTCTCTCTCTCTCTCTCTCTCTGGACACAAGGCCACCAGCCTGGCAGGTCTGTTACACATCATGGCTCTTACACTCACTCAGGTCACTTTTACAAATATGTTTTGTCATGACTTATGGCCTGTCTTCTTTGCCTGTTACTTTCCATGGAGCAGTAAGGTTCTTAACTAGGCCTCCTGCAGAAACAATATATTCTCATATCTCTGTGTTACATTGTTTGTGATATTGTTATGATTATTTGTATGCTTTGACTTTGTTAGCATTGCCATTCTCAGGTTATTGAGTCTGAAATATAACCGATAATAGAAATTACGACAGCAGCACGGTATGACAATATGCAAAAGCCGTTCTCCCTGGCGAAGAGCCTAATGACTTTCCGTAATCTCGTATATCCATGTAAGAAACACAGCTGTGCGAGATTCGACAGCGGATCATGTCGCTTTGGTTACTTACAGGGTATGTGAGCCGGTCGCTCAGAAAGCAATGGCAAACTACTAAGCGTAATCTTACCAAGAACATCAACAGCAGCTGAAAAATGCTGGATTTGATTGCAACACCCTGTAAGGGATATGAAACTTAAAACATAAAACGAAACAGGATTGTGTAGCTCCTGTGAGAAAGACAGAAACAGGGGGAGAGAGAGAGAACAAACACAGACAGGGTGTACATAACCTTCAGAGATCTTAATCCCGGTGAATAGAAAAAAAATGGGGTTCTTTGTAAGGTATATATATTGTGTCTGTGTTTGTTAGTCTCTCTCTCTCTCTCTCTCTCTCTCTCTCTCTCTCTCTCTCTCTCTCTCTCTCTCTCTCTCACACACACTCTCTCACTCTCACTCTCTCTCTCTCTCTCTCTCTCTCTCTCTCACACACTCTCTCACTCTCACTCTCTCTCTCTCTCTCTCTCTCTCTCTCTCTCTCTCTCTCTCTCTCTCTCTCTCTCTCTCTCTCTCTCTCTCTCTCTCTCTCTCTCTCTCACTCACTCACACTCTTTCATTTTATAGTCTGAATTCTGGTAAGTTTTTTTTTTAAAACCTGTCTTTCCATCATAAAGCTACCTTTATGAATGCCCATATACTTATTCTTGGCAAATTAATGTGGTGGTTGTGCCTGGATTTCCACATCTGTGTAAAAAGGTTCACATTGTCATTTAACATTAAATGTGCTTCTTTAGGTTTGCCCCTGTTGGTTCAGCGGACAATAGCAAGGCAGATAAAACTATGTGAGATCATTGGCAAGGGGCGGTACGGAGAGGTCTGGCGAGGAAACTGGCGAGATGAGAATGTAGCAGTAAAAATATTTCCCTCCCGCGAGGAGAGGTCGTGGTTCAGGGAGGCGGAGATTTATCAGACTGTCATGTTGAGGCATGAGAATATCCTGGGGTTTATTGCTGCGGATAATAAAGGTGAGTGATGTTGAGATAATATTGGGTGTTGTGATGATGGTATTCTGTTATGTTGATGGTGATGTTCATAATTGTGTTCTATCATGTTGATGATGGTGTTGTGTGATGTTGATGATGGTATTGTGTGATAATGGTGTTGTGTGATGTTGATGATGGTGTTGTGTGTTGTTGATGATGGTGTTGTGTGATGTTGATGATGGTGTTGTGTGATGTTGATGATGGTGTTGTGTGATGATGATGGTATTGTGTGATGTTGATGGTAGTGATGTTGATGATGGTATTGTGTGATGTTGATAATGGTGTTGTGTGATGTTGATGATGGTGTTGTGTGATGTTGATGATGGTGTTGTGTGATGTTGGTGATGTTGATGGTAGTGATGTTGATAATGGTGTTGTGTGATGTTGATGATGGTGTTGTGTGTTGTTGATGATGGTGTTGTGTGATGTTGATGATGGTGTTGTGTGATGTTGATGATGGTGTTGTGTGTTGTTGATGATGGTGTTGTGTGATGTTGATGATGGTGTTGTGTGATGTTGATGATGGTATTGTGTGATGTTGATGATGGTGTTGTGTGATGTTGATGATGGTGTTGTGTGATGTTGATGATGGTGTTGTGTGATGTTGATGATGGTATTGTGTGATGTTGATGATGGTATTGTGTGATAATGGTGTTGTATGATGTTGATGATGGTGTTGTGTGATGTTGATGATGGTGTTGTGTGATGTTGATGATGGTGTTGTGTGATGTTGATGATGGTGTTGTGTGATGTTGATGATGGTATTGTGTGATAATGTTGTTGTGTGATGTTGATGATGGTGTTGTGTGATGTTGATGATGGTGTTGTGTGATGTTGATGATGGTGTTGTGTGATGTTGATGATGGTGTTGTGTGATGTTGATGATGGTGTTGTGTGATGTTGATGATGGTGTTGTGTGATGTTGATGATGGTGTTGTGTGATGTTGATGGTAGTGATGTTGATGATGGTATTGTGTGATGTTGATGGTAGTGATGTTGATGATGGTGTTGTGTGATGTTGATGATGGTGTTGTGTGATGTTGATGATGGTGTTGTGTGATGTTGATGATGGTGTTGTGTGATGTTGATGATGGTGTTGTGTGATGTTGATGATGGTGTTGTGTGATGTTGATGATGGTGTTGTGTGATGTTGATGATGGTGTTGTGTGATTTTGATGATGGTGTTGTGTGTTGTTGATGATGGTGTTGTGTGATGTTGATGATGGTGTTGTGTGTTGTTGATGATGGTGTTGTGTGATGTTGATGATGGTGTTGTGTGATGTTGATGATGGTGTTGTGTGATGTTGATGATGGTGTTGTGTGATGTTGATGGTAGTGATGTTGATGATGGTGTTGTGTGATGTTGATGATGGTGTTGTGTGATGTTGATGATGGTGTTGTGTGATGTTTCATGATGGTGTTGTGTGATGTTGATGATGGTGTTGTGTGATGTTGATGATGGTATTGTGTGATGTTGATGATGGTATTGTGTGATGTTGATGGTAGTGATGTTGATGATGGTGTTGTGTGATGTTGATGATGGTGTTGTGTGATGTTGATGATGGTGTTGTGTGATGTTGATGGTGTTGTGTGATGTTGATGATTTTGATGTTGATGATGGTGTTGTGTGATGTTGATGATGGTGTTGTGTGATGTTGATGATGGTATTGTGTGATGTTGATGGTAGTGATGTTGATGATGGTGTTGTGTGATGTTGATGATGGTGTTGTGTGATGTTGATGATGGTGTTGTGTGTTGTTGATGATGGTGTTGTGTGATGTTGATGATGGTGTTGTGTGATGTTGATGGTAGTGATGTTGATGATGGTGTTGTGTGATGTTCATGATGGTGTTGTGTGTTGATAATGGTGTTGTGTGATGTTGATGATGGTGTTGTGTGTTGTTGATGGTGTTGTGTGATGTTGATGGTAGTGATGTTTATGATGGTGTTGTGTGATGTTGATGATGGTGTTGTGTGATGTTGATGGTAGTGATGTTGATAATGGTGTTGTGTGATGTTGATGGTAGTGATGTTGATAATGGTGTTGTGTGATGTTGATGATGGTGTTGTGTGTTGTTGATGATGGTGTTGTGTGATGTTGATGATGGTGTTGTGTGATGTTGATGATGGTATTGTGTGTTGTTGATGATGGTGTTGTGTGATGTTGATGGTAGTGATGTTGATGGTAGTGATGTTGATGATGGTGTTGTGTGATGTTGATGATGGTATTGTGTGTTGTTGATGATGGTGTTGTGTGATGTTGATAATGGTGTTGTGTGATGTTGATGATGGTGTTGTGTGATGTTGATGATGGTGTTGTGTGATGTTGATGGTAGTGATGTTGATGATGGTGATGTTGATGGTAGTGATGTTGATAATGGTGTTGTGTGATGTTGATGATGGTGTTGTGTGTTGTTGATGATGGTGTTGTGTGATGTTGATGATGGTGTTGTGTGATGTTGATGATGGTGTTGTGTGTTGTTGATGATGGTGTTGTGTGATGTTGATGATGGTGTTGTGTGATGTTGATGATGGTATTGTGTGATGTTGATGATGGTGTTGTGTGATGTTGATGATGGTGTTGTGTGATGTTGATGATGGTGTTGTGTGATGTTGATGATGGTATTGTGTGATAATGGTGATGTTGATGATGGTGTTGTGTGATGTTGATGATGGTGTTGTGTGATGTTGATGATGGTGTTGTGTGATGTTGATGATGGTGTTGTGTGATGTTGATGATGGTGTTGTGTGATGTTGATGATGGTATTGTGTGATAATGTTGTTGTGTGATGTTGATGATGGTGTTGTGTGATGTTGATGATGGTGTTGTGTGATGTTGATGATGGTGTTGTGTGATGTTGATGATGGTGTTGTGTGATGTTGATGATGGTGTTGTGTGATGTTGATGATGGTATTGTGTGATAATGTTGTTGTGTGATGTTGATGATGGTGTTGTGTGATGTTGATGATGGTGTTGTGTGATGTTGATGATGGTGTTGTGTGATGTTGATGATGGTGTTGTGTGATGTTGATGATGGTGTTGTGTGATGTTGATGATGGTGTTGTGTGATGTTGATGATGGTATTGTGTGATAATGGTGTTGTGTGATGTTGATGATGGTATTGTGTGACAATGGTGTTGTGTGATGTTGATGATGGTGTTGTGTGATGTTGATGATGGTCTTGTGTGCTGTTGATGATGGTGTTGTGTGCTGTTGATGATGGTGTTGTGTGATGTTGATGATGGTGTTGTGTGATGTTGATGATGGTGTTGTGTTCTGTTGATGGTGTTGTGTGATGTTGATGATGGTGTTGTGTGATGTTGATGATGGTGTTGTGTGATGTTGATGGTAGTGATGTTGATGATGGTGTTGTGTGATGGTGTTGTGTGATGTTGATGGTAGTGATGTTGGTGATGGTGTTGTGTGATGTTGATGATCATGTTGCGTTATGATGACGATCGTGTTGTGTGATGGTGGTGTTGACAGATATTTGTATCATAATCCTTTGTACATGAAACAGGTCACATGATTCTGTTGTTTTCTTACACCTATAATTCATATTTGGGTCGTGGGGTAGATGGATCCCCTATCAAAGGGGATGTAAGGTGCCTCCTTCCCTCCGCAAGCCTACAGGACGCCCTTCGGCAAGGTGGAGTACCCATTTAACCACACAGCCAGGGTAACATGAAACCATGTGGTGGATGGAACTCGAGAACAGCTAACAGATAGTTGTTGGTTATGGTCTCAAGTTTCCCGGGAAGGTAACCCGGGCAATAAATGCCTGAAGAATTTGGATGTGTCAGTCGATAGATTCAAATATCGCAGCTCTGCTGTAAACAGGCACAACGCAATTATGTCTTAAACAACATTCCGGATGAACGCAGAAGAAGAAGGTCTCAAGTTGTGCGACGGTAGACAGTTGATCTCTTTATAGATGGTCACTGCCCAGACTACCATAAACTCTAATATATCATTGAATGCCCAGCAATAGAGTTTTTGTAAAGGCTACTATAAACTCTAATACAACTGGCAAAACTGACATGTTTAATATACACACATCTTTATAAATAATTGAAAACTAAGACGTGTAGGGCAGATTTGAATTTTTAAAAAAAACAATAGAGGACTGCTATAACAAGCCTTAATCAGCAAACAAGAAGAAGATAATACAACACAAAAATGGAGATGACACTACAGTGTCTAAATAAAGGCATAATATAACAAAATCATGTGAAATAAGGAATCAGCAGCTTCATGTGGCAGTAATGGAGTAATTGATCTGCACACATATAAAATGTTAATAGAAATAAAACACAAAAGTTAAGCACTAAATGTAACTAGTGAAAGCACCACGATAGTTACGTCACAAGCTGTGTCGTTTGACAACGGCAACGTTGTAGCGACACTTCAGCACAGAACTCACACCAGGAAACGTCAGCTACTTTTCACTCCAGCAAGAAACGCTCACACGAACGCCTCCACAAGACTATGCTCCAAAACATAGGACAATTCGCATTAGTTCACCAACAGATTATCATCAGATATCAAACATGACACTTGTACAGCATTACAATACGGCACAGGGACATCAACTGCTAACCGTGCCTGAGTCGAAACCACCAGTAATAGTCGAGTAACAGACCAACCGTCTGGGGCAATCAGTAGTACACCATGCATACTTCAGACATCTACACTCGCATGACACGGCCACAATAAGGATGGATGGAAGAATTGTTGGATCGTCTGTGGCGGGAGCATGTTGCATCAGTAGTGCAGTAGATAACGTTCCATGTAGTAAAGTCAGATTGACTGTGGAGTGGCTGGCTGTATGGCATGTTCGTATCCATGTATAACACAGCACAGTAAAATAAAGTATCCATCGATCATCCTTTTGTCTGCCTGGGTTTGTATTCCTTCATGGAGTGCTATTCATCTTGTAAGCAGAGGCTGGTTAGGGCATTGTGCCACCCCAAGGTTTTGGCATCCTGGAGAATATGCCCACATACATCATCCACCTAGACTGTTAACGAGATGGACAGATACAGGACTGCTTTGGAAGCATCCAATAACGGGGTGACCTTGTTAAGATAGTGGCGTGCTTAGACAACCATGCCACTACAGTGGAGAAGAGTTTATCGGTACCTCTCATTGCCAGTATCAAGAGGACAATCATCACGGTACACTCAGATACCACTTCTACCAGAAGAGTAGCATTACATTTATTCACCCCTCTCCACACACAGCACTCATCCACTCCGTACTTGGACGGTACTTAATCCAAAGGCTTGTGTCATTTATAATTGTGCATGTGCTTGTTTATGGATTTGTGCTGATGTGATGTTTCCACCACTACAGACAACGGGACCTGGACGCAGCTGTGGCTGATCACCGACTGTCATGAGAATGGATCTTTATTTGATTACCTCAACAGACACACGGTCACTGCTTCCATCATGATACGGCTGGCTCATACGGCCGCTTGCGGGATGGCTCACCTACATATGGAGATTTTAGGGACCCAGGGTAAGTTATCAGCCTCTCTGCTTCTTTGTTTATGTTTATGTGTATAGGGCTGTCAACCAAACTCAGTTCCGTGAATTGTCATTTGCTTTTACATGTCATGGACTGTCTGTGAGAATTTTATGACATTAAAGAAATATGACAGAATGCAAGTAAATACAAAGAAAGTACACTGAGATGTACTCTTATGTCAGGTCTTAGTCAGATATGACTGAGCTACCGTATGACAGTAGACGGTACTACCTGCTTTCTGTCAGCGCCGAATGTTGGGCGGCGCTTACCAAACCCGACACCCCACATTGTGCCAACGGCTTCGGGCGGAAGAGCGCAATTGGGAGGGTACTAGCCTTATCCTGGTGCGAGGAAATGCAACCCAAAGACAAAATAAGTCATGGCAGGGCAGACCAGGCCCTAAGCCTTGGTTGGCAGCTGGTCTAGGATCGAAGCTCCGACAGGCGGACAGTTAGAGCATTGCTTTGCTGATCCGGCAGCTTCTGCAGCTTGTCTTGTTCCAGATTATAGGTGTCAACTTTCCTCTGGAGTGAACTAGGCAGGCCGAGAGAGGGATCATGCTGCATGGGCAACACATGGTTTCTTTATTTTAGCCCAGGCTTTGTGCTATGGAGAGGCAATAACTCCATCCCTGGTCTTAACCGGTCTCGGAATCAAAGCGAGAGGCAACTGTTACGGGTTATAAGTCCTTGTCAGTTGGCGTAGACATGGGGCGCCACGCGTTGCCTCTGACGGTGGGAGACACCTACAGGTGTCACTGATCAGCTACCGCCCGCCTTAAGCTGGGCAGCCCCCAGCCAATTGGGTGCTGATCCGCCACAGCCTGCCTGCTTCAATGGGTGCTTGGGGCTAGGACAAAATCTGAATCGCAGGCTGTAAAACCAATGCACCAGGTACAAACAAAAATAAAAGAGAAACCTCAAGCTACGGCTTGCAACCTGGAACGTGAGAACCATGTGTCCAGGATTTTCCACTGACTTGACAAATATTGACGATGTGAGAAAAACGGCTGTGATTGATGCTGAACTCGATCGTCTTAACATTGATATTGCTGGCCTGCAGGAGACTCGCCTCGCTGAGGAAGGGTCACTCAGGGAAAACAATTACACCTTTTTTTGGAAGGGAAGAGGGCAGGCAGAAAAAAGGCAACATGGTGTGGGCTTTGCAGTGAAGAATTCGCTACTGGGAATGATTGATATCCCAGCTGGAGGTAATGAAAGATTATTATCACTGCGCTTGGCAACCTCCTGTGGATTTGCCACCATTCTCACTGCATATGCACCGACACTCGCTTCCTCTGATGATGTGAAGGATGCGTTCTATGAGCAGCTAGACTCTGCGATCAAGGCAGTTCCAAAATCCGACTACATTTATATGCTCGGTGATTTCAATGCTCGTGTGGGCAAGGACTCGAGTTCATGGCCAGTGTGCCTTGGAAAATACAACATCGGTCGCATGAATGATAATGGGCAAAGGCTGCTGGAGCATTGCACTAGAAATGACCTATGTATTACAAACTCCTTTTTTAAAACAAAAGAGATGCATAAGGTCACATGGAAACATCCAAGATCCGGCCATTGGCATCAGCTGGACTTCATTATCACACGGAGACAACATCTGAACCATACATCATTAACTCGAAGTTACCACAGTGCTGACTGTGATACAGATCATTCTTTGGTTGTTGCAAGGGTTAGACTGAGACCAAAGAGAATCTACACAGCTAAACACAAGTCTAGCCCCAGGATTAATATTACTAACACTCACGATCCTGGAAAGTGCTTTGAATTTCAACAGCAACTTGAAGACGCTTTCAATGATACATCAGAAAATTGTATAGTAAATGATAAATGGAGTAAACTTAAGGAAACTATTTATAAAACAGCGGTAGGGGTTTACGGCACTGTGGATCATAAGAGGCAGGACTGGTTTGCGGCAAATAGCCAGATACTGCAGCCCTTGATTGATAAAAAGAAGATAGCTCTCTTAAGAAACAAGGAAAGACCAACGCGTAACACTCTGAGTGAGCTGAAGCAAGCAAGGAAGGATGTACAAAAGGCTGCCAGGCAGTGTGCGAATGACTATTGGATCAAGTTATGTGAGTCCATTCAAATCGCAAGTGATAAGGGAAACATCAGAAGCATGTATGAAGGGATAAAGAAAGCCTGTGGTCCAATGATCAAAAGAAGTGCACCGCTGAAAACCTTGACTGGAGAAATCATCACTGATAAGAAACAGCAGATGGATAGATGGGTCGAGCACTATTTAGAGCTTTACTCAAGTGAGACCAAGCTAGCGGATGATGCCCTCAACGCCATAGAGGCCCTGCCAACTCTTGACCACCTGGACACACTTCCCACCATAACAGAAGTTAAGTGTGCTATAAATGAGCTTGCATCTGGCAAGGCTCCAGGTAAGGATGGGATTCCAATAGAGGTGATCAGGAGTGGGCAAGACACACTCGCTCTACAGATCCACCAGCTAATAGAGCTATGCTGGCGAGAAGGACAAGTCCCGCAGGATTTCAAAGATTCAAACATCATAACGCTGTACAAGAACAAGGGAGATCGGAGTGACTGTAACAACTATAGGGGTATCTCACTTCTGTGTATTGTTGGGAAAGTATTTGCCAGAATTGTCCTGCACAGACTTCAAGTCCTGGGAGATCAAGTCTACCCCGAATCACAGTGTGGCTTCCGTCAGAACCGGTCTACCATTGATATGATATTCTCATTGCGACAGATGCAAGAAAAATGCCGGGAACAAAATCAGCCACTGTTTATTGCCTTCATCGACCTCACAAAGGCATTCGATTTGGTCAGTCGTGAGGGTCTGTTCAAAGCACTAAAGAAGATTGGCTGCCCACCAACTCTTCTGTCCATTGTGGAATCGTTCCACACAGGCATGAAGGGTATAATCAAGTTTGATGGCTCAACTTCAGAAGAGTTTGAAATCAAGAGTGGAGTTAAGCAAGGCTGTGTGCTAGCCCCCACCCTCTTTGGAATATACTTTTCACTTCTACTGAAATATGCCTTTCGTGATCAGGATGATGGTATATACATTCACTCACGCTCAGATGGTGGCCTCTATAATGCTCAGAGATTGAAGGCCAAGACCAAAATTAGGAGGGTACTAATCAGAGAGTTGCTTTTTGCGGATGATGCTGCGATTACGACCCACTCTGAGGAAGAATTACAACATCTACTATCTGCATTCTCCAATGCTTGTTCTGAATTTGGTTTAACAATTAACAAAAAGAAGACACAGATTATGTCACAAGGTGCACATGATGTACCATCAATCTTTATTGACGACGCTGAACTGGAGATAGTAGACCATTTTACATATCTAGGATCAGAGGTAAATAGCAAATTATCCCTCGATCAGGAAATCAACATCAGGATTGGCAAGGCAGCAACAACAATGAACATGTTAGCAAAAAGAGTCTGGGAGAACAGGAAGCTTACTGCCAAAACAAAAGTCCTCGTCTACCAAGCCTGTGTCCTTAGTACTCTTCTTTATGGCAGTGAAACCTGGACAACTTACTCACGCCAAGAGAAACGTTTAAACAGCTTTCATATGCGGTGTCTGCGAAGAATACTTGGTATTAAGTGGCAAGACAAAATCACAAATACTGAAGTATTGGAAAGATCAGGTTGTGTGACGGTGTATTCCATGCTCAGTCTTCGTAGACTTAGATGGATAGGACACGTTAGGAGGATGGATGATGGTAGAATACCAAAGGACATCTTTTTTGGTGAATTACAGACGGGTAGGAGATCTCAGGGTCGGCCTCTACTACGATACAAAGATGTGTGTAAGCGGGACATGATTGATACAGGCATTGATAATGCACATTGGGAGCACGTCGCCGCTGAACGTGTTGCATGGAGGGCAACTATCAGAAATGGAATAAAGACAAAGGAGAAAATGATTGCAGATAAAGCACACACAGAGCGTGAGAGACGTAAGATGGTGCAAAATGGTGGAAGTGACCATGTTTTCACATGCACCTACTGTGGGCAAACATTTGCAGCAAGAATTGGCCTTACCAGCCACACTCGCCACCGCCATGGATCGTAGTTATTAAGCCTTTTTGAAGCACAATGTACCAAACTATCGTCTGTCAAGACGGAAAGGTGCCAATGATGAACACTGAGAAAAATGACAGTGTTTTTGTTATTCATACCATTAGTAAATCTATCATGTGTTTCATTTTGTAAACAGGTTTAATAAAGTTAAATATCCAGATAAGTAGAGGAATTTTTTTAATTTAAGAAATTTGAGATACTTAATTAAAATATTTACTAAGTTACTCATTGCAAGGGGTCATTTTTTAAAGCCATAAAATCATAATTATCATGATAAACTGTTACCAAAGGGGAAGTCCTACCTTTTTGTCTCAGGGCCTGCAAGGGAAACAAAGAATCATCATCATCATCATGTGCCTTGTCAGCTGGTATAGTCATTCATGTCTCTTCACAGATATCTGTCTTTGGTGTTCTGGATCAGCTCTGCTGATGATATTCCTTCATGCCGCTGTCTCAGTCCATCCGGCATCATTTTTCTTGGTCTGCCTCTGCCTCTCTTCCCCTTGATGTTTCATCGTCGTGACGTTCTCCAATGCCTCTCTTCTCGTCACATGACCAAAGAAAGCTGTTTATCTCATTCATATTGTTGAATATAATGTTCTAGTTTCATTAGCCTCTTTAAGGTGATCGTTGTTAGTTACACAGGCAGTCCAAGGAATTCGCAACATTCGTCTCAGGAACCACATCTCTGTTGCTTCCAAGTTCTTCCTAATTTGAAAAAAGACTAAACATAATGCACTGGAATGCAGAGGGAGTCAGCAACAAAAGAATAGAGCTAGAAAACATCTTGGACCAAGAAAAAGTAAGTGTATATTGCTTGCAAGAAACTCACCTCAATGAAAATATAGCCTTCAAAATCAGAGGCAACCAGTGTTACCGATCTGACCGAAAGGACAAGCGAAAGGATGGATACTGACCCTTGTAAAAAATAAGATCACTGCTTCCCAAATTGAAGTTTACATGGAAGGGGCTGAGTATCAGACTTAAACTTAAGTCAGGCAATTCAGATCTACATCTGATCAATTACTACTGTCCAAGTGAACACCCACAGGCACTGGACACACTACCATTGTCATTTACTGCCAATATAGTACCTTGCGGTGTATGGCAGAGGGGTCTTTGAGCCTGAGGAATTAAGGCTGCCTGGCTAGTGCAGTCACTGCAAACTGTGCAGGTTAGGATTTTTTTTTTGCCCCCAACAGAAAAAAATCCCACACTTTACCGAGGGATCGAACCCAGGTCTCCCGAATGAGAGTCTGGCATTCTAGCCACTCGGCCAGCCGCTCCTCTCACTACCAGTAAAAGAAAAAAATTATTGTGTGTGGTGATTTCAACAGCCACTCGCAGAGCTGGGTCTATGATCACATGGACCAGAGAGGAGTGAGACTGGAAGACTGGCAGGATGAGAATAGATTCATCTTAATTAACAAGGCTGTCTGACCCACATACCTTCTACTTGAGATCATGGCACACTACAGTTACACCTGACCTGGCTCTTCACTCACCAGACCTGGCATGGAATATCACACAAATTGTTGGGAAACAACTTGGTGGCAGTGACCATTGGCCAGTCTTTCTAACTGTAGAAAGTGAATTAAGTGAAAGCAGCACCCTCTCAAGGTGGAACTACAAGTTAGCAGACTGGGCAATGTACAAGCATTGCACCAGCATACCTGTTAGAAACCTGAACACAGGCAAAGACATAAATAAAGTAGTTGAAGAGTTCAGGAAATGCATATTACAGGCAGCGTGAGAAACAGTACCAAGAGAGCTCGTTAACAATATAAACCATACTGGAGTAGTGAACTGAAACAGTTGCATAATGATGTGAAAGTGTGTAGAAAGCAAGCAACGGCCAAACCCAGCCAAGAGACCTACAATAAATACCAGCTCGCAAAGGCCAAATTTCAAAGGGCCAAGCTGCAGTCTAGATGGAAAAGCTGGCAGGAGAAAACAGAGTCTCTGAATTTTGAAAGAGACACAAGGAAGTTGTGGAAACTAATAAAACAACTTTATGATGAGGGCACAGGAAGAAACTCAAAAATTGCACTACATAAAGACAGAACAATCTTAACAGGAAAGCAAGCAGCTGACTATTATGCGAACTCATTCGCACAAGATAACAACATCAAAATTAGTCCAGAGAAACAACAAGAGATTCAAGAGAAAAGGCAACATACAGGATAGAAGGAAATAGTACATGAGGGTCTGGAGGCACCCATCACAATCAGCGAACTGGAGCTAGCAATATCAAAACTGCAATGAGAAAGTCACCAGGAGCTGATAGTATCTCCGATGAAATGATCAGGAACCTAGAAACTGGCGAAAACAAAGCTGTTGCAGATCTTCAATAACAGCTGGACCTTAGGCAGTGTTCCACAAGCCTGGAGAGAAGCAATCATGATACCCCTCCTAAAATCAGGGAAAGATAGTTCCAGTGCCTCCAGCTACTGGCCTCACCAGTTGTCTCTGCAAAACACTGGAGCGCATTGTCAATCACAGATTGCAGTGGTACATTGAAAGTGAAAACATTCTTGTGCCACAGCAGGCTGGCTTTAGGCTGTGCTATTCTATGAGAGATTAAACAACCTACTTCTCTCAAGAAATTGAGGATGCATACCAAGAGAAGAAGCTGGTGCTTATGGCATGGATATATCTGAAGAAAGCCTTTGACAAAAGTCTGGAAAGAAGGTCTGATGAAGAAACTGAGAAACTGTAAAGTCAATGGAAGAATGTACAAATGGGTGAAAGCATACTTGCATAACAGAAGAGCCCGAGTACAGATAGACAGGACTCAAGAGCAAGAAAGTACTACTGCGCCATGGTGTTCTCCAGGGCGGAGTCTTGTCCCCCACACTTTTCCTAATCTTCATCAACGATCTTGTTGCTAAACTACCACATGGAATAAAAGCGGCAATGTACGCCTGATGACCTGGTTCTATGGAGCACACATGAACATGCATCAGTGACCACTAGATTGCTACAAAGAGCTGTAGATGCATTAGTTGAATAGGCAGATAGATGGTGTGTCAGCATAAACACTGACAAGTGCAGCACCACTCTATTTACCCTCTCTCCAAAACAAAAGGCAGGGATTATCCAGATAAATGGAATACCCCTAAGAGAAAATAAAGAACCAACATACCTTGGAGTAACATTTGATGACAGGCAGACATGGAGAAAGCACATCAACAAAGCAGTAGCAAAAGCCAGAAGGAAAATAGCCATCCTGAGAAAACTATGTGTAACCACATGGGGAGCCAGTGTGAAAATACTTAGCAAGGCTTATCAACAGAGCGTATGACCACATCTGGAAAATTGGTAAACTGTGTGGTGTTCAGCCTCAAAAACCACACTACAAGAGTGGGACAAGGTGCAAAAATCATGGTGCAAATAATTGCAGTCGCCACAGGAAGGATGAGATCAATCCCTATAATGGAGATGGAGAAGATGGGGAGGACGCAAGCACTGAGAGAGTGCAGAGATATGAAAACGCTAATACAAGCAGAAAAGTTCCTCAGCATGCCAGGCCACACTATGAAGAACAGATTTGAAAACCTAGCTATGGGGCGGTTGAAAAGAAGTAGTTTTATCCATCAGGTCAAACGACTCGCAGAGAAACCACCGATCTGCCTACTGTTGGTATTTCTCTGAAAACTATTCCAGAGCGAACTCCATGGAAAGAGGAACATAGACTATCACTACAAATCCAGACAGAAGTGAGAGGAATATTGGACAAGGAAGAACAGAACAGTTTTCAGCGCAGAACAGCCACTCTCAGCTTCCTTGATGAAGAATACCCACAGGACCTCTGGATCCGAGTCTACACAGATGGGTCAGCACAAAATATTGTTCGAAATGGAGGAGCAGGGGGTGTACATAGAATACCCAAATAATACTAGGGACACAGCTAGAGTACCAACAGGAAAGCATTGCCATAACTGTGATGCTGAAATTGAGGCACTCAAGATAGCAACAGAGAAATTACTAAATACCAGCCATGGTACACAACCTGTGGTGATATTGACAGATGCAAAATCAGTACACAAGATGCTCCTCTCTGGGAAATTGCCAGTACTAAGGACACTAATTTCTGAACTTAGCAGTCAGCGTAGGGTCACCATACAGTGGATACCATCCCACTGTGGAGTACCCATAAATGAGAGAGCTGATCGATTAGCTAAGGAAGGAGCAAAAGAAGAACAGCCTGTTGTGCCCATTACATACCACCAAAAGAAAAGAATGATCAAATCAGTCAGAAAGCTACTAAAACCTGCTAAAGACGACTACCACATTATGGACAGAGCAGAACAAGTAATTCTGCACCTCAGAACAGGACACAATAGATTACGCAACCACATGAACATAAAATTCAAGATTGGTGAATCAGTCTTGTGCACATGTGGATTGGCGTCACAGAAAGCAGAGCACATACTCCAAGTCTGCCCAGAATACAACACATCTACAGAGATGACAGTGAAAAATAAACTCTATTGACCACTGGTGAACTAAAAAAGACAGTTAAATTCATACAAGAGACAGCATTGCAGTTATAGACATATTTCGAGTGAAAAAAAGAAGAAGAAGATTAGCCTCTGAGAGGCAATTGTTGTTAGTTACTCTGGCAATCCAAGGAATTTGCAACATTCGTCTCAGTGACCAGATCTCTGCTGCCTCCACGTTCTTCCTAATTTGAAAAAAAAAAGACTAAAAAGCTATCATGCATGTCTCCAGAGGTGGCTGAGAATGGTTGTACTTCTGGCAGACTACTCCAGCACATGGAACAATTCATTCACAAAGCCCGACCAACCATGAACAAGAAAGGACACATAAACAAGGATGCATTGTCACATAGGCATAGATCATATTGGCACATAGACATTGATCATATTGGCACATCTTCTGCACTTTCTCCCCCCTTGGAGTGTAGGCCTTCAACCAACGCATGCTGCGCCACCGTATTGTATCTCCTGCATCTCCCTCCATGAGCTCTCTGTATTGTTCATTTCTGTCTGTAATTCTATCCGTGTGTGTCTAAATCTCCCTCTATGTCACGTGCTCTGTGGCTTCCAGAGAAAGCACTTTCTAGTGACACTATTACCAGGTTTTCTCAGTGTGTGTCCTCTTTCTGCGCCAGTGAGTTTTCCTCATCTCTTTGTTCACCAGCAAGTCTGTTCTCTTCCTATGCATGAGTAACTCTGCCATACTTGGTTCACCAGAATGTATAGTTCTCCCCCTAAGCATGAGTAACTCTGCCATACCTGGTTCGCCATAAAGTATAGTTCTTTCCCTAAGCACGAGTGATTCTGCCATACTATATTGGTCCGTCTGTTCTACGTGAATGAATGTTTGTAGTTTATTAGTAATTATTGTAGCCATTCCTTGGGTTTATGTTTCATACGGCAGGACTGGTTTAACACTAGAGTTAACTTTTCTAAGCTTGGTGCCATAAAGTAGTCTACTAGGAGTTTTTGATGAAAAAGAATGATTTTTGTGCAGTAGCTATCTGGACTGAAAGAGAAAGCCTTATGCTAGCTCTTTGCAAAAGATTACTATCATTGAAAGTAGAAACTTGGAATGTTAGAACAATGAGTGCAGATGGAAAATTGGGTAACATCAAACAAGAAATGGGAAGAGCGAATGTTAACATACTAGGATTGTGTGAGACGACATGGAAAGGGACAGGGATTAAGACAGGGGAGGATTTTAAGATTATATATTCTGGAGGAGAGGAAAGGCAAAGAGGTGTAGCAATTATCTTGGATCTGAAAACATCAAAATCTGGTAAAGGATATTGGGCAGCGTCAGACAGGGTTCTGTTGGTAAAATTAATCCGCAGACCTTCCAAGGAGTGGCCAACAGCGAGGCCCACAGGCCGCATGCGGCCCGCCAGGAGTCATGTTGCGGCCCGCGGAGCTAGGTTAAATGAACATAAATGTTAACTTTATTGTACATATCACAAAAAGAACATTACATCATGAGTAGTTGTGACAGAAGAATTAAGAAGTCTTCAAGACAGGTGAACAATAAACTACTTTTTCATGGAAATTAAAACAAAGCCTATATGCTTGATATGCAACAAATCTGTTTCTGTCTTGAAAGAGTATAACATGAAACGGCATTATGAGACTAAACATGCAAACAAGTTTTATAAGTACAAAGGGCAATTTCGACAAGACCAAGTAAATGACTTTTTAAAAAACATTCTGCACAACAAAGGCTATTTACTAGAGCGGGTTCAGAGTCAACATGCTGTGTAAAAGCTAGTTATGCAGTAGTCATGATACTAGCAAATGAATCGAAGCCATATTCAGATGGCGAAACGGTTAAGGAATGTTTGGAGAGCATCATTTCTCAAAAATAAGTCTGTCTCGTCAGACTATTACTAGGCGTGTGGACGACATTGGAAAACATATAGAAGATAATTTGAACATTCAAGCATCCAAGTTTATATTTTATGCTCTAGCAGTAGATGAAAGCACAGATATGGCAGATACTGCCCAAATGGAAATTTTTATCAGGGGGTGTTGATGTCCATTTTAAAAAGACAGAATTAGCGACACTGTATCCACTTAAGGACACTACTAAGTCACGAGATGTGTTAGAAGCAGTTACATCGACATTGAATCACTTTTCGTTACAACTTAACAACTGATCAGGCTTAACAGCAAATCGTGCTCCAGCAATGGTTGGGAAACATGAAGGTTTAGTAAAATTGATTGAAAATGGGGCCTCCAAAGTCAGTAATACTTGAATGCTAAATTTTCATTGCATTATTCATCAGGAGAATTTATGTTTGAAGTCCCTCAAAATGGACCATGTCTTGAAAGTGGTCGTCAAAATAGTGATTTTCATTAAATCGAACGGGTTGAATCACCGTTAGTTCCAAGAATTTCTAAAGTCTTTGGACTCAGATTATAATGACATTACATTTTATGCAGAAGTAAGATGGCTGACCCGTGCCAAATTGTTGAAAAGAGTGTTTGATTTGCAACAAAAAATACAATCATTCTTTGCAAGCAAGTCAAAAAGTATCCCAAAGTTTGAAGACAAAGAGTGGGTTTGTGACCTTGCATTTCTGGTCAATATAACTAGCCACCTAAATGACATTAATACTCGACTACAAGGGAAAGATCAATTAATTAATAAGATGTATTGGTTTTGTTTGTTTACATTAAACCAGGCAAGCACCTGACCACGATCTCACCTACTGGGAAGCGATGATGCGGTCGAAGCTGTAGCACACTTGCTTGTTTATTTTAATTAAAAAAAAAAAAAAAAAAAAAAAAATTAGGTGCGTGGCGCGGCAGGAAATGTTATTTCTGAAATTTGGCCCACCTGCTGAAAAGGTTGGCCACCCCTGTTTTAACCTAAATGTCATTCAAATATATGCCCCAATGGGAGAAAGCAGTGAAGATAGTGTAGAAGAATTTTATAATGACTTGGAGAATGTTTTGAAGAAATGTAAATATTCAGATATTAACATCAAAATGGGTGACTTCAATGCGAAAGTAGGAAATCAAGGTGATGGATGCACAGTAGGAAGAACGAAATGAGAGAGGATACAGACTTGTAGAATTGGCAAAAGAACATGAACTGATTGTTGGAAACACCTGTTAACAGAAGATTATGGACATGGAGAAGTCCTGACAGCAGGATTAGAAACGAGTCGATTACATCCTGTTTAACAGAAGGTTTCAAAATGCATTAACAGTCGCAAAAAAAGTTCCACATACAGACTGTTACAGTGATCACAGATTGATTATAAGCACATTGAAGGTAAAGTTAAAGAAAGTCAAGTATATACCAGGAAACACTAAATATGATCTGTGTGCATTAAAAATGACAAGGAAATACAAGACAATTTTAACATAGAAGTAAAGAACAGATTTCATATATTGTCTGACTAGAGATCTTATTTCAAGATATGGATGATCAATGGAAAATGTTGAAAAATTCAATCAATTTTCCTGCAGAAACAACTATCCCAAAATTAAAGAAAGTAGGTCATAAGAGGTAGATGACTGAAGAAATTTTAAGACTAATGGAAACAAAAAGACACAGCAAAAATAATCCTGACAAATATGAAGAGATTCACAGGAAAGTCAGAACATTATGTAAAGAAGCATGGCTTTAAAATAATTGCATAGAAATTGAAAAATAACACAACAGTAAAAATACCAAATTAATGCACAAAAGAATTCAGGAGCTTACTAATAAAAGAACACCTACATTAACAGACTGCCTGAAAACATAAGATGGAAAAATAATAAGTTTAAAAAAACTGTGATTTTACATACATGGTCAGATTGTGTGAAAAACCTGTATGATGATACAAGAGAAGAACATTATGATATTCGGAGTAATAATGAATAGCTGTTAATTCTGAAGATAGAAGTTTAAAATGCTCTTAAGCATATGAAATCTGGCAAGACCCCGGCTCCAGACAACTTCTCAACGGAAATGATCACTGCTCTAGAAGAATATGAAAAAAATCAAGTCACCAGACTGCTGAACACATTATATGATACTGGAGATATACCTTCTGAATTATGTAACTCTGTATTTATTGCAATCCCAAAGAAATCAGGAGCCTTGGAATGTGATCAACATAGAACAATTAGTATAATGAGCCACATCACAAAGACTTTGCTAAGAATTATCATGCAAAGAGTTAGGAAGAAAATACAACCCGAAATAGGAGAAAAACAATGTGGGTTTGTAGAAGGCACGGATACAATAAATGCTGTGTATATGCTGAGAACATTAATTGAACGTTCTATAGAAGTAAACAAAAATCTTTGCTTTATTGACTACACAAAGGCTTTCGATAAAGTGAGACATGTCAACATGATGGAGATGCTTGCAGATCTGCAAATTGATGGGAAAGTCCATAAACTCATAAAATACATATATTGGAAACAACAAGCTGCCATAACGATTGATAATGAAGTAGGTCAATATCACCCTATTAAGAGAGGTGTGAGACAGGGATGTGTAATGTCTCCAGATATTTTTTCCCTGTACAGTGAAAGTATTTTCATAACTGTTGATGATATAAAAGGAATCATCATTGGGGACATAACATCAATAACATTAGATATGCGGATGGTACAGTATTGATTGCAGACAATGAGCAGGATCTGCAACATTTAGTAGATGTGATTGTTGCACAGTGAACAACTTGGGTTAGAATTAAATTGTAAGAAGACTCAGATTATGATCGTCACTAAGAACAAGGAAATAGCACAATGTATTATACAAGTAAATGAGAATATTCTTAAACAAGTGAATAGGTACAATTATCTCGGAACAGTCATAACATCTGATGCGAGATGCCTTGAAGAGATTAGAACAAGAATTGCCATGGTGAAGGCAGTCTTTTGCAAGATGAAAAACATACAGACCAATAAAAGATGTCATTTGTAATGGGAAAAAAAGTGTTGAGGTGCTACATAGAACCTGTGCTTTTGTATGGATGTGAAGCGTGGACAAATAGCAGACAAGCTGTGGAAATGTGGTTTCTGAGGAGAATACAAAGAATACCTTGGACAGACAGAAAAACCAATGACCAGGTTCTACAAGAAACATATGAAAACTGTAAACTGATTAGAGAAATTAGACGTAGACAGTCACAAGTTGTTGGTCATGCTCTGAGAAGAAATAAATTGGAGAACTTGGTGACAACTGGCAAGATCGAGGGGAAGAGAACAAGGACAGGGCAGAGAAGTAATTACTTGGATGGCTTGGCCACGTTGTATGGTTGAGACAAGAACACTGAGCTGATCTATGACTCTGGTGATCGAGTGAGATGCAAAACATGACCACCCAAACATGGTACATGATGATGATGAGCTCTGCTGTCATAGAATCACTACATGAAAAACACGTGAAGAAGAGACATAGACACAGAAATAAATAACAAGGGGAGGACAACAGCGAAGCTCCAAGAGATAGTTACAGATAGGACAGCTTGGGGAGGACACCGGCGAAGCTCCAAGAGATAGTTACAGATAGGACAGCTTGGGGAGGACACCAGCGAAGCTCCAAGAGATAGTTACAGATAGGACAGCTTGGGCTGAGCTGGTTGAGTAGTTACAGATAGGACAGCTTGGGGTGAGCTGGTTGAGTAGTTACAGATAGGACAGCTTGGGCTGAGTTGCTTGAGGATAAGGGGAGGACACCGGCAAAGCTCCAAGAGATAGTTACAGATAGGACAGCTTGGGCTGAGCTGGTTGAGTAGTTACAGATAGGACAGCTTGGGGTGAGCTGGTTGAGTAGTTACAGATAGGACAGCTTGGGGTGAGTGGTTGAGGATAAGGGGAGGACACCGGCAAAGCTCCAAGAGATAGTTACAGATAGGACAGCTTGGGCTGAGTTGCTTGAGGATAAGGGGAGGACACTGGCGAAGCTCCAAGAGATAATTACAGATAGGACAGTTTGGGGTAAGTTGGTTGAGGATAAGGGGAGGACACCGGCGAAGCTCCAAGAGATAGTTACAGATAGGACAGTTTGGGGTGAGTTGGTTGAGGACCTGTGCCCCAATGGGGAATGCAGAGTGAGAGAATGAGCAGTTTCATTTTGGAAATGTGAATGTTTCTCAGCTGTTTGTTCTCTGTCAGTATCTCTGGAAATGTTCACCACAAGCTATCATGTTGTGTTGTCCCACAGATAAATGATGTTTCCTTTCAACTTGTTTGTGTCTTCTGGTGATACAGGTAAGCCAGCAATAGCTCACAGAGATCTCAAGTCCAAGAACATTCTGGTCAAGAGTAATGGCACCTGCTGTATAGCTGATCTGGGTAAGTACAATGTTTCTGTCATCTGACACTCACCGTGAAATATGTCCTCTGACACTCACTTGAAATATGTCATCTAACATGTGAAATGTGTCACCTGACATGTGAAATGTGTCATCTGACACTCATGGAAAATATGTCATCTGACATTCACATGAAATATGACATCTGACATGCACATTCATTACACCATCTGATATAGTGCACTTGAACTTAAGTGAAGATCCATCATTGTTTCATTTCAAGTCTCAGTGTCAGCTTTTCAATGTCTCATACAGTTTGACTGTCTGCCATGACCCTGAGACTGCTCATGCTCTTTCTGATTCATGCAATGAGTGTCCCACATTTAATCTTGTTTTGATTTTTATGTTGTTAGTTAGTTACAGGCATGTTGGTATCAGTTACATTGTCCAGATGCCTTCAACGCGGATACAGAACGAATTGTTGATTTTGATTAACCTTATAAACCTCATTTTGTGGAATGGGAACATATCGTTATCAATTGGTTTGTCATCTGAACTCATTTGGTCATTTATGCACACTTATGTGGGGTCTAGTGGTCAAGACGTCTGCCTCGCTCTCTGAAGGTTGTGGGGTCGTTTTCAAAATTGAGTCGTTTGGTTTGAGAGTGCAGTTTTGTGTGCAACTACTAGAGGTTGTTGCTGGAGCTATGAGTCCCATGCGCTGGACGATGCTTTCAGCACATTGCTGGAGCTATGAGTTCTGAACTGTGGGCGATCCTCTCAGCACATTGTTGGAGCTGTGTGTTCCGTGCTGTGGGCGATGCTTTCATCAGGTTCTTGGAGCTATGTGTTCTGTGCTGTGGGTGATGCTTTCAGCACATTGTTGGAGCTGTGTGTTCTTTGCTGTAGGCGCTGCTCTTGGCACATTGTTGGAGCTGTGTGTTCCGTACTGTGGGTGATGTTCTTGGCACATTGTTGGAGCTGTGTGTTCCATACTGTGGGTGATATTCTTGGCACATTGTTGGAGCTGTGTGTTCTGTACTGTGGGTGATGTTCTTGGCACATTGTTGGAGCTGTGTGTTCCGTACTGTGGGTGATGTTCTTGGCACATTGTTGGAGCTGTGTGTTCCGTACTGTGGGTGATGTTCTTGGCACATTGTTGGAGCTGTGTGTTCTGTACTGTGGGTGATGTTCTTGGCACATTGTTGGAGCTGTGTGTTCCGTACTGTGGGTGATGTTCTTGGCACATTGTTGGAGCTGTGTGTTCCATACTGTGGGTGATATTCTTGGCACATTGTTGGAGCTGTGTGTTCTGTACTGTGGGTGATGTTCTTGGCACATTGTTGGAGCTGTGTGTTCCGTACTGTGGGTGATGTTCTTGGCACATTGTTGGAGCTGTGTGTTCCGTACTGTGGGTGATGTTCTTGGCACATTGTTGGAGCTGTGTGTTCCGTACTGTGGGTGATGTTCTCGGCACATTGTTGGAGCTGTGTGTTCCGTACTGTGGGTGATGTTCTCGGCACATTGTTGGAACTGTGGGTGATGTTCTCGGCACATTGTTGGAGCTGTGTGTTCCGTACTGTGGGTGATGTTCTTGGCACATTGTTGGAGCTGTGTGTTCCGTACTGTGGGTGATGTTCTCGGCACATTGTTGGAGCTGTGTGTTCCGTACTGTGGGTGATGTTCTCGGCACATTGTTGGAGCTGTGTGTTCCGTACTGTGGGTGATGCTTTCAGCAGTAAGAATGTAAGAATTATTCACCTTAGTGTGAGAATTATTCAGTCATTGAAATAATTATTTAATAGCAACCCACACACATTTTTACTTCTAAAATTAAACGTGCATTCTGTTGAGTAAAATGACTGGTCATGAAGTACTTGAATCTCTCATTTACAGGTCTGGCTGTCCGCCATGACTCTAAGACCGACAGTGTGGATATTGCACCCAACAACCGCGTGGGCACCAAGAGGTACATGGCTCCCGAATGTCTGGACGAGACCATCAACATGAATCACTTTGAGTCGTTCAAGCGAGCGGACGTGTATTCATTTGGCCTTGTCCTGTGGGAGATTGCTCGACGTTGCTCTGTAGGAGGTGAGTATTGGCTGCTGTCTGTGTCAGCTAAAATACATATTGTTTCAGGTGTGAGGATAGGATATAATTACAGTGAACCTGGTCAATTAAAAGATGTGAATCTAAGGTCCCAGTCACCTGTAGGTTACTGTAACATTCAGGTTTTTTATTTTTAAATTATATTAGTTTTTATAGCATTACAGAAGTGTAGGGTGGTGGCATAGGGGTAGGGAGAGATGCCTCCTTTCCTCTGCTAGCCTATGGGACACCCTTGGGCAAGATGAAGTACCCGTTTTACCCCTTGATCAGGGTTACGTGAATCCATGGGTGCAGCTGGTGGATGAAATTGAACATCAGCCGGCAAATAGTTGTAGGTTATGGTCTCCAATTTCACGGCGGTAGGCTATAGTCATCTGACAGATATGGTCACAGCTAAGAAGGAAAGCAATTTCAAACTACCTTCTCTACATTTGCCTAGATAATCATGTTTCGTCACAATTCTTGGGATGTTTTGTGAAGGGAGATAAATTGGAGAACTTAGTGACAACTGACAAGATTGGGGGGGGGGAGCAAGGGGAGGGTAGAGAAGTGAATACCAGGATGGCTTGGCCATGTGATATGGTCGAGATGGGAACACAGAGCTGGTCCACGACTCTGGTGATCGTGTGAAATGGCGAAACATGACTGCATACGCTTATCGGTGTGGCACATGATAATGATGAAATGTTTATGGTCAACTATTGGAAACGGTCAGATTTTCATAAACTTACAGTATTGGATGTGCTGAGATGTTCATAAAGTTATAGTATTGCTCATGATGACATGTTCATAAAGGTATGCTATTGAAAACGCTGAGATGTTCAAGGTCTTCTATTGGAAGCGATGTGTTGATGGCAACTACTGGAAATGTTTAGATGTTCATGAAGTTCTATTGCTGGAAATGTTTTGATGTTCATGAAGTTCTGCTGGAAATGTTTAGATGTTCATGAAGTTCTACTGCTGGAAATGTTTAGATGTTCTTGAAGTTCTACTGCTGGAAATGTTTAGATGTTCATGAAGTTCTACTGCTGGAAATGTTTAGATGTTCATGAAGTTCTACTGCTGGAAATGTTTAGATGTTCATGAAGTTCTACTGCTGGAAATGTTTAGATGTTCATGAAGTTCTACTGCTGGAAATGTTTAGATGTTCATGTAGTTCTACTGCTGGAAATGTTTAGATGTTCATGAGTTCTACTGCTGGAAATGTTTAGATGTTCATAGTTCTACTGCTGGAAATATTTAGATGTTTATGTTCTACTGCTGGAAATGTTTAGTTGTTCATGTTCTACTGCTGGAAATGTTTAGATGTTCATGTTCTACTGCTGGAAATGTTTAGATGTTCATGTAGTTCTACTGCTGGAAATGTTTAGATGTTCATGTACTTCTACTGCTGGAAATGTTTAGATGTTCATGAAGTTCTACTGCTGGAAATGTTTAGATGTTCATAGTTCTACTGCTGGAAATGTTTAGATGTTCATGAGTTCTACTGCTGGAAATGTTTAGATGTTCATGAAGTTCTACTGCTGGAAATGTTTAGATGTTCATGAAGTTCTACTGCTGGAAATGTTTAGATGTTCATGAAGTTCTACTGCTGGAAATGTTTAGATGTTCATGAAGTTCTACTGCTGGAAATGTTTAGATGTTCATGAAGTTCTACTGCTGGAAATGTTTAGATGTTCATGAAGTTCTACTGCTGGAAATGTTTAGATGTTCATGAAGTTCTACTGCTGGAAATGTTTAGATGTTCATGAAGTTCTACTGCTGGAAATGTTTAGATGTTCATGAAGTTCTGCTGCTGGAAATGTTTAGATGCTCATTAAGTTTTGCTGCTGGACATGTTTAGATATTCATGCAGTTCTGCTGCTGAAAATGCTAGAGGACAAAATCCCCAGAGAAAGAAACAAAAAGACATATAAGAAATGAGTACACACATTCAGACATACAAGGGCAGTGAGGTTCATGCTTAAGCGGGCCGAGATGTTTGCTGTGAACAGGAGGCAATGGGATGACTTGATTAGACGACTCAACTATAGTCTGGGGATTAGCCTGTGTTGCTATGAATGTTCTGTTGTCACATGAATGTTGTGTTTTTATGGTCACATAAATGCTCTGTTGTCACATGAAATGTTGTGTTTCTATTGTCTCAGAAATGTTGTATTGTCACATGTATGTTGTCTTCTATTTATGCAGGGATAGTTGAAGAGTATCAGCTTCCTTACTATGACCTAGTGCCCTCTGACCCCTCCCTAGAGGGCATGAGGAAAGTTGTCTGTGGGGACAAGCAGCGGCCATCCATTCCAAACAGATGGCAGAATATTGAGGTGATCAACTGTTGTTGGTCGTAGTGGTTGTGGAGTTTGTGTGGTCACACATGTTGGTGGTAGTGAGGTGAAAGTGAGGGTTTGTGTGGTCAAGTATTGGTGGGAGTGAGGTAAAAGTGGCAGTTTGTGTGGTCATACATGTTGGTAGGTTGGGTTGACGTGAAGTTGTTGACTTGGGTTTGTCATGACAAAACAAATCTAGCAACATTTTAGAAACCTAGCACAGTATGCCCAAGGCACATCAATGTACCTCATTGGCTGTTTTCTTAAAAAGTCTTTGCTGGGTGTTGCAATCAGCCCCAATCTTTTGGACAGATAAGAAATTCCCTTGATTCATCTACTCAGTCAGTCTGATGATTAACATGTCTCTGATTTCCTCTCTCAAGTCCTCCAGTACTTGTAAATATGCACTTCATGCCATGTGGACAATGTTGCTGGCCCTCTCTCAAGTCCTCCAGTACTTGTAAATATGCACTTCATGCCATCTGGACAATGTTGTTGGTCCTCTCTCAAGTCCTCCAGTACTTGTAAATATGCACTTCATACCATCTGGACAATGTTGCTGGCCCTCTCTCAAGTCCTCCAGTACTTGTAAATATGCACTTCATGCCATCTGGACAATGTTGCTGGTCCTCTCTCAAGTCCTCCAGTACTTGTAAATATGCACTTCATACCGTCTGGACAATGTTGCTAGCCCTCTCTCAAGTCCTCCACTACTTGTAAATATGCACTTCATGCCATCTGGACAATGTGGATGGTCCTCTCTCAAGTCCTCCACTACTTGTAAATATGCACTTCATGCCATCTGGACAATGTTGATGGTCCTCTCTCAAGTCCTCCACTACTTGTAAATATGCACTTCATACCATCTGGACAATGTTGCTGGCCCTCTCTCAAGTCCTCCAGTACTTGTAAATATGCACTTCATGCTGCCTGAACAATGTTGCTGGTCCTGGGCAGGACACTGTCATCAACCTCTGCCCCAGGTTGATTTTATGGGCAAGTTTACTTTCAGCAGTTTGCCATTGCTTCCATGACCACATAGACCGCCTGACTGACTTGACCACATCGACCACCTGATTGACTTGACCACACAGACTGCCTGACTGACTTGACCACACAGACTGCCTGACTGACTTGACCACACAGACTGACTGGCTGATTTATCCACACAGACCACCTGATTGACTTGACCACACAGACCACCTGATTGACTTGACCACACAGACCACCTGATTGACTTGACCACACAGACCACCTGATTGTCATGACCACACAGACCACCTGACTGACATGACCACACAGACCACCTGATTGACTTGACCACACAGACTGCCTGACTGACTTGACCACACAGACTGCCTGACTGACTTGACCACACAGACTGACTGGCTGATTTATCCACACAAACAACCTGATTGACATGACCACACAGACCACCTGATTGACATAACCACATAGACCACCTGATTGTCTTGACCACACAGACCACCTGATTGACTTGGCCACATAGACCACCTGATTCACATGACCACATAGACCACCTGATTGACATGACCACACAGATCACCTGATTGACATGACCACATAGATCACCTGATTGACTTGACCACACAGACCACCTGATTGACTTGACCACATAGACCACCTGATTAACATGACCACATAGACCACCTGATTGACTTGACCACATAGACTGCCTGACTGACTTGACCACATAGACCACCTGATTGACTTGACCACACAGACTGCCTGACTGACTTGACCACACAGACTGCCTGACTGACTTGACCACACAGACTGACTGGCTGATTTATCCACACAGACCACCTGATTGACTTGACCACATAGACCACCTGATTGTCATGACCACACAGACCACCTGATTGACATGACCACACAGACCACCTGATTGACTTGACCACACAGACTGCCTGACTGACTTGACCATACAGACTGCCTGACTGACTTGACCACACAGACTGCCTGACTGACTTGACCACACAGACTGACTGGCTGATTTATCCACACAAACAACCTGATTGACATGACCACACAGACCACCTGATTGACATGACCACATAGACCACCTGATTGACTTGACCACACAGACCACCTGATTGACTTGGCCACATAGACCACCTGATTCACATGACCACATAGACCACCTGATTGACATGACCACACAGATCACCTGATTGACATGACCACATAGATCACCTGATTGACTTGACCACACAGACCACCTGATTGACTTGACCACATAGACCACCTGATTGACATGACCACATAGACCACCTGATTGACTTGACCACACAGACCACCTGATTGACATGACCACACTTAGACCACCTGATTGACATGACCACATAGACCACCTGATTGACTTGACCACATAGACCACCTGATTGACATGACCACACAGACCACCTGATTGACATGACCACATAGACCACCTGATTGACTTGGCCACATAGACCACCTGATTGACTTGACCACACAGACCACCTGATTGACTTGACCATCTGATTGACATGACCACACAGACCACCTGATTGACTTGGCCACACAGATCACCTGATTGACATGACCACATAGACCACCTGATTGACTTGACTACACAGACCACCTGATTGACTTGACCATATAGACCACTTGATTCACGTGACCACATAGACCACCTGATTGACATGACCACACAGACCACCTGATTGACTTAACCACATAGACCACCTGATTGACTTGACCACACAGACCACCTGATTGACATGACCACACAGACCACCTGATTGACATGACCACACAGACCACCTGATTGACATGACCACACAGACCACCTGATTGACATGACCACACAGACCACCTGATTGACTTGACCACACAGACCACCTTATTGACATGACCACACAGACCACCTGATTGACTTGACCACATAGACCACCTGATTGACTTGACCACATAGACCACCTGATTGACTTGACCACATAGACCACCTGATTGACTTGACCACACAAACAACCTGATTGACATGACCACACAGACCACCTGATTGACTTGACCACACAGACCACCTGATTGACATGACCACACAGACCACCTGATTGACATGACCACACAGACCACCTGATTGACATGACCACACAGACCACCTGATTGACATGACCACACAGACCACCTGATTGACTTGACCACACAGACCACCATATTGACATGACCACATAGATCACCTGATTGACATGACCACACAGACCACCTGATTGACATGACCACACAGACCACCTGATTGACATGACCACACAGACCACCTGATTGACATGACCACATAGACCACCTGATTGACATGACCACACAGACCACCTGATTGACTTGACCACACAGACCACCTGATTGACTTGACCACACAAACCATCTGATTGACTTGACCACACAGACCACCTGACTGATTTATCCACACAAACCATCTGATTGACTTGACCACACAGACCACCTGACTGATTTATCCACACAGACCATCTGATTGACTTGACCACACAGACCACCTGACTGACTTGACCACACAGACTGCCTAACTGACTTGACCACACAGACCACCTGACCACACAGACTGACTTGACCACACAGACTGCCTAACTGACTTGACCACACAGACTGACTGACTTGACCAGACAGACTGACTTGATCACACACACCTCCTGGTTAACTTGACCACACAGACTGACTGACTAGCTTGTTCACACAGACCACCTGACTGACATGACCTCACATAATGTGTGACTGACTTGACTGCACAGACCTCCTGACTGACTTGACCACACAGACTGACTTGACCACACAGACCGCCTGACTGATTTGACCACACTGACTTAATCACAGACCACCTGATTGACTTGACCACATAGGCTGACTTGATCACACATACTACCTGACTAACTTCACCACACAGACCACCTGACTAATTTCACCACACAGACTAATGACCACATGGACTAACTTGACCACACAGACCGCCTGACTAACTTCACCACACAGACCACCTGACTAACTTCACCACACAGACCACCTGACTAACTTGACCACACAGACCGCCTGACTGACTTGACCACATAGACTGTCTGACTGACTTGACCACATAGACTGTCTGACTGACTTGACCACACAGTCCGCCTTACTTACAGTCAGTGTGTCCATTGACAAAGACAGTGTCCTTGATTGAATTCACTTGATCATACAGCCAGTGTGCCCCATGGCAATGACATGGTCCTTGACTGACTTTGCAAACTTTGTTCCTTGCAGTCTCTTCGGGTGATGGCACGGTTGATGAAGGAATGCTGGTACACCAACGCAGCAGCTCGCCTGACAGCTTTAAGAATGCGCAAAACTTTAGCCGGGCTGGCAGAACAGGAGGAAGTCAAGATCTAAGACTGCAGACACAGAATCTACTTGCAGGCGTCTTCATACTTGTTTTATTCCGTCTGATTTTGCTAAGGCTTCTGACCTTGACATTTTACAAGGAGCATCTGTGCTGTTTGAGCCTAGTGCAGCTAAGGGGTAAACAAAAGGAAGAACAACTACCTTCTGACACAGTGATGTGAGGAAAAGATGCGCAACAGCGACCACATCTGGGCCTCAGAGAAGAAAAAGAATAACAAGAAAAGTGTAGAATTAGAAGTCAGAAGATTCAGGATCTCTTGGTGGTTTATCTATTCGTTGTCATTGATTCACTCTGACCTAACAAGCTACTGTCTGGGGTACTAAGGTGTACCCCAGACAGTAGCTTGTTAGGTCAGATTGTATCAATGACAACGAATAGATAAACTAAGCTCATAAGCTAGACAATAAATCAAGAACAATACAGTCAGACATAAAACCGAAAAATCTCAGAGACAAAAATAAGAAGGTAGCAACAGAGTTCATAGCTAAACAAAAATCTAAATATCAGCTAGGCTATATGGAGAACAACATAAAACTGGGGTTGGCAAAGAACTGGAGGTGAAATAGCGCCAGATCTGGGTACATTTATTAAATTTGGTTTGTTAGGAATGAAAAACCTGGGACGCTGTTTTGTCGTGGGTATACCCAATAGCTCGAAACACCTGTCTCTCTGATCAATGACACCATCATCAGAGAGGGTCTCCATACCCACAGCCAATATGGAGAAAGCCAGAAATGGCCTTTCTCTGCCATGTCCACAAGCAGATGGGCGAAAATGCCCAAAGGTTACATCAAGAAGGCCAGGACAGGTCTTTCCAATCAAAGGCCTGAATCAGGGAGGCAAACATGCCTGTGGAAAGGCCTGAATCAGGGAGGCAAACATGTCTGTGGAAGGCCTGAATCAGGGAGGCAAACATGCCTGTGGAAGGGGTCATGCAGACCAAGGGAAATATTGATTGGGGGTGCATGAATGCATGCAGTGGAGTGGTGTCTGACTGTGGTTGTCAGGGCACTCCTGGGCCTTGGTTATACACGCAATAGAGCTACCCATACCTATGTTTGTGTTTCTATTGTTGTTTATGTTAAAGTTCTTTCATTGTGTTCTGTCTCAGTCAGATTATGAGTGTGATGTCTGGTTGTGATACTTAGGGCACTCTATAGTTGCATTGACTAAGTTGCAGGGATCTAGTTATGTCTGGGGCCCAACCCACTGTTGATATGTTTGTGAACTGTAGTTGTCTATACGGTTGTACTTTGTATCTCAATGCTGAATGATTTGTCCTTGAACTGTGAGGCTTAACTAATAAAAGTCCTATTTTTGTGTCATTGATTTGTTTGTTAGTCTTTATGAATTTAGTTTATTGTTATTGCACTCAGTGCCGATACTGTTTGTCTCTAAAATCTAATGTCTGGGGCTATAGATAACCCATAGTGTTTGATTTTGATTATATAAAGTCCTGCCTATGTTCCAGTAGAGAATGACGGGTAGAAGAAAACATAGCTGAGTGGTTAGTGTGCTTGTTTGTCAGAACAGCTGGGTCATTTTTCCGAATGTTCTGGGTTAGGAAAGGTAGGATAGACTTTTACTGTCATTTACTGCCTATAGTACCTTGTGGTGTAGGACATGGGGAAAGACAGCAAAATGATAGTGGACTGCAAGAGGGTCTAAACTGTGGAAGGGAACTGCCACCCCAACTTATAATGCTGTTGTCTAGAATATATGAAGGTCTAGCACTTTGATAGTGTTTGCAGTAGTGGTTTTGATTTCCTTTAATTAGCCCAAAAGCTTCAGTTGAAGGCTGAGTTTTCAGTTGTTGTATTTTGTCAGAAGGTGCCATGCCAACTGGCATTGGTGAGCATGCTCCTCCACATCCTGCGATCTATATGAGCATGTATCAGTTCGTGTGCCAACACCTTTCCATGGCGTGACAAAAGGCTGATCAGCATCTTCTTTCATTCTCTTCCTTTGTGCATATTTTCATTTGTCACATCAAATTCCCATTTTTGTTTCTTCTCAAGTGGCCACAAAATGACAGTTGTCCTTTTCTGATGTTTGTGGTTAATTGCCTTTGTGTCTTTGCCTCTTTCAAACCATTTAGATTACTCATTTTGGCTGTGCATGGAATTTTCAGTACATCTAGGAACTCATGGGATTTTGTTGTTGTTGCGTGTCTACTAATTGTCCAGCATGTCTACTAATTGTCCAGGATTTGCAGCCATATGTTAGAACTGGTTCTGTATAACATGCAGTCATTCTTGTTTTAACCTCCAGCGACAGGGATATGAGGCCGAAGTCTTTCATCATATAAAATTCTCTTTTTCTTGTCCTGTTCTGTTCTTTATCTGTGAGAGTCATCTTCTATCTGTTTCCTTCTGTCTAGATGAAGAATTTCTTCACGTCAAAAATATATGTTTGTAAGCAGTATAAAGGTGGGTTGTTTAGACCCATACACTTCTAGAGTTGGACTCAGCCTCGTAATATGAGGGTGAGTCAATAAGTAAGTCACACAGTTCTGTGGGATGGCAGGTAAATGTAGTTATATATATATATATATATATATATATATATATATATATATATATATATATATATATATATATACACACACACAATATACACATACATACATACATTGGCACCTTTCCGTCTTGACAGACGATAGTTTGGTACATTGTGCTTCAAAAAGACTTAATAACTACGACCCATGGCTGTGGCGAGTATAGCTGATAAGGCCAATTCGTGCTGTAAATGTTTGTCCACAGTGGATGCATGTGAAAACATGGTCATTTCCACCATCATACATCATCTTATGTCTCTCACGCTCTGTGTGTGCTTTATCTGCAATCATTTTCTCCTTTGTCTTTATTCCATTTCTGAAAGTTGCCCTCCGTGCAACACCTTCAGCGGTGACTTTCTCCCAATGTGCATTATCAGTGCCTCTATCAATCATGTCCCTCTTACACACATCTTTGTAGCGTTGTAGAGGCCGATCCTGAGATCTCCTACCCACCTGTAATTCACCAAAAAAAGATGTCCTTTATTATTCTACCATCATCCATCCTCCTAACGTGTCCTATCCATCTAAGTCTACGAAGACTGAGCATGGAACACACCATCACACAACCTGATCTTTCCAATACTTCAGTATTTGTGATTTTGTCTTGCCACTTAATACCAAGTATTCTTCGCAGACACCGCATATGAAAGCTGTTTAAACGTTTCTCTTGGTGTGAGTAAGTTGTCCAGGTTTCACTGCCATAAAGAAGAGTACTAAGGACACAGGCTTGGTAGACGAGGACTTTTGTTTTGGCAGTAAGCTTCCTGTTCTCCCAGACTCTTTTTGCTAACATGTTCATTGTTGTTGCTGCCTTACCAATCCTGATGTTGATTTCCTGATCTAGGGATAATTTGCTATTTACCTCTGATCCTAGATATGTAAAATGGTCTACTATCTCCAGTTCGGCGTCGTCAATAAAGATTGATGGTACACCATGTGCACCTTGTGACATAATCTGTGTCTTCTTTTTGTTAATTGTTAAACCAAATTCAGAACAAGCATTGGAGAATGCAGATAGTAGAATTGTAATTCTTCCTCAGAGTGGGTCGTAATTGCAGCATCATCCGCAAAAAGCAACTCTCTGATTAGTACCCTCCTAATTTTGGTCTTGGCCTTCAATCTCTGAGCATTATAGAGGCCGCCATCTGAGCGTGAGTGAATGTATATACCACCATCCTGATCACGAAAGGCATATTTCAGTAGAAGTGAAAAGTATATTCCAAAGAGGGTGGGGGTTAGTACACAACCTTGCTTAACTCCACTCTTGATTTCAAACTCTTCTGAAGTTGCACCATCAAACTTGATTATACCCTTCATGCCTGTGTGGAACGATTCCACGATGGACAGAAGAGTTGGTGGGCAGCCAATCTTCTTTAGTGCCTTGAACAGACCCTCAGGACTGACCAAATCAATTGCCTTTGTGAGGTCGATGAAGGCAATAAACAGTGGTTGATTTTGTTCCCAGCATTTTTCTTGCATTTGTCCCAATGAGAATATCATATCAATGGTAGACCGGTTCTGTCAGAAGCCACACTGTGATTCGGGGTAGACTTTATCTCCTAGGACTTGAAGTCTGCGCAGAACAATTCTGAGCAAATACTTTCCTAACAGTACACAGAAGTGAAATACCCCTTTAGTTGTTACAGTCGCTTCGATCGCCATTGTTCTTTTACAGCGTTATGATGCTTGAATCTTTGAAATCCTGTGGGACTTGTCCTTCTCACCAGCATAGCTCTATTAGCTGGTGGATCTGCAGAGTGAGTGTGTCTTGCCCACTCCTGATTACCTCTATTGGAATCCCATTCTTACCTGGAGCCTTACCAGATGCAAGTTCATTTATAGCACACTTAACTTCTGTTATGGTAGGAAGTGTGTCCAGGTGGTCAAGAGTTGGCAGGGCCTCTATGGCATCATCCGCTAGTTTGGTCTCACTTGAGTAAAATATATAAATAGTGCTCTACCCATCTATCCATCTGCTGTTTCTTATCAGTGATGATTTCTCCAGTCAAGGTTGTCAGTGGTGCACTTCTTTTGATCATTGGAACACAGGCTTTCTTTATCCCTTCACATGTGCTTCTGATGTTTCCCTTATCACTTGTGATTTGAATGGACTCAAATAACTTGATCCAATAGTCATTTGCACACTGCCTGGCAGCCTTTTGCACATTCTTCCTATCTTGCTTCAGCTCACTGAGAGCGTATTACAGTACAGATGACACGACAAGGCTGTGTATAGTGGATGGCTCGTGTCGAAATAGTTGACAAAGTCCCGACTATGATATAGGTATAAGTTTATTGAATGAAACAATACATCGTCAAACTGGTGATGTTAATTTTCAGACATCTTTGTTGTTCTTCTCATAGCCGAATCCCAAGTGACGCGTGAGCAACCCCTGGATACCTAAACCCATTCGTGCTCACGCGTTCACTAACTTTATTTCTCCATTAGTTAATGAATGCGCAGCATTCATTAACTCTCTAACTACTCTTTCCAGCTAACCTAAATCTCATAACAGAGATACTGTTATAATACCTCCCTTTTTCAACAAGACTTTTTCTCTGGAAAAGTCTCCAACCCTTAAACACTTAGCTCAATACTGAAATATTTCTCCTTCTATATCGATTCTACTCAACAATCCCTCAATCATATATTTCATAATTCAAATCTCATCCTCCTATCTCATCATAGCCAAACGCTAACCAGATACATATTTTATACAATGTCAGTAATACAAAACCCTACTATAAACTCTCTACAAAAACTCTCTATAAGCGAACCGCTTTTAAAGTGTCCATCTAAATTATGATTGACAAAAATTGAAGATATTTTCCTTATCTTTTTCTCACTTAATCACATTCTCACTATTCCAGGATAGACAGAAAAAAATTTAGTTTAGATTGGTTTGGTGTGCACCGAAGAAAGTAAGAAAGTAAGAAAATAGTCAGAAGTAATCACATTTCTCTTCCCATGCATTCTCAAAACTTTATAAAATAAAGTTTTCAAAATTTATCTTCATTGCCGTCAATAATAATTTTTGTTGTCAAAAAGTTATGTTAATCCAAAACTACAACCTTTTGTATTATTCACCTCGTCAAGTTCAACCATTCCTTCAAAACCTCCAGAGTCCACTTATTTAAATGCCAAAATTCAACCTGGCATTCCCCCCATATTCTCCCATTAAATGCTGTTCAACCCAGCTCCTATTTCAACCCCCATCTACCCAGTATCGCCCGTCATTCCCCTCATCCATGGCTTTCAATCCATGTATTTACATTACGAACCGTCCAATGTAGTCTCTAATTCAATCCCCCAAACCATTTTTAACCCCCATGTAATTATCAATTGTTGCTGACAACCCCAGCCACTTTTAAATATACTCCTTCACTATATACTGAGTTATTTCGCTAATCACCACAACTTCCCCTTTAACTCAATCATGTTTTACCCTCAATTTCTATTTATAAACGTTATACACGTTAAGCAACTCAACTTCAAGTCACAAAATAAAACGAAGCATGGCCCTACTCCATGTTTCATATTTTCTGCAAGCCCCCAAGAAAAAACTCTTCATTTTTCCCCATAACTGAACGTCAACCTAGAAATTATTTTAAACACACCCAGGGTAACTCACTCCAAAAAAAACCAAAGTTTTGTAAAAATAAACAGCTAAGGCAACATATCATTACATTTTATAAAGAACAACTGAAGTCAAAACAATAGAGCAAACAATATCAACCCCCTCATTCTTTGACATCATTTATCCCCACCACACATTATTCAAAATAAACATATGTGATGAAATGAAACATCATATATATACATACATCATAATATATTATAACTACTAATCAATCATTTTCCGTCTAAGAAAAACTCAACACTTCAAACTTAAAAATCAAAATGATAATAAAGCATATATCAATCACTCCTAACTTAATACAATATTATGTCTACTCATCACGACAACTGTAAACAACTCTTGATTAAGTTATTTGCTAACCTTCTTCCTTTGAAATTCACAATTACCGTGTCCAACTTCTTCTTCTATCTGCAATCTGCAGAATATTCTACCAAGCTATTCATCACTTCTCCATTTTCTTAATAACTCCAAATTTTTTTCTATAAGTGCAATCTCTACATCAATGTCGTCAATCTTCCCGAGGAGAAATATCTTCTTTCATAGCAGCATCCTCATCAGTTTCTGACTCTTCATCCATCTCTTGTTCCGCGTCTGTATACCCATTACTAGCAACTGCTAATCTTTTCCTTTCTAAATCCAATCTAATCTTTCTACCTTGATGTCTTAATGATCTTTCAAATAGTGGCATATCTTCATCACTTGAGGAATTTTCTCTAAATTTTCTTTGCCTCTTAATTTCTCTTTCTTTCTGTCTATCTAACTTTCTTTTTACTACCTGTCTAGTATTCATAAATGGAGCGTCTATTTTTTCTTTGATTGATTCTTCACTATTATAACCGTCATACATGTTGTTTTCCTCTGTCACGATCGTTTTTGGTATTGTTTCTTCTTGTTCACCAGTAGTAGATGCTGTTATTATTTGTTTTTGTAGCAATTCTCTCCCATTATCTATAGGTATCGGATATTCCGTTTGTCTGACAATCTGTCCATCTGAAAATAATTATTCTGAATAATAATTGTTATTATTGTCCTCTGCATCTTTTTCCTCATTATCCCGTCTTAAGTGCTCTACATGTGAACGTGCAACATGCCCTGTAATTTGATTTTTTATAGTATATGACACTGGACCCTTTTTTTCTAAAATATAATATCCCGGGACCCAATGAGCATCAAACTTAGAGTTTCTCCTATGTTTTTTGTAATAAACTCTATCACCTATGTTAAACTCCTGTAAGTGTGCATTTTTATTTGTGTATTTCTTCTGTCTTTCTCGAGCCTTAATTATATTATTTCTTAAACGTATATGTGCTTTGTGCATTTCTTGCAAAATCAATTCCTGAAAATCCTCCCCCATATATTTTCTTCTAGGCTTCAATAAATTGTCAATCGGTAATATTGGTTCTCTTCCATGTAATAAATAAAATGGTGAGAAACCTGTTCCCTCATTTTGGTGTGTACGGATCGCCCCCAGTGCTGTTCCCAAATAAAGATCCCAATCCATATCGTGTTCTTCTACATTTTTCGCCAGTATATTGTATAATGTCCTATGTTGTCGCTCATTGTTGGCATTCGAAGATGGTCTGTAATACGAAGTTTTAATGTGCTTTATATTCAAATCTTTTAACAATTTTTCAAACTTTTTATTTACAAATTCTTTCCCATTGTCTGTAAGTATTATCTGTGGACACCCAAACCTTGGTATAAATTCTTGTAAAAACATATTTATAACAGAATCAGAACTCTTGTCTGGAATTGGATAAACTTCTGGCCAGAGACTATATGAATCTATGATATGTAGTAGATATACATTTCCCGATAATGTTTTTGGATGAGGACCTGAAATATCCAAACTCACTTTCTGCATTGGAAATTGAGGAATATCTGTATCTTGTAAGGGACATTTAATTATCTTCATGTTTCTTAGCCTACACTTTTCACATGCATCAACATATTCATATACGCTTTTAAATAAATTCGGCCAGTAATATTTACTGCTAATAGCCTTAACTAACTTATCTCGTCCAAAATGACCATTATTATCATGATATGCCTTTAAAACTTCCCGTTCTAAATGTTTCGGAATATATTTTCTTAATCCTTCCCCTTTTTCACCGACATAATAATATAATTGACTGTCTTCTTGCAGCTCTAAGAATTTTCTTTTAAAACTGTTTTCCCCTGTTTCTTTCAATTTTTGTTTAATCTGTATTATTTTTGGATCTAATTCCTGTTCATTTTTCATATTAAAATGCATCAACTGTGTATCTTCCTCTATTGATTCATAATCTTGTTCTGTCTGTGAGCTTTTACAATTTATTTTAGCAGAATCTAATATATTTACTTGCCAATTCCTGTCGTCAATTTCTGGTTCTCCCTCATCTTGAGTAGTGGTTTCAGATATTGTTGTATGTGGAATTCTAGACAATAAATCAGCGCATGTATTATGTTTTCCTGAAATATACTCAACTTTAGCATTGTATCCCTGTAAATTTAGTGCCCATGTTTGTATTTTCTTATTTTGTATTGGTGCTTCTAATATAGACTTTAATGGCACATGATCAGTTTTAATAATGAAATTGGCGTTATGTAGGTAGTAATTTAGTTTTTGGAGAGCATAGTGTATAGCGTAGGCCTCCTTCTCAATAGTCGCCCATTTCCTCTGAGATTTGCTAAGCCTATGTGACAAGAAATAGATTGGTCTTTCATTTTTAACTCCTGGTATTCCTGAGTCTTCTCCTTCATACGGTTGTGTTAAACATGCTCCTATGGCATTATCTGAAGCATCTGTATACAAAACCAATTGTTTATTTAAATCTGGATGTGCCAATAGTGGAACTGTTGTTAAGCTATTTTTTAAAAAATCAAACGCCTTCTGACAATCTTCAGTCCACTTAAACCTTGCATATTTACAGGTCAATTTTATAATAGGTTCTGCTATCTGTGCAAAATTTGGAACGAAACGTCTATAATACCCGGTCATACCTATAAAAGCTCAAACTTCTCTCACGTTGGTCGGAGAAGGTAAATCTCTAATAACTTTAATTTTATTTTGATCAGGCTTAATTCCCTCTCTATTAATAATGTATCCTAAATATTTGGTTTCTGTTTTTAAGAATTCACACTTACTCAATTTCAACTTAACATCGTGTATTCTTAGCCTATCAAATACCAATTTTACATGTTTTAGATGATCTTGTACGTCTCCTGATGTATATATTAAAATATCATCTATATATGCCAACGCAAACTTTTGAAACCCACGTAATACTTCATTTATTAATAACATGTAGTGAGATGGAGCTGTTCGAACTCTGAATGGCATTCGTAAAAATTCGTAAGAACCCATATGAGTACAGAAAGCACTTTTCTTTTGAGCATCCTCCGACATCGGGATACACCAGAATCCTGATCTTGCGTCTAGTGTAGTGAAGAATGTAGAGCCATTAAGTAAGCCCAAAATATCATCAATCACCGGCAATGGGTACGCTACATTCTTAGTGATTTTGTTCAACGCCCGGTAATCGCAGCAGAATCGATGTGAACCATCGACCTTGGTCACGATCACGATCGGAGATGACCACTCAGACTTCGATCTTATTATTATTCCCGCTTTTAACATATCTTCAATTGCCTTCTCTACAATCTCTCTGTTTCTTAAAGGAGTTCTATATGGTTTTAAACTAATTGGTGGATGATTTCCAGTGTCTATTTCCATTGTAACTGTACTAGTTTTTCCCAATTCTAAATCATTAATTGCAAAAACGTCTTGGTTTTCTTTCACCAACTGTTCTAATATTTCTTTATTCTCCAGTGGGGCTTTTAACTGTGATAACAATTCTTGTTCTCTTGTCATTTTGTCTACTGTATCTATTTGAGATGGATATTTTTTGAATGTATGGATCACTTCATCATTCCGTCTTTTATAATTATTTCTGACCATGGGAGTTTCTGAATAATCATTTCCCAACATGTTTTCTTTTTCTGTAGTTAACATGTTATCATTATTATACGCTACTTTAGCGATTACACAGCCTCTATATAATTTAATATTTTTTCCTTTATAAAACTGAAGGGGGCAAAATACATTAGTTATTTAATTTAAAAAAAAAAAAAAAAAAATTTCTATATTTTTTTTTTCGCTCACTCGCTCGATTTGAGCTCGAGCGTAGTCCGTACACATTACTTATAGTGCACTGAACTGAATTTTGCATGTGGATTAGCTTCCCCTATTGTCAGTGTCCCTCGCTATCAGGTGAACCCACTCCAACTTCAGAGACACATAATTGGTGATTCAACGTTCGTTAGCAGAGTTTAAATTTTTAAAATTAATTATTAATTAATTAATTGGCAGCCATTTTGAATTTAAATTAGTAACAAAACATATTTACAACATCACAACATGGCCTTTTATTTGTTTGATCAAACTGAAGGGAAAAATATTCATAATTGGCATTTAAGGTTCGTTAGCTAAGTTCAGTCATTATTAAATAATTAATTAGCGGCCATTTTGAATTTAATGACTCGATATTGCATAACATCAAAAATTTTCTACCTGGGCAGTTAGGCCTCGCCTTTCCGAACAAGACAATATATAGTTGCTATGGGGTTTTCTCAAAACTAAAGAAGTTGTAGCAGTTTTAAACATTGTAAACAACTGTTGTTTCTGGGCAGCAAGTCAAATTCAGCTAAAGGAGTATTTGCTTCTTTGTTCCAATTATGACTTAATTTTACACACAATTCTGGATATCTCGGCTTAGAATCAACGTACAGACTTGAATGAGGTACCGTTGGAAAATATTTTTCAGGTCCTATTCATCTGTCCAGATTTAATCAATGCCAAACCAATTTTTAAAATGTCATCAAAGTACCTATATTGTTTAGGAGCATCACTGGAAAGCTGAGATGTTTATCTAATATTATTAACCCATCGGTGACTTCCAAGCCAGGTTCATCTATTATTTCTCTCTCTAATTCCGTTATTTTAACTGTTTGTCCAACCGAAAAGTACGGATTTTTTTTTCATTTTTTGCCTGTATTAAATTAACCGTTTGTGGTTTCAAATTCATGGTCGTTTTGACTCTAACTAGTGTCGACACATGCATATCCTCTTCTAAATCCACGTAAACATCTTGGAATTTTAATTTATGTAAATCAAAATAAAGTCTCACCCCATTTTTCAATAAAAAATCTCTACCCAATATCATATTTCTATTTAAATCCTTGACTACATGGAACATATGCCTAACATTTATCCCTCCTAATTTAAAATTTATCATCGTTTGACCAAGCACTTCTAAATTTTGTCCAGTTACCGAATGAAGATTATCCTGAATTCTAAATATTTTGAAATTTTTTAATATTCGATATAAAAATGTTTCTTTAATCACACTAACTTGTGCTCCCGAGTCAACTAATGTTCTAATTTTATATTTCCCTATTTCTATAATACATGAACTAGGATCAATCATATTTAGTGACAACTGTTTTATCTCCCCAAGTTGAGGCCACTTCTTGTGTTTTTTATTTCTAAATGTCATCTTTTGGACCTTACTATTCCCCCCCCCTACTGCCGATCCTGTTCAGTAAGCGGGATGCCAATTTCCCTGATCTCCTGACCTTATAAAATTTCTCTGCACCTCTCCATAATTCCCATTTGATGATCTACCATTTACAGTTCTATTCTGTGTACTAGTCTGAGCACCTCTATTATTTTGTGTATTCGATTGGACACGTCTGTTACCACAGAAGCGAAAAATGTGTCCACGTTGGTGGCACCCCCAACAAACCACATTTGTGTTATTTGTGTTACCTACCATGTCTCTTACAGTATTTCTCACTTGTCCTTCTCTACCTTGATTATATACGTTACTGTTTCCTTGTAACATCTGTATATCTCCTTTTCTTCTTCTCCATCCATATCTATACTGTCCTATTTCCATTGGTTCTTCAATTCTATCTTCCGAACTACTACCTAACTCTCGTCCTACCCTCAATCTAAACCTTCTCCTCAAGCTTTCTTCTTGTATAGCGATATCTACAGCTTGTGACAACCTTGCAGGATTCTCTCTCATTAATTTAAATTTCAATCCATCTGACCTAATCCCATCAACAAAAATCCCCACCATCATCCGTTCCACTTCTTCAGCTCGTACATTCTGACCCAAAAATGACTCTTCGGCTAAATTGATCAACCTATCACTGTATAGCTGCACACTTTCTGTAGTATTTTGTCTCGTCTGTCGCAACACTGAGAATGCGTGTTGAGGGTCAGTAATCTCTGCATATTTGTGAGCCAAGTCGTCTTTGAATTGTTCCCAGGTTTCACCTCCTCCAGCTTCTAACTTTCTTCTTATATGATCAGAAACAGGACTTGTACTAGTTCTATAAGCCAAACTCTTTTTATCCTCATCTGTAGCGTTCACTAGATATGCATGTTTCTCAATGGATACAATCCATTTCTTAAATTGACTCGCCTGTCCATTAAACCTCTCGACATCACTGACTACACTTTGCTGGCTTAACACCGAGTCCAACTTTGATATTGCCCTACCAACCCCACCAAGTACTTGTGAAAGATCTTGGGCTTCCATTCTAAAAAAATCTGAAATGGAAAATACAGCAGTATCAACCAATATAGTATACTAATATATTAACACAATATTATCTTAAAGCAAACAAGAAATACCCTGTTCAATTGGGTATGTTGTTAATATTATTAATCTAAAGTAACTAATTTCAAAAGTTAATGATTATACTTGCTGTAGATCCTCCATTACATATACTGCTGTGTTGTTTGTCCTGGGTTTACCAACTGACTAGATGCCTGTCCTATGTTTATGGGTGAAAATGAAGTACAATCCAGCATCCAACGAAGTATGGTCCAATCGACAAAGCAACGAAGTATGGCCCAATCGACAAAGCAACGAGGTATGGTCCAATCGACAAAGCAACAAGGTATGGCCCAATCGACAAAGCAACGAGGTATGGTCCAATCGACAAAGCAACAAGGTATGGCCCAATCGACAAAGCAACGAGGTATGGTCCAATCGACAAAGCAACGAGGTATGGTCCAATCGACAAATATTTGACCGTTGGTTATCGAGAAGTTAGATCTATCTTCACTGAGAATTCACCCCTTAGATGGCCTCCAATTTAAAAACGATTCGGTTGTATTGGTTGTAGTTGAACGGTCAGTTCAAATCAATTGTCATCACTGATTTGAGACAAGTTGAACATACTCAAAATTTTCACTGATCTGAAGTGACCATTGACCTTGATTCGAGAAATTTACTGGTCCGAAAAGTGAAAGTTGACCTTGATTCGACCTCAAACAATCCAGTGAGCTGAGGCTACGTTCATATAATTTATCATCCTCGAGACTTTGCTGTTCAAGTTTGAGCTGATCGTTCGGCTGCAGACAGATAATTTATTTCTAGATGGTTACAGGGTGGATTCACAGGTTGTATGATGTATCTAGCAGTGACGACATCATTTAAAAATTACGATGCAAAACAGCAATTCAATTTATCTTGACTTCAATAAAAAGCAGCGTATGTCACCGATCAAGGCACTGTATACTGCTGAGTCAGGTGTATCAAAAACAGCCTTCTCTCAATTAAGGAAGATTAAGCAAATCTCCTGACCTTGACTAAGATCCACTTAGCAAACACCGGGAAATCACAACAACTACCCCTGGGCGGGCTTTCAGTTGCTGCGTCCCTCATAATTTACTTGAGAAAACCAATAAACATCCATCTCCAGACGCAGATAAAACAAATCTTCGCTTGTGTCAATAATTTCCGCGACGACCCATGCTGGAAATCCTGGGGTCGACGGCGCCAAAACAGCCTGTATTACAGTACAGATGACACTACAAGGCTGTGTATAGTGGATGGCTCGTGTCGAAATAGTTGACAAAGTCCCGACTATGATATAGGTATAAGTTTATTGAATGAAACAATACATCGTCAAACTGGTGATGTTAATTTTCAGACATCTTTGTTGTTCTTCTCATAGCCGAATCCCAAGTGACGCGTGAGCAACCCCTGGATACCTAAACCCATTCGTGCTCACGCGTTCACTAACTTTATTTCCCCATTAGTTAATGAATGCGCAGCATTCATTAACTCTCTAACTACTCTTTCCAGCTAATCTAAATCCCATAACAGAGATACTGTTATAATAGTTTGGTGTTGTTCTTTCCTTGTTTCTTAAGAGAGCTATATTCTTTTTATCAATCAAGGGCTGTAGTGTCTGGCTGTTTGCAGCAAACCAGTCCTGTCCTCTTGTGATCCACAGTGGCGTAAACCCCTACCGCAGATTTATAAAGAGTTTCCTTAAGTTTACCCCACTTTTCACTTTACTGTACAGTTTTCTGATGTATCAGTGAACGCGTCTTCAAGTTGCTGTTGAAACTCAAAGCACTTTTCAGGATCGTGAGTGTTAATAATATTAATCCTGGGGGATAGATTTGTGTTTAGCTGTGTAGATTCTCTTTGGTCTCAGTCTAATTCTTGCAGCAACCAATAGAATGATCCGTATCACAGTCAGCACTGTGGTAACTTCGAGTTAATGATGTATGGTTCAGATGTTGTCTCCGTGTGATGATGAAGTCCAGCTGGTGCCAATGGCCGGATCTTGGATGTTTCCATGTGACCTTATGCATCTCTTTTGTTTTAAAAAAGGAGTTTGTAATTTTTTTGTTGTTGCGTATCCCTTACGGGACGTTTCAGTCAACACCAGCATTTTCAGCTGCTGTTGATGTACTAGGCAAGTGTTACGTTCAGTAGTTTGCCATTGCTTTCTGAACGACCGGCCCCTATACCTTTTTCTAAAAAACCAGCATCGCTGTGTTTCAAACCCGGGTATACGGGCTCACAAACCGCGTTCACAAGCCCTTAGCCACAGAGACCGGTCCAAATTTTTGGTGCAATGCTCCAGCAGCCTTTGCCCATTTTCATTCATGCGACCAATGTTGTATTTTCCAAGGCACACTGGCCATGAACTCGAGTCCTTGCCCACACGAGCATTGAAATCACTGAGCATATAAATGTAGTCGGATTTTGGAACTGCCTTGATCATAGAGTCTAACTTCTCGGAGAACGAATCCTTCACATCATCAGAGGAAGCGAGTGTCGGTGCATATGCAGTAATAATGGTGGCAAAACCACAAGAGGTTGCCAAGCGCAGAGATAATAGTCTTTTATTACCTCCAGCTGGAATTTCAATCATTCCCAGTAGCGAATTCTTCACTGCAAAGCCCACACCATGTTGCCTTTTTTTTCTGCCTGCCTTCTACCCTTCCAAAAAAGGGTGTAATTGTTTTCCCTGAGTGACCCTTCCTCAGCCAGGCAAGTCTCCTGCAGGCCAGCAATATCAATGATAAGACGATTGAGTTCAGTATCAATCACAGCCATTTTTCTCACATCGTCAATATTCATCAAGTCAGTGGGACATCCTGGACACATGGTTCTTATGTTCCAGGTTGCAAGCGATAGCTTGAGGTTTCTATTTTTCTTTTTATTAGTGCCTGGTGCATTGGTTTTACAGCCTGCGATGCAGATTTTGTCCTAGCCCCAAGCACCCATTGAAGCAGGCAGGCTGCGGTGGATCAGCACCCAATTGGCCGGGGGCTGCCCAGCTTGAGGCCGGCGATAGCTGAACAGTGACACCTGTAGGTGTCTCCCATTGTCAGAGGCAACCTGTGGTGCCCCATGTCTTATATATATATATATATATATATATATATATATATATATATATATATATATATATATATATATATATATATATATATATATGTTTGTTTGTTTGTTTGTCCTTTGTGCGTTCCCGAACGGTCCATCCGATTGAGATGAAATTTTGTACAAATGTTGTTCTCACTACCGCGGAGCCAACTGACATAGTTTGTGAGCTTAAAAATCAACAATTTTTCCTCAAGCATGAAAGAAAAAGGCATTACGAGCTTCAGAAACAGGCCCACCTGTGGCCCTCCATCTTGCTCCAAGGGAATTCACTCTCTGATTAAACCATAAATTAGTTATGAACAGTAATGTTTCTTTGTGTGTGTGTCCTTTATGCGTTCCCGAACGGTCCATCCGATTGAGATGAAATTTTGTACAGATGTTGTTCTCACTCCCGCGGATCCAACTGAAATACGAGCAACGGGAACGGGAAAGGGAGCATCAGAAACAGACGAGCAACGGGAACGGGAGCAGAACTAGAAATTAGTTATGAACAGTAATGTTTCTTTGTGTGTGTGTCCTTTATGCGTTCCCGAACGGTCCATCAGATTGAGATGAAATTTTGTACAGATGTTGTTCTCACTCCCGCAGATCCAACTGAAATACGAGCAACGGGAAAGGGAGCATCAGAAACAGACAAGCAACGGGAACGAGAACCGGAGCAGGGGCCGAACGCGTACTCTGTGCGCTTAGAGAAATGTATTTGAATTCAATGAGACGCTCCCCGCCAGGGACTGGGCGAAGCCAGGCCGGGTCGTCTAGTATATATATATTCATTGGCACCTTTCCGTCTTGACAGACGATAGTTTGGTACATTGTGCTTTAAAAAGGCTTAATAACTACGATCCATGGCGGTGGCGAGTGTGGCTGATAAAGCCAATTCTTGCTGCAAATGTTTGCCCACAGTAGGTGCATGTGAAAACATGGTCATTTCCACCATTTTGCACCATCTTATGTCTCTCACGCTCTGTGTGTGCTTTATCTGCAATCATTTTCTCCTTTGCCTTTATTCCATTTCTGATAGTTGCCCTCCATGCAACACGTTCAGCGGCGACGTGCTCCCAATGTGCATTATCAATGCCTGTATCAATCATGTCCCGCTTACACACATCTTTGTATCGTAGTAGAGGCCGACCCTGAGATCTCCTACCCGTCTGTAATTCACCAAAAAAGATGTCCTTTGGTATTCTACCATCATCCATCCTCCTAACGTGTCCTATCCATCTAAGTCTACGAAGACTGAGCATGGAATACACCGTCACACAACCTGATCTTTCCAATACTTCAGTATTTGTGATTTTGTCTTGCCACTTAATACCAAGTATTCTTCGCAGACACCGCATATGAAAGCTGTTTAAACGTTTCTCTTGGCGTGAGTAAGTTGTTTAGGTTTCACTGCCATAAAGAAGAGTACTAAGGACACAGGCTTGGTAGACGAGGACTTTTGTTTTGGCAGTAAGCTTCTTGTTCTCCCAGACTCTTTTTGCTAACATGTTCATTGTTGTTGCTGCCTTGCCAATCCTGATGTTGATTTCCTGATAGAGGGATAATTTGCTATTTACCTCTGATCCTAGATATGTAAAATGGTCTACTATCTCCAGTTCGGCGTCGTCAATAAAGATTGATGGTACACCATGTGCACCTTGTGACATAATCTGTGTCTTCTTTTTGTTAATTGTTAAACCAAATTCAGAACAAGCATTGGAGAATGCAGATAGTAGATGTTGTAATTCTTCCTCAGAGTGGGTCGTAATCGCAGCATCATCCGCAAAAAGCAACTCTCTGATTAGTACCCTGCTAATTTTGGTCTTGGCCTTCAATCTCTGAGCATTATAGAGGCCACCATCTGAGCGTGAGTGAATGTATATACCATCATCCTGATCACGAAAGGCATATTTCAGTAGAAGTGAAAAGTATATCCCAAAGAGGGTGGGGGCTAGCACACAGCCTTGCTTAACTCCACTCTTGATTTCAAACTCTTCTGAAGTTGAGCCATCAAACTTGATTATACCCTTCATGCCTGTGTGGAACGATTCCACAATGGACAGAAGAGTTGGTGGGCAGCCAATCTTCTTTAGTGCTTTGAACATACCCTCACGACTGACCAAATCGAATGCCTTTGTGAGGTCGATGAAGGCAATAAACAGTGGCTGATTTTGTTCCCGGCATTTTTCTTGCATCTGTCGCAATGAGAATATCATATCAATGGTAGACCGGTTCTGACGGAAGCCACACTGTGATTCGGGGTAGACTTGATCTCCCAGGACTTGAAGTCTGTGCAGGACAATTCTGGCAAATACTTTCCCAACAATACACAGAAGTGAGATACCCCTATAGTTGTTACAGTCGCTCCGATCTCCCTTGTTCTTGTACAGCGTTATGATGTTTGAATCTTTGAAATCCTGTGGGACTTGTCCTTCTCGCCAGCATAGCTCTATTAGCTGGTGGATCTGTAGAGCGAGTGTGTCTTGCCCACTCCTGATCACCTCTATTGGAATCCCATCCTTACCTGGAGCCTTGCCAGATGCAAGCTCATTTATAGCACACTTAACTTCTGTTATAGTGGGAAGTGTGTCCAGGTGGTCAAGAGTTGGCAGGGCCTCTATGGCGTTGAGGGCATCATCCGCTAGCTTGGTCTCACTTGAGTAAAGCTCTAAATAGTGCTCGACCCATCTATCCATCTGCTGTTTCTTATCAGTGATGATTTCTCCAGTCAAGGTTTTCAGCGGTGCACTTCTTTTGATCATTGGACCACAGGCTTTCTTTATCCCTTCATACATGCTTCTGATGTTTCCCTTATCACTTGCGATTTGAATGGACTCACATAACTTGATCCAATAGTCATTCGCACACTGCCTGGCAGCCTTTTGTACATCCTTCCTTGCTTGCTTCAGCTCACTCAGAGTGTTACGCGTTGGTCTTTCCTTGTTTCTTAAGAGAGCTATCTTCTTTTTATCAATCAAGGGCTGCAGTATCTGGCTGTTTGCCGCAAACCAGTCCTGCCTCTTATGATCCACAGTGCCGTAAACCCCTACCGCTGTTTTATAAAGTTTCCTTAAGTTTACTCCATTTATCATTTACTATACAATTTTCTGATGTATCATTGAAAGCGTCTTCAAGTTGCTGTTGAAATTCAAAGCACTTTCCAGGATCGTGAGTGTTAGTAATATTAATCCTGGGGCTAGACTTGTGTTTAGCTGTGTAGATTCTCTTTGGTCTCAGTCTAACCCTTGCAACAACCAAAGAATGATCTGTATCACAGTCAGCACTGTGGTAACTTCGAGTTAATGATGTATGGTTCAGATGTTGTCTCCGTGTGATAATGAAGTCCAGCTGATGCCAATGGCCGGATCTTGGATGTTTCCATGTGACCTTATGCATTTCTTTTGTTTTAAAAAAGGAGTTTGTAATACATAGGTCATTTCTAGTGCAATGCTCCAGCAGCCTTTGCCCATTATCATTCATGCGACCGATGTTGTATTTTCCAAGGCACACTGGCCATGAACTCGAGTCCTTCCCACACGAGCATTGACATCACCGAGCATATAAATGTAGTCGGATTTTGGAACTGCCTTGATCGCAGAGTCTAGCTGCTCATAGAACATATCCTTCACATCATCAGAGGAAGCGAGTGTCGGTGCATATGCAGTGAGAATGGTGGCAAATCCACAGGAGGTTGCCAAGCGCAGTGATAATAATCTTTCATTACCTCCAGCTGGGATATCAATCATTCCCAGTAGCGAATTCTTCACTGCAAAGCCCACACCATGTTGCCTTTTTTCTGCCTGCCCTCTTCCCTTCCAAAAAAAGGTGTAATTGTTTTCCCTGAGTGACCCTTCCTCAGCGAGGCGAGTCTCCTGCAGGCCAGCAATATCAATGTTAAGACGATCGAGTTCAGCATCAATCACAGCCGTTTTTCTCACATCGTCAATATTTGTCAAGTCAGTGGAAAATCCTGGACACATGGTTCTCACGTTCCAGGTTGCAAGCCGTAGCTTGAGGTTTCTATTCTTTTTATTAGTACCTGGTGCATTGGTTTTACAGCCTGCGATTCAGATTTTGTCCTAGCCCCAAGCACCCATTGAAGCAGGCAGGCTGTGGCGGATCAGCACCCAATTGGCTGGGGGCTGCCCAGCTTGAGGCGGGCGGTAGCTGATCAGTGACACCTGTAGGTGTCTCCCACCGTCAGAGGCAACGCGTGGCGCCCCATGTCTACGCCAACTGACAAGGACTTATAACCCGTAACAGTTGCCTCTCGCTTTGATTCCGAGACCGGTTAAGACCAGGGATGGAGTTATTGCCTCTCCATAGCACAAAGCCTGGGCTAAAATAAAGAAACCATGTGTTGCCCATGCAGCATGATCCCTCTCTCGGCCTGCCTAGTTCACTCCAGAGGAAAGTTGACACCTATAATCTGGAACAAGACAAGCTGCAGAAGCTGCCGGATCAGCAAAGCAATGCTCTAACTGTCCGCCTGTCGGAGCTTCGATCCTAGACCAGCTGCCAACCAAGGCTTAGGGCCTGGTCTGCCCTGCCATGACTTATTTTGTCTTTGGGTTGCACTTCCTCGCACCAGGATAAGGCTAGTACCCTCCCAATTGCGCTCTTCCGCCCGAAGCCGTTGGCACAATGTGGGGTGTCGGGTTTGGTAAGCGCCGCCCAACATTCGGCGCTGACAGAAAGCAGGTAGTACCGTCTACTGTCATACGGTAGCTCAGTCATATCTGACTAAGACATATATATATATATATATATATATATATATATATATATATATATATATATATATATATATATAGTAGGCCTCTTTCAGTCCTGTAGGACTATAGAGTTGTGCCACTGGCGAGGCGCCTGACAGAACCGCCTTGTCTGTATAGTCCAATGCGAGAGTGACAATCTCTGTCACAGTTTCCCATCTGTAAGATGAGGCTGGTCCTGCAGTAAGTAACTGCATGTTATGCCTGTGCCTCTGTGACATACTCACCAACCATCATTTTACAGTGCGTCAACAGTTTCACACCAAAACACACAAGAACACGACATACAATTAACCGCACCATTGAGAATCGAACAGAACTTGACACTCGAGATGGACATATGTCGGCTATTAATAGAAATTACAGCGTCTCCAACTACTAAGACGATTGGAAGGAGCCGGTCACATGATACAACTTTGACCCGCTCAAGCGTTTATTTCTAAAACCCCGCGCACTTCTTCCAATTCAGCCCTGACGACCGGTCAGAAGCCAAATGTGACCTGTACTTTACATGAAAAACGGCAGTTTGATCCGACAAACCGAGGTAAGCTTGTGAATCCTCAGGACAATGTGATACCCAGATGTGTGAAGCAGAAGGTATCCAGTGTTGTGCGTCAAAATTAAATGTATTTCTTGTAAAATAAATCTCTGACGCGTGAAATGGTCGATTGCATACTTCTAGCTACACCGGGCAAGACTAACAATCTCATACTTTCTCAAAAACTGCAAACTCTGAAGTTATTCACTACATCTATTAGCTTTACTATGTGCATACTACAATCATCTATCACAGAAACTTGTACGAGGTGAAATTTCAAACGCACTTTGATGCTTTTATCAAAACTGTCTTAAAATGCTTCCTGCAAACACAAGCCAGTTGTGCACATGAACCATCACCTCGCTTGAAATTGTATTTATTTCTGCCTATTCGAAATCTAAGGAGCTGAGAGAAGGATTATATCTTTTCTTTCCTCTTTACGCATTGAAATAATAGGGTTTGGTAGAAAATAATTGTATTTATATGTCAGATTTCACTCAGACAAAGCACTTATTAAATGCATTGCCTAAGAACAGGATACGCTGCACAGACGCCATTTGTGACAGACAGCCTAGTAAATCTGCGCAGACCAAACGGTAAATAAAACCTCGGTCTATGGCCAACTGTTGCTCGCCAACAGGAGGGACATGATGTGCACTGCTAATAGAAGAAGAAGAATAAATTAAAGTGATATGAAGAAGAAGAGAGGTGGATTAGGAGAGGTACTTTATGTAACAACCTCTTACTAATGTATTGTGTCATGATCTTGTATGGATTACATTTTGTAACAAATACACATCAGAATTCTGTATGTTAGACATGAATAACGATAAAACACTTGATGAGTTAAACTCATATTAGCTACTGGAGATAGGGAAAAATAGTACAAGCTATGTGAACCCCAATCAACAGAAGTTAACTCAACACTACACAGCACTCCACACCACACCACAACAACAGCAGGAAAAAGGAAATGATGTATAGGAAGAAGAAGAAGACAAGTAGTTAATTTGGAAGGTACTGAGAAACAATTATACACACAAATGCATAACACTAATGAGTTGATAAAGATGTTATAACTGTATGTCATTTATAAAAATGCATCTTGTCCTTGTCTTGGTCTTGACTTATCAGCCTGACCTGAATGATCCAAGGAACAACACATCATCACTCCTATCTATTGTCTGACTGTACACTTCTCAATGAACCACAGGTACACTGAGAGAATACATACAGCAGGTACCAAGAGATAGCAGGTGCATCCAGTGTAATAATAATCTCTGACCCCACACAAATTAACACAACACCACTTCTTCTGATCTTGTCCTTCCTGTTATGTTGTGTTCACACTTAATAACATGCTGGGAAAATTACATTGGTAGGATTGTATATGCCTCTGTAAATTTTACACAGTGATGTTCTTGGTGGCAACCTAACCAGCAGAGGGAGGCAGACGGAAAAGATGACCCACACACTCATGAGATGGAAGATAAACTCAAGGCCTTGAGCAGAGAAAGGGGAAGCCTTCAGAGTAGCTCACCGGCAAGTACTGAAGTGGATCCATCAGTCCATGGACCCAAGCTTAGCCCATATCTACCACTCAGAGGTGACATTATTCCATGCCAACAAACATAATCCCTCCAAACACCATGATTCATACCACAGTTGAATTGACTCATGCCACACTATAATGTATATTATAACATTATTTTAAGAAGATTTACAACACTTAGGATCATCAGATTGATTATTGTTTATTGATTTATGAACTGTAATTTGGCATTGATGTGCATTTTTCCACTGAAACATATATGTCATGTCAAAACAGATGAGAAAAAGAATGTATTCACAAGCCAAAAGAAACAGGCTCAGTCAATAAATGACATCTGTAGTAACTAAATCTTATTACTGTGTCAGTTCAACCTGTCTGTTAATTACCTGTTTATTTGTGTAAACATGATGTCAATGTCTACCAGTGTTTGTTAAATCATTTATTTAGCAGAACAAAATAACTCAAAAGAATTTAACATTAAGGGGAAAAGAGGAAACTCTGTATCTCTTGACTGTTCCAGACCCATGCTACATTTCACCTGATTCATACTGAGGAAGTCTTTCAGACATTTCATAGTAGATCATGGGGGTTCGAGAGCCAATAGATTCATGGTGAAGGGGTAGAGTTAAATCTGGTGTTCACTATTCTCCAAAAGAGGACCATTAACTCCTAGACAAACCATACAACAGAGCCTGTAAAACTTCAAGGGTCGTATTCTTGATTTATTTACATATTGGAAGAGGATGGGGCCCAGCTTCTTAAACCAGAATATGGGTAATGCACAACAGTGATCCCAGTCCCTTCAGAATATACGACAGCCTCCTATCAGTTTGTTGAATCAGATTGCGCTCAAAGAGCACCAGTCCATTTTGTACATCTCTTCTCCAGGAACATCTGTCCACTACAACTCTTTCCCACATGTCTGGATCTATGCCACGGGTTTTCATATCTTGTTTACACACATCCTTATATCACATTTGGGGTCTTCCTGTTGGCTTCTTCCCTGTGGCTAGTTCTCCGTTTAGGAGATCTTTGGGAATACGTTCATCCTCCATTCGAGATACATGGCCCAGCCACCGGAGGCGTCTCTGCTTGATGGAGTGCACTGTCGTAATATCCACTCTTTCAAGCACATGTTTGTTATGTGGTCTTTCCACGATATGCCTAGGATACGTCTCAGACATCTTGTATGGAAGGAATTCATCTTTCTTTCCTGTCGTGAATACAAAGTCCAGGATTCAGACCCATAGAGTAGTGTGCTAACAACACTAGCTTTATATACTTGAACTTGTGTACGCTCTGTTAGTCTATTATTCTCCCAAACTCTCTTAGTTAGCCTGGAAAGTGTTGTGGCTGCCTTTCCAATGCGTCTTTCGATTTGTGTCTCTAAGGAAAGATTTTCTGGTATTGTCGACCCCAAATATGCAAATTCATGGACAACCTTCAATTATAAATTATAAATTTTGATTGATGGAGGTGCACCAGCATCTTATTCCTTCACCTGTGTTTTATTTAGGCTGATGGTGAGCCCAAAGTCTTTTCAGGCGGCGGCAAAACGATCTAAGAGCCGTTGAAGATCGTCTCCTGCATGAGTAGTCAGTGCTGCATAATCTACAAAAACTAGTTCTCTTATGCATCTTGATTTTATTTTGGTCTTTGCCTTAAGTCTCGATTTGTTAAAAAGTGTACCAACTGATCTTGTATGGAGGTATATGCCTTCAGTGGCAGTCCCAAATGCTTGCCTTAAGATAACGGCGAAGAATTTACCAAAAAGTGTAGTAGCAAGTACCAGCCATGCTTTACTCCACTGCTGATGCTGAATGACTGGGATGTTGAGCCATCAAATAAAATGGTCCCCTACATGTTTCTGTGAAATGATTTCACGAGACTTAGCAGAGTGGGTGGACATCCTATCTTCTCAAGGGTCTTAAAAAGGCCGTCTCTGCTCACGAGGTAAAATGCCTTTGTGAGATTGATGAAGGCAATATATAATGGCTTCCTATGTTCTTTGCAAAGACTACCATGGACAGATAGAAATACTAATGACCAAGTACTACAGGAGACAAATGAACATCGTAAATTGATTAGAGAAATTAGATGTAGACAGTCAAATTATTTTTGACATGTTATGAGAAGAAATGGTTTTGAGAACTTAGTGACAACTGGCAAGATCGAAGAAACAGACCAAGAGGAAGACCGAGAAGAAAATAGCTGGATGTCTTGGCCACATGGCATGGACGAGACAGGAATACTGAGCTGATCTACGACTCTGGTGATCGAGTGAGTTGGCAGAACATGACCGCCCACGCTTACCGGCATGGCACATGATGGATGGATGAAAGAACCATTCACAGGTGTGGTAGAATTAAACAAAGCATTCATTTTGAATGAATTATGCACCATGGGTTGGTCAGAAGAAGTCGCCGTAGGCATTCAGTCAAGCATCTCATTGCTTAGGTAGGCGGCGAATGCCGTCCGCAAAAAAAGGATTGTGGTTGCTCACTGAACCAAGTGTTTACCGCGTTCATTACGTCTGCATCTGAGTGAAATCATTGCCCCTTGAGAGCTTTTTTTAGAGGTCCGAAAAAATGAAAATCACCCTCCAGTAAGATGTCTGATGTTTCTCCATATCTTCGGGTCTGACCAAACCATGAGTCTTGGCTATTTGATTACTTGAAGTTATCTTCTTTGCTCTGTTATATTTCCAGGACTTCTGTAAATTTGCCGCCCAGCTGATTCTGGTCATTTTTCAATAACGCTGCATCTGGAAAGCCTCTAGGTATTTCATCAGGTTTATTCCTTGTTCACATTTGTGAACCATATAAAAATAACCTGACTGGCCAGATGTACATATGACAGATTCTTCCTACAGATCAAACTGTATACTTTTTAAAGTAAAGACTTTTTTAACTCTTAGAAATAAGTGGTAATATGAGAGACAGAAGGCTTTGGGCAAACATGATCACCAACACCACACGGCATGGACTATATTCTATAAGAAGATTGGCTGTATATGAGACAGAAGGTTGTGGACGGAAATGATCACCAACGCCAGATAGCATGGTCTGTAAGAAGATTGGCAGTACAGGATACAGAAGGCTGTGGACAGACATGATCACCAATGCCATAAAGTATGGATTATAAAAAAAAGAAGCAAGTCTACTCCGACTAAAATGCTTCGTGAACTAATCCAACTGGACATACATATATATATATATATATATACATAGAATATATATGGTTACTCTGCCTTCTCAAGTGTTTATTGTTAGGATATGATTACTACTATATAGCTCAATGTACATTTACAAACTTCTTATATTTTCAAAAGACAAAAAGACAACACAAAAAAAAAGGTTTTTGATATAGTATAGTCATCAGAGGACAAACTGAATTTATTTCGTTTTGGCTTTTCCTCTTTCTGTTGGAGCCAGACGTCAACAAACTTATTCCAGCTGATCTTCTTGTCGTTGCACCAATATGTGAGCAAGTAGGAGATTTTGCCAGCCTTCATTTTCAGCTCATTCTCCTGCCTTGACTGCCTTCCAGAAACTCCTCCTTGGTGAGGAAACCGCTGCCGTCAGTGTCCAACTTGGCAAACACTTGTCTCATGACTGTTGCTGCAGACTCCACGCCAAATACGTGGAGGAACTCTTCATAACTCACCTGTAGAGTCAGTATACATTAGAATACACAGACTGCTGACTTATTCAGTCAACATATGTTTTATTTTACTCGCCGGTAGAGTCAGTTTACATTAGAATACACAGACTGCTGGCTTCATTCAATAAACATTTATTTTCCTTTTTTTTCTATCTTATTCAACTCTGTTGTGTATAGATGTTTTGTTTTTTACTCACCTGTGAAGTCATGTTTACACTACACACTGACTACTTCTGACGTGTCTCATCCATCTTGCAGAGGTAGACAGGCGTGCATGTTGCCATGACCCAAGAGCTATGCCGACGATAGCAAGCTGTTGGTAGGATCTCCCATATCAGAAGGGACAAGGACTAGGAACCAGATGAAGAGAGACACAGACCTGCTGCCTTGTAGATAGATGAGACAGTCAAAGGCTAGGGAAAGCAAAGCCGGGAAAAATTTTTTTATCAAAGTCGGATGTACCGAGCCACAGGCTTGATGAAACAGTGCAACACAAATCACCAAATGATACACACACACCGTTCAAGAATCCAGTGGTGCCAACTCCATGACCACGAGCAGCATGGTGATGGCAGTAACACAGGCTTCCATGTGGCTGGAATCACAGCATTATACCAGCGTGTGTGTACTAAGTGATTCAATGAACATGATTCGGAAGGTCGAAGCTGGATTTGCACGTAGACAGTGGACTGAGTCGCTGCGGAAGTCTGTTGTCCGTAAAGTCACATTCAGCCTCGTCCCGGGACATGCGAGAGTTGAGGGAATTGAACTAGCTGATAAACTGGCTGGCTCTGCACCCACTGCCAATGGATCGTGCCGATGTTATTAACGTCCTTAAAGATACGTCGAGAAAAGAGGACTTTGGCGTCAGTGAATCCACATCGCTGTCCAGGATGAAAGTCTTGGGAGTAAGAATTGGCGCGGCCAGACACGAGAGGTACATCGGGAAAACTAGGTGTCTCGTCAACCAGCACAGAATTGGCACTATTAGCCACTGAACGCTAATGCATATGCTGGGGGGGGGGGGGGGGGGGAGATCTGAGCACCTATGGAGGAGTGCAATGAAGATACTCTAACTGCTAACTGCTGGGTACATAACAATCAACAAATGTATTCTTTTCTGACATAAAACTGTCAATTACTGCCAGTAGTAGTAAGAACTCCGACGCGGAGTCTGATCTTCAAAAGAGTACCCATTTCTTCAAGTGTTTCGGCCCCTTTACACTCTTGACACTCTCTGGGGGCGGGCCCGTCCGGGTCATGACTCTGGGCGTCTGTCCCCTGCCGTGGAGACGTTCTTTCTGTCATTTAGTTATCCCTGATGTTATGCTTGTCCCTTTGCTGTTACGCTTGTCCCTTTGCTGTTACCTTGTCCATTCTCAAGCCCTCCCTCCCTCGGTGGTGAGAGCCCGTGCCGCCTGTGCCTGCCCCTTGGCACGTGTGGTCGTGGGATGCGAGCTTCTTTCCCCGCCACGGCCTCTGTCGCCTCCATGCGAGGAATGCTTTTACATCTGTCCTGTACATTGACCTGCATGTTCGGAACAATATCTACCGGCGGTTGCTGAATTGACTGATCTGCCTTTTCGGTTCACGAGTGCATTTTTTCAGGAGACTCCCGGGAGTCGGCGCTTAAACTGCGGAGTTCGTGCTTTGTGCGACACTTTCGGCGGGTCGCCCTGCGGTTAAAGACCGAACCATGGGTGAAAACCCGGGTCAATGAGATCTTTCTGGTGAATGCCGAGTCCATCGACGGAACTGTGGTTTTCGTGAATTAATTTTGTGTTGGCATTCTGGCGGCGGCATTATGCACAATGTACCTGTGCGGGATGTTGGATTGCCGAGACTCCTGCCTATTCCACTTTTCACATTGGACAATGGGGAGCATTTTTTCCTGGCACAGGAACTGAGCATAATGGGAACGACCCGTTGCCGTGAAGTTGAAACCTCGACTAACTAATATAGTATACCTTGCGGTGTATGGCAAGAGGGTCTTGAGCCTTGGGAATTAACCCCCCCCCCCCCCCCCCCCCCTGGCTAGTGCAGTCCCCGCGAACTGTGCATGTTAGAGTTTTCTTTTTCCCCCAACAGAAAAAAAAAAAAAAAACTCCACAACTTACCGAGGATTCGAACCCGGGTCTTCCGAGGGAGAATCCGACAATTTAATTCTTTCTTATTCTACTCGAGAGATCGTGTTCTACTCTTGCAACATGAGGCCAATAAGAGTCTCAAGCAGAAACATGCATTACCAACTGGCTGCTGGAGCTATAAGTATCTATACTTTTGACATCTTCTGAGGAAGACTGAACACAAATGTGGCATCTTGTCGGATGAGTGATATTCCTACGCCAGACATCCCGAGGCAACAACAATATAACAGAAGTGATCCTTTATTAATAAACAGAATTATTAGGAGGTGTCCGAGAAAAGGCACAAAAGTTAACATCATATACTAAGTGAAACCACATTGTGATGGCAGTACAGGGGGCGGAATACTGTGGACAGCCATGATTAACAACGTTTCACAATCAATCAATCAGGTGCTGTCTCCGCAATTAAGGTTGGCTGTAATGAATCTCCAACACTGTCTGTCTCTCGTCTTGACTGTACATTCTGTCAGGCTGATGTTCGTCCATCTCTTGATGTTATCCCCCCACTTGTATCGTTGTCTACCTCTTGCTCGCTTGCCCTCAACCTTGCCTTCCAATATGGTTTTTATAAGAGTATCATGTCTTTTAACGTGGCCAAACTATTTCACTTGCCTCCTCTTTATTTCTTTCATCAACTCTTTCTTCATTCCCAGTTTTTCTAGGACCTCTGCATTTGATTGTTTTTGTTTCACATCACACATCATGGACTATAAGTAGATTGGCGGTACAGGAAATAGAAGGCTGTGGACAGACGTGATCATCAACGCCACACGGTATGGACTATAAGTAGATTGGCAGTACACGAGACAGAAGGCTATGGACAAACATGATCACCAACGGACCTACACCACACGGCATGGACTAAAGAATATTGGCAGTACACGAGACAGAAGGTTGTGGATAGACATGACAACCAACGCCAGACGGCATGGACTATAAGAAGATTGGCAGTGAACGAGACAGAAGGTTGTGGATAGACATGATTACCAACGCCAGACGGCATGGACTAAAAGTACTTGGAAGGTTACATACACAACCGAGCACGGCCTCGAGCATGGGCTCTCATTACCGCAAAGGTAAAAGGTTACCTAAAAAGGCGCTGTAGATTAATTCGCACCATTGCAAAATATAAAGACGAACATATTGCTCAAATACCTTCTATTGATAATTAATAATATGAAGCAAACATTATTTTATACTACCACATCAACTTTTATAATAAAACAGACATTAAAGTGACACTTATCTTGATTTATCACCAAGACTATTTTAGCGAGGAGTAGTAACTTCTTGTTAGGCGTTATCAGCTTATATGTGTTTTAAATGTCGTTTGCTGTCTGCTATGTCAGCCCTGCAAAATAATGGATAAACTGTGTTTTCGTATAGTGTTTCTAGCCTTTATCCTGATATTTCTACAGAATTATGCACAAGGTAATGACAGACACGTTTATTACTTGCAGTTGAGGTCCAGGTCGGTGTATAACGTCTGGACACAGCTGGCTTGTTTACACTCATCAATGACCAGCCAACAAAATGGCGGAATTAGCTCGCTTAACTCTAAACAAAGAATAACAAAATTAGAAAACGTTAGTTCTTGTGGATTGTTTCTTGTTATAGGGTAACATAAAACATTCACGGTGAGAGTAGTGTATCGAATGTTTAAAATATAATGGATTACGGATTAGGATAAGATGATGTAGAGTGAAATTTAGTGGATGCCACACTGTACTGTTTTGTTTTTGTCCAAAATTTGATTTGAAGTTGAGAGAGAATCATCGCAGTTAATGTTAAGTACTTCCTACTTTACTTGTGTACAGTAAGTACTCACACTGGCAGTAGTATCCAGCGAAACGCCCCCGTAATGTTTGCTGTAGTCTGTAGCCAGTATAACCTAGCAAATGGCTAGTTTAGCTACTAGAAATGAACTAGTTTTTTTACTGTTCTTAAAAGTTGTAGAAAATATTCCTTCCTATGTTGTGATTATGAGTGTGGAAAATTAGACAACAAATAATCATTTTAATGAGTCAAGTTAAATAGTGAATCTGCGTATTTTCTCTTAAACTTGTTGTGACTTTATTACTTTGTTGTTGTTTGTCCATCAAGAATAATGATGATCAGATCATTCATTTCATCCAGTGGGGTTGAAAGTATGGAGCCTTGGGTTCTAAGATGGCTGATAAGGCCTATTTTGGCTCGAAATGTTCTTTGACAGTGTGGACAAAGAATGCTTGACGTTTCTGGAGGAGGATTTCCTGCAGTGGTTTTTCTGTCCTGCCTTTTCTTTACAGCTCTTGCAGTCCTGGTTGCCTCACACATGACTGCACCCTTGTGTAATGATGCACGCCACAAATTTCGGTCTCTGGCTGCAGTCTCCCAGGTGTCATGATGAATTCCAAAAGCATTCAGAGAGATTTTCAGAGTGTCTTTAAAGCGTTTCCTCTGGCCACCTTGGGAGCGTTTACCACAACGCAGTTCGCTGTAAAAAATTCGTTTAGGGAGCCTGTGATCTGGCATGCGAGTCAAGTGACCAGCCCAGCGAATCTGATTCTTCATCAGTAGAGTGTGGATACTGGGCATGGACGCTCTTTCTAGGACTTCAATGTCTGGGATCTTGTCTTGCCATTTAATCTTCAGTAGCTTCCTTAGGCAGACTGTGGAAGTGGTTTAATTTCCTAGCGTGTCGCTGATAAACAGTCCAGGATTCACAAGCATATAGCAGTGTGGATAATACAACTGCTTTGTAGACTTTTAGCTTTGTTTGCAGGCTTATTCCAGTTCTGTCCCATACATTCTTGTACAGTCTGCCAAAGGCCACACTGGCCTTGGAGATTCTTGCATTCACTTCGTCATCAATTGTGGCAGCTTGTGACACAGTGCTGCCAAGATAGGTGAATTTGTCCACAACACTTAGTCTATGACCATTCACTTTGATATTCGGCACAGTGTGATTATTCCCTGGAGCTGGCTGGTACATAACTACAGTCTTCTCCAAGTTGATATTGAGCCCAAAGTTGGCACAGGCATGTGAGAAAGCTGTAACATTATGTTGCATGTCCGCCTCTGAGTTGGCGTATAGAGCGCAATCATCAGCAAACAGGAGCTCTCTGACTGTGTCGCTGTTAATTTTGGTTTTAGCTTTCAGCCTTCTGAGATTGAATAACTTTCCATCCATACGGTAGTTGATGTCTATTCCAATGTCGTCGTTCTCGAAGGCATTCATCAACATGGCTGAAAACATGAGGCTGAACAGTGTTGGTGCCAGGACACATCCTTGCTTCACTCCATTGGTGACAGGAAAGGGTTCAGACAGTTCACCATTTTCCTGTACTCTTGCCTGCATACCATCATGAAATAGCCGCACTATTTGGACAAACTTTCGTGGACAGCCATATTTTGCCATGATCTTCCACAGTCCTTCTCTGCTGACTGTATCAAAAGCCTTGGTAAGGTCAATGAAAGTGGAGAACATTTCGCAGTTCTGTTCCTGACATTTCTCTTGCAGCTGCCTTGCAGCGAAAATCATGTCAACAGTTCCACGTTCTTTTCTGAAGCCACATTGACTCTCAGGAAGAAGACCTTGATCGAGATGGGCCGTGAGGCGATTGAGAAGAATTCTGGCGAGTATCTTCCCTGCAATTGAAAGCAAGGAGATGCCTCGGTGGTTGTCACAGGATTGGCGGTTTCCTTTACGTTTGTAAAGGTGGACTATTGACGCGTCCTTGAAATCTTGTGGCATGGTCTCGTTCACCCATATGTTTGTAAAGACTTGGTGAAGCTGCTCTGTTAGGACCGGTCCACCTGCCTTGTATATCTCTGCTGGGATGGAGTCAGGACCAGGTGCCTTGCCGCTGGAGAGTTGCTGGATGGCTTTGTTTACTTCCAGTATGGTTGGCAGGTCATCAAGTGTCTCATTGGTGGGAACTTGAGGAAGGCAGTAGATGGTTTCATCATTGAAGAAGGAAGTTGCATTTAAGATGTTGCTGAAATGCTCTGCCCAGCGTTGAAGGATTTCTTTCTTATCGGTGACCAATGTTCCCCCATCTGCACTGAGGAGGGGAGCTATGCCTGGTGATGTAGGACCATAGACCACTTTCAGTGAGTCGTAGAAGTTTTTCATATCATGTCTGTCAGCAAAGCCTTGAATTTCATCAGCTTTGCTGCTCAGCCAGGAGTCCCGCATGTGCCGAAGTTTCTGCTGCACTACTTCTCTGAATGTTCTTGAAGGCATCTTTTTTTTTATGTTGCGGGTCATTCAAATGTGCCTTGAGGAGAAGATGTTTCTCGGCCAGCAATTGGTTGATGTCTTCGGAATTTTCATCAAACCAATCTTTATGCTTTCGGGGGGCTGGACCCAGGATTTCCATAGCAGTGTTGTAAATTATGTCCTTTAGGACTCTCCACTCTGTTTCTGTATCCTGTTTAGCAGCAGCATTGGGCTTGAGGCGGTCTTCCAGCATATTTTCAAACGACAGCTGCATTTTCTTGCTGTTCAGGCGGGTGACATTTAGTTTTTTTGTTGCATTTTTACCCCTTGAGGACTGCCGTGGTGGCCTGATGTGAATGTTTATTTTCGAGACAATGAGACGATGGTCTGTCCAACATTCGGCACCACACATGGATTTTGTTACCCGAACGTCTTGTCTGTCACTTCTCCTGATGATGACATAGTCAGTGAGGTACCAGTGTTTCGAGCGAGGGTGCATCCACGATGTCCTATTTCTCACGGGGAGACGGAAAATTGTGTTGGTAATCAGGAGATCATGTTCGGCACATGTCTGAAGGAGGAAGAGTCCATTGCTGTTACAATTTCCGACTCCATGCTTTCCAATAATGCCACTCCAAGAGGTGGTGTCCGTGCCTACTCTGGCATTGAAATCCCTAAGGAGTTTAAGTTTGTGTCCTTTGGGAACAGATGTTAATACATTGTGCAGGTCCTCATAGAACTTGTTCTTGACATCATCTTCACTGGTCATAGTTGGTGCGTAGGCACTCACAATGGTTGCATGCTTCCTTCCATTCAGCAGGGGCAACTTAATGGTCATGAGCCTGTCGTTTATAGCCTTTGGAAATCCAGCTAATTTGCCGACCAGGGCCGACTTAATGGCAAATCCCACACCGGATTGGCGTCTTTCCTCGCTTTTCCTTCCACTCCAGAAAAATGTGTAGCCGGCACCTATTTCACAGATTTGGCCTTCTTCTGCAAGTCGTGTCTCGCTCAAGGCTGCAATGTCGATGTTGTACCTGCCCAGCTCCCTCCCAATCAGTGCTGTTCGTCTCTCTGGACCTGATGCACCGTCTCTGTCAAGTAGGGTGCGTACATTCCAAGTTCCAATTGTTAAGGGAATATGGTTTCCTCTTTTAGCGTTACTTGTTTTATCTTTGTTTGTATGTCGACCGCAGTTAGGGTACCCACCAACCGTGGCTAGCTGGTTAGGTAGTGATGGAGCAGACAATGTTTAGGGCACCTTTTCTAGCCCCTTCCTCATGCTATGGAGGTGAGCAGTGTGTTCCTATAGAGGGCTGCTCAGTCGCTCAGGGGCTGCCGAATCCCACTGCTGCTCCGGTCAGTAGAAGACGACCATATGGCCTGAGCCGCCTGTGTGCATGGTCTGCGACTACTGGCTGCCAGCGTACCCACGCCTGCCTGCTTCGCCGCTCGCCCATCGCCACAGGGCTTGAAGGTGATATATGACATTGGATGAAGAATGACTTGCGCGATGACTTGGATTAAAGTGAGGAAGAGTTGCTCAATTCGTCGACCTCACTCTCTCGCCTGAGTCCATCTGAGTCCAGTGGCAAGACAAGTCGAGACGACTGGAGACGAATACAGGTGCAGTGGATGACCAGGGCGCTCTACGTGCCTTGCCGTGCTCATTACGTTCCACAATGCTTTGCATGTAAACGCTGTCTTGCCCGTTGAATCAGGAATGATTTCTTCCACGCAGTCTGCCGAATCCTGTCTTCACATGCTGGGTAGGCATACCCTTGTTTACCGCTTGGTTTGACACCAAATCGGTTACCCACGCCTGGTTTAGCCAGCCTCTCACAGCTGTTGCCCGGGGGATGGCTGCCGTCGCATGCTGACAGCTACTAGGAGCGACAGGCGCGAGCTGGGTGTCAGGCTTGGACCAGTGGGGGATGGGTCCTGAAAAGGACATGAGAGTCATCCTTACCAAAGGTGCTACCAATGGCTCACACCCTGTACCCTCCTTATTGTTACTTTACATATGTATGTATAATACAGTGTTGGTCCATCAGTCACAATAGAACAACTAAATTAGCGATGTTTCAGTTAGTTAGTTAGTTAGTCGACAGATCATCCTCATCGCACATCGAACCATTCAGTCCATAAGTGCTCGGGTCCCCTTCTCAGCAAATCCCGCAGCGTGTAGCGGCTTACGACACCAGTTCTGTGTTGGTTTATTAATCTTCTTTGGCTTCCTGCGTAGTGTTCTTGTTTGGCCACACCTCCTTTAATTTGCAAAGTGAAGACGTTATACACCGACCTGGACCTCAACTGCAAGTAATAAACGTGTCTTTCAAATTAAAATTAAATTAAGATTGTGATGTTTCAGCTGAGAAATAACTATTCCGTTGTTTATAACATTTTTATGAATTATTTGTTCAGTAATATAGTAGTAATTAATAAAATTCAGTGTGCAAAGAGATTTAATGTACTGAAAATTGTGTCAACTGAAATGATTTTCTCATTTGTTTGTGAATTTAACCATGAAGTAACAAAAGCAAATATGAAAGTGAAGTCATGCTATTGAAACATATCACATAAGATTCTAATTTGTACTAGTTTTATTCTGAGAAAGATTATGAATACTGGTTGAAATCTTTCTTGCAAGAGAAAGATTATGACACATTGCAAGCAAAACATAGGCCCAGTACAGCTCAGATTACAGTTGAATTCTGAAGATGTGGATGGGTGATCTGAACTTCTCCGTAGTGAATCCACCAGTGTACATTGACTAAATTTGTCTACTCCTGACTGATGCTGTTCTGGTATAACTGAACTTCTCCGTAGAGAATCCACTAGTATACATTGACTAGATTTGTCTACCTCTGACTGATGCTGTTCTGATGTAACTGAACTTCTCCGTAGTAAATCTGTAAGTGTACATTGACTAGAGTTGTCTACCACTAACTGATGCTGTTCTGATGTAACTGAACTTCTCCGTAGTAAATCTGTAAGTGTACATTGACTAGAGTTGTCTACCCTGACTGATGCTGTTCTGATATAACTGAACTTCTCCGTAGTAAATCTGTAAGTGTACATTGACTAGAGTTGTCTACCCCTAACTGATGCTGTTCTGATGTAACTGAACTTCTCCGTAGTAAATCTGTAAGTGTACATTGACTAAATTTGTCTACTCCTGACTGATGCTGTTCTGATGTAACTGAACTTCTCCGTAGTAAATCTGTAAGTGTACATTGACTAGAGTTGTCTACCCCTAACTGATGCTGTTCTGGTATAACTGAACTTCTCCGTAGTAAATCTGTAAGTGTACATTGACTAGAGTTGTCTACCCCTAACTGATGCTATTCTGATATAACTGAACTTCTCCGTAGTAAATCTGTAAGTGTACATTGACTAGAGTTGTCTACCCCTAACTGATGCTATTCTGATATAACTGAACTTCTCCGTAGTAAATCTGTAAGTGTACATTGACTAGAGTTGTCTACCCCTAACTGATGCTATTCTGATATAACTGAACTTCTCTGTAGTAAATCTGTAAGTGTACATTGACTAGAGTTGTCTACCCCTAACTGATGCTGTTCTGATATAACTGAACTTCTCTGTAGTAAATCTGTAAGTGTACATTGACTAGAGTTGTCTACCCCTAACTGATGCTGTTCTGGTATAACTGAACTTCTCTGTAGTAAATCTGTAAGTGTACATTGACTAGAGTTGTCTACCCTGACTGATGCTATTCTGATATAACTGAACTTCTCCGTAGTAAATCTGTAAGTGTACATTGACTAGAGTTGTCTACCACTAACTGATGCTGTTCTGATGTAACTGAACTTCTCCGTAGTAAATCTGTAAGTGTACATTGACTAGAGTTGTCTACCCTGACTGATGCTGTTCTGATGTAACTGAACTTCTCCGTAGTAAATCTGTAAGTGTACATTGACTAGAGTTGTCTACCCCTAACTGATGCTATACTGATATAACTGAACTTCTCCGTTGTAAATCTGTAAGTGTACATTGACTAGAGTTGTCTACCACTAACTGATGCTATTCTGATATAACTGAACTTCTCCGTAGTAAATCTGTAAGTGTACATTGACTAGAGTTGTCTACCCCTAACTGATGCTATTCTGATATAACTGAACTTCTCTGTAGTAAATCTGTAAGTGTACATTGACTAGAGTTGTCTACCACTAACTGATGCTATTCTGATATAACTGAACTTCTCTGTAGTAAATCTGTAAGTGTACATTGACTAGAGTTGTCTACCCCTAACTGATGCTATTCTGATATAACTGAACTTCTCTGTAGTAAATCTGTAAGTGTACATTGACTAGAGTTGTCTACCCCTAACTGATGCTATTCTGATATAACTGAACTTCAACAACGATTCATCTAAAAGAACACTCCCTACAACAGGTAAAGAGCTTCAAGTACTTAGGAAGTATTATATAATCAAATGAAAAATCAGAAGATGAGATTGTAAATAGATGCAATAAAAACCAACTCATTGGACAAATGGCACCAATACTAAAGAACAAACACATATCAGTAGATACTAAAAAAGCTTTCTACAACACAATCTTCCTGTCAACATCTATGCTACCAGTGGCAAACATGGGCGATGACAGAAAAAGAGAAAAGAAAAATTACAACAAAGTAGATTCCTGAGAAGAATACTCAATGTATCAAGAAGAGAGAAAATGAGAAATGAGGAAATCAGGACTTCTTCGTTTTTCAGACGTAATTGCGTTGTGCCAATTATATTTGCACCCTTGGGCCGGCACATCCGACTTCTGCAGGCGTATTTTACCAGGTTAGCCTTCCCGGGTGTTGCTGACTGTTGTGGTTCCATCCACATCCCAGCTGGTCAAGTTTAGAACGGTCGAAGATTTCACAGTCAGCCCTCTCGGGAAGGCAGGGACAGTCCATGGGCATTTTCCGCCATCCAAGGAGGCTTCCATAATTGCAGAGCTGACACATAGCGATCTGGTACTGGGCTCACCCAAGGAATCGCCATGTCCTGCACATGGCTGCTTTAATTCCTCACTTCCATGTATTTGGCATTTCGGTTGCTACAGACCGCTCCTCACGCAGACCAGAAACGGTCAGTCTACAAACGACGTCCACTCAGCGAGCTTTCAGTTCAGGCTTTTTATGAAGGACATTCCACTCTCGCTCGGACGTTTTTGTGTTGTGCCAAATTTATTTGCATCCTTAGGCCGGCACTTTCCGACTTCTGCACGCGTTTTTTAATCAGGTTAGCCTTCCTAGGGAAATCAGGACTAAAATGGGGGTTATAGCAGCGCTAGTTTTCATCAGAAAATGGAGTTAAATGGTTTGAACAGTATACTACAACAATCAATGATTACAGACCAAATGGAAGCAGAAGAAGAGACCGGCCACACAAACAATAGACATTGGGAATAACAGAGTCCATGGGAATCTCATTAATGAAGCTCATAAACTGGCAATCTCCCGCTGTTTATGCTTCGCCTCGACACCGCAAGGTGCAAGAAGAATACGATGAGATGAGATAAACTCTATTGACCACTGAGTGAACTAAAAAAGACAGTGAAATTTATACAAGAGACAACATTGCAGATGTAGACATCTCAAGAGAACGAAAGAAGGTTCTGTATTGGTTGTTATAAACACAGGCCTAAGAATGACATACAGCATGAAAATCACTTCTTTCTCATGAATACATTTCATGAAGCAAATAATTGCTTGTCACGTGTTGTTGAAACATTATGTGAAGCGACATAGCCACAAGAGAAACCTGTTTTAGTGTGGTCTGGACAAACATAAAATATACTGCCAGATGTAGAATAAACTACACATAATTCAGGAGCTGAGGAGCTAGCATATTGTTTTTGCAAATGTACTGGCACCTGGCCGTCTTGACAGATAGCCATTGTGCTTAAAAATAAGGCATAATAACATCTCCATAGTAGAAAGCCTGGGCTGGATTGTAGACACCATATTTTATCCATGCAGCATGATCCCTCTCTTGGCCTGCCTAGTTTACTGCAGAGGAAAGGTAACACCAATACGTATGGAACAAGAGATGCTGCCGGATCAACAAAGCAATGCTCTAACTGTCCGCCTGTCAAAGCTTTGATCTTAGACTAGTTGCCGACCAAGGCTTAGGGTTTGGTCTGCCCTGCCATTACATTTATTCTTTAGTTTGCATTTCCTGGCACCAGGATAAGGCTTGTACCCTCCCAATTGCGCTCCTCCACCCAAAGCCGTTGGCACAATGTGGGGTGTTGGTTTGGTAAGCACTGCCCAATATTCAGCGCTAACAGAAAGCAGGTAGTACCGTCTGCTGTCATATGGTAGCTCTGTCATATCTGACTAAGACTTAACTATTTTGCAAATATTAGCTAAGAAAAAAATTTTAAATTCAGGTACCAAGTCAAAATTTCTAGGTGCTGTGGTATTTTTATTTTTTCAACCCCGGGATACAACCATCATTTGATGCAATGATAGGAAATTATTGCAGGACATAGCCGATCACACATGATGCAATGTTTGGGACAGAAAGGGTTAAACTGGCTGTCTAGTCTATGGCATGTTTGAACTTGATGCATTTGGAGTGTTTTGTCAACAGCAATACAATTTTTGAGTGTTTTATCATTAGAGATAAGTTTTAGAGTTTTATCATTTGAGAATTTTAGTGTGTTTTATTATTATAGATATTGTTTTAGAGTGTTTTATTATTATAAATACATTTTTAGAGTGTTTTATTATTATACATACAGTTTTAGAGTGTTTTATTATTAGAGAAACAGTTTTAGAGTGTATTATCACAAGAAATAGTTTTAGAGAGTTTTTTCATTAGACATACAGTTTGAGAGTTTTATTATTACAGGTACAGTTTTATAGTATTTTATCATTAGAGATACAGTTTTGAGTATTATATTATTAGAGATAAAGATTTGGAGTGTTTTATTATTGGAGATTCAGTTTTAGATACTTTAATCATTATAAATAGTTTGAGTAGGCATTAAGTTTTATTGTTTTATCACCAGGAATCAAGTGTTTAGTGTTTTATCCCAGTAATCACAATTTAGTGTTTTATCCTTGGTATAACAGTTTAGAGTGTTTTATCACTAGAAATCACATTTTAGAGTATTTTATCACCAGGGGTAACATTTTAGTGTTTTATCAATAGGGATAACATTGTAGAGTGTTTTACCACTAGTGATAGTAGATAAAGTTGTCGTGTTTTGTCACCAGGGATCAAGTGTTTTCAGTGCTACACCAACAACAGCTGCAACCATCCTGGAGTAGGAGAAAACAGCACCTGTGTCACTGACGGGGGATTCTGTCACTCTACCATTGTCAGAGACAGAGTGCAGACTAAAGATGATGTCGGTAGCAACAAATACGTCATTCGAGTCTCTCGCGGGTAGGTTCAGTTTTCTACAGCTTCTGGCTTTTTAAGAACAAGCTTCCCAGGAAGGTTAACCCAGTCAACAAATGCCCACAGAAGTTGAATGTGTTGGCCTAACGGCGCAAGAACGCATCTCTGCTGTAAACAGGCACAACACAATCACGTAGGAAAAAACAAACTCCGGATGAACGCAGAGAAGAAGAAGAAGAAGAAGAAGAAGAAGAAGAAGAAGAGGCTGAAGATAGTTATCATCATAAATGGAGGTCAGCATGGCCGAATGGATAAGAATGCTCGCTCTTAAACTTCCAGTGTACTGATGCCAAGGCAGCAGGTTCAACCCCTACACTGGTCAGTTGCACTAAAATGTTGACTTCTTGTCCTTGACGTGGAGACATAAATTATAAGTACCTCAGAAGTCAGAGTGGGTTCGCTTGGGACAGTGGTAATAGGGAAAGCTAATCCACATGCAAAAGTCAGTCCAGTGCATTAGATGTAGTAACAAGTGTATGGACTATGCTTGAGTTCAAATTGAGCGAACAAAAAGAAAAAATGGCCACAAGCCTTGCCAGTTGGCGTAGGCGTTCTTGTCTTTCCACAGATCTCGGTCTTTGGTGTTCTGGATCAACTTTGTTGATGATATTCCTCCGTGCCGCCATCTCAGTACATCCAGCATAATTTGTCTTAGTCTGCCTCTGCTTCTTTTCCCAGTGATCTTTCCACTTGTCACAATATTCTTGAATGCCTCACATGACCAAAGAATGCTGCTTGTCTCTTTCTTATAGTTGTATATAATGTTCCAAGTTACATTAGGCCTCTTCCAAGCTATCATCATTAGTTACCCTGTCAGTCCAAGGTATTCCAACATTTGTCTCAGGAACCACATCTCCGTTGCTTCAAGCTTTTCCTAATTTGTTCATTAACCTTCTATAATTCACTGCCATACAGCAAGACAGGATGTATATAACATTTCAGCATTCTCTTTCTTACATTCAGTGGCAGACTTACTGCATAAAATATTATTCATTTTCTGGAATGCATCTTTTGCCTGGCCTATTCTGCTCTTCATCTCTGTTGCGCATCATCCATCTGAGTTGTTGATACCCCTAGGTATTTAAATGTATCCACTTGGTTAAACATTTTCCCTTCTGTTGTGATCTCTCATTTAGGTATCATCCTTTTCTTTGATATAATCATTGTTCCTGTTTTCTTCATATTCAAGGAAAATTATTTGTGTGTATGCACTCTACAGTATTCAAAAGTTGTGGATCTTTTGTGTTTTCCACTACAAATACTGTGTAGGCAGGGATAGGCAAGACTAAAAATAATTAGGAGGCTATCCCATTTTTCCCAGAAGCCAGAATATCACAATTTTTAAAACTTAATTTGAAAATTAGTTGTCAGGTACAATGTCCAGACACCATACTAATTTGGTGCCCTGTATTTGTCCACTCTGCATATTGGTATGCATTCTACTTTCACAAATGGTGAATATAAGTTACTTTACTCTCTTCAGTAATTGTTGTTTCCTCTTCCTGTCATCATCATCATGTTTGGTTCCAAGCTCTAACAGTCCATGACTTATTGTTTCATTGATATTTTTATCACTGACCCTCCTTTAACTTGTGCCAAAGACTTTGGAGGTTGGAGTGGCTGGGGGGAATCTTTCCACCCTTAGCTTGATCATTTAAAATTTATTGCATGTCCATTACAGGATTTTGGAGGTTGGAGTGGCTGGGGGAATCTGTCCACCTTAGCTTGATCATTTAAAAGCTTGAACATGTCCGTTACAAGACTTTGGGGGACTTGGAGTGGCTGGGGGGAATCTGTCCACCCTTAGCTTGATCATTTAAAAGTTTGTGCATGTCCTTTACATGACTTTGGGGGTTGGAGTGGCTGGGGGCGGGGGAATCTGTCCACCCTTGGCGTGATCATTTAAAAGTTACTGCAAGTCCCTTTAAGGGACTTTCGGGGTTGGAGTGGCTGGGGGGAATCTGTCCACCCTTAGCTTGATCTTGATCATTTAAAAGTTTGTGCATGTCCTTTACAAAACTTTGGAGGTTGGAATGGCTGGGGGGAATCTGTCCACCCTTAGCTTGATCATTTAAAAGTTACTGCATGTTCTTTACAAGACTTTGCAAGCAATCCCAGCATTTACTGGATGTTTGTGATTTATTAGGCACTTTTACACTTAGTAGTTTGCCATTGAATCATGTAAAACAAACAAAAGACATGATGTCATAACCTCTCTAATCTCTGGCTAGTGTGTTGGATGCCTGGCCACCTCAGCTAGGATTGAGTTGAGTTGAGCTAAGAAATAACATCACTGCACTCAGGACATTTCCACACATGCTCTGTCCCCTCGTTCAACAGCCAGCAAAGAGTCATACTACTAATCATTCCAAGTGCCATCTGTTTGAAAGTTCTCCTAGTCTTTCCTCTCAGTTTTGAGATTCGTCCAGAACCACTACTGATCCCCCACTATATCATTCTCTCCACATACAGGTTCTGTCTATTTCACTGCTTTCTCCACCTCGTCCCATAGGCGCACGACCACCTCTCCCTTGTCCATATGTAATCTACCACCGAGATGTGCATTCCTCTGCACTCCCGTATGACCGGGGCAGATAATCCATACAATTCTCACAATCTGTGACCTCTGAAGCGAGGTAAGCCATTCTTCACGAAACATTCATGTCTCCACCTTACTAAGCATACTCCGTGAGTCCGTAATGAATACTATGTGTATTGCAATGGTCTCGTCTAACCATCGGAAGGCTGCTGTTACTGCTTCCACCTCCATTCTCATGATGGAAGTAAGGGATCAAAAATAGGAAACAGTTTAAGTTTAATTCCACTGTATATAATAAAATTTACAAATCTATCACGCAATTATGTAAAATTATATGGAAATATTGTATATGGCCAAAAGATTGGAAGAGAACTGTCTTCATTCCAATACCAAAAAAGAGCAGCTTGAAATTATGCACCAACTAAAGAACTGTTGCCCGGATTGATTGATTGATTTAGGAACCGACATCACAGCATTCAGGGCATTCCCATAAGCACTCCGTCCCCATCCTCAGCAGCCAGCGAAGAGTTCCAACACCAGTAGTACCAGTAGCAATCTGATTATATGTCCGTCTCGCCTTTCCTCTGAGTGTCGAGTGTCGGCCAGATCCCCTCCTCACTCCTCGCTGTCTCATTCTTGCCAGACCATGGTGATCCATTTGCTCCTCCGAGGTGTGCACGTGCTCCCACAAGGCCGCAACCACATCTAGCTTGTCATGCATCAATACTCTACCAAGTTTTGCAGAGCCAGCCAATCTGTCCGTCTGTTCATTCCCCAGCACACCGGCATGCCCCGGAGAAAAGATTCAGGCGATGCTTGCCACCCGTGACCTCCGAAGCGAAGCAAGCCACTCTGCCTGAAGCTTGCCTGTCCTCACCTTCCTCAGCATGCTTTCTGAGTCAGTTACAATCACGATGTGTGTGTGTATTGTATTCTCCGTCCAGCGGAAAGCTGCACTGACCGCCTCCACCTCCATTCTTAAGCTAGATGTTGTATCACATGCCAGGCTCTCCTGCAGCAAACGTCGACCATTAGCTTTTGCTAAGAACAGCACTTCCAGGCACTTCTCCTACCTCTCAACACCGACCCATCTGTGTAGATAATCACGTCACCCGAGCGAGCATTATCCTGAATTAGTAGCTGGATTTCCACTTCTGTGACCCCTGCTGACCACTCCCTGCACTCCCGGCTCAATGTGATTATAACTCTGCACAAGTCTGACTGCTCCGCTGGCACTCTGACCCACTTTTCTCCTCGCCTAATGCTCTCCAAGGCGCACACCTGTCTGATCGTATCCTCCGCCTGAGCCATCCATGATTTCCCTCTTATCAGTCGCTGACCCTTAACGACGTCCAGCGCCTCATGCAACGGATGATCTGTGTCTGCAGCTACTCTGAGGTATGCCTTCGCCGGCATCACCTTGAGCCTACCAGCAACAGTCGGCAGACCAAGGATGTAACGCATGCACACTACTGGGGTGTCTCTGGTGCATCCCAGAATAACCCGCATAGCTTCTTTCTGTATGCGCTCTAATTTCACCAGACTCTTTGAGACAGTGAGCATTCCTAGTCCATAATTAATAACTGAGAGGATCAAGTGCTGGTATAGTGTGAAAAGCATTCTCTGCTCTGTGTCCATTGCAGCCATAGTTCTCTCTGTTGATGCTTCTACCATCTATCGCGAGGCTTGGGACATCAACTCTCACAATCCTGTTGTCCAGAGAGTACCACATAACAGCTGCCTTTTCCGAGTGGATGACAGCACTCATTTCAGTGCACCAGTCAGTCACTTTGTTTACTGTCGCCTGTAGCTCCTGGCTGTTTGCTCCCTATCTTTCCCCTGCCTATATGCAAGAATATCATCTGCAAATGTTAGTATTCTTCCAACCCCTGGTGCTTCTAGGTTTGCCATCTTGCTCGTATACACATTAAAGAGCACCGGTGAGACTGCAGATCCCTGTGGCAGTCCCGGGGTTAACATATGTGGCTCTGAGGTCCATGCACCCAGAAGGAGAGCAACCCGACGAGAATGCAGGACGGCCGCTATCCAGTTCACCAACCAGGGATTGACCCCCTTCTCCATCAGTGCGGTCATCAAAATATCATATATAACTCTGTTGTATGCATCCTCCAGATCAAGCGCCGCCGCCATCGTATCCTGTCTACTCTGGAACCCCTCATAAACGTCAAAGGCAAAAGTAGCTGCATTTGACCAGGTATCTTTTCCTGGCCTGTAGCTCCCCAAACCTCTTGGAAGAAGCTTCCCCCTTTCCAAAAACTCTTGCAGCTTGACAGCGACTATCTTCTCTAGAACCTTCCCAAATGTATTTTGAAGGGTGATGATCCTAAAGCCGCTAAGCTTTGAATGATCCTTGAATGGTTTTGGGAGAGGGAAGAGATAGCTGTGCACCCAGTCCTGCGGTACTGATGCTGTCCTAATGCTCTGGTTAAAGCAGTCGGTCATCTCCTTCAGGTCTGCATCACTCAAAGTCTTCATGTGGCCATACCTAACCCCATCAGGCCCTGGTGTCGTGTCTTTTGCCTTTTTCAAGTTATGTTTAACATCTTCAACCTGTATGATGTCTTCGTAATACATGTTCTTCATGGTGCCAGATAACTCCTCTCTAACTGCATCCCTGGTGTCCGCATCATTATGATTGGAAATCTCTGGAGAAACGCCTCCCCTTTCTCTTTGTTGTCACGCGCACACCATCATCTCTATAAATTGTTCCCACTGTCATAGGCCGATCTTTTCTTTGCATTTGTCTGTGCAGCTTCCAGAATTTTCGCAGTGTTTTATCACCTCCAATATCCTTCATGAAACATTCCCATGTTGCATTTTTGGCTTCTGCAGCACAGCGCTTGAAAACCTCCACCTTATCTTTCTTGACATTTTCCGCTGTATCCACTTCCTCTCGTGAGCTTCGGGGTGTCTGTCGCACTTTCCTTAGCTGCTTCACTGCAGCTCTCTTTGCTTTCCAAGCATGGTCTACTTCTGGGGTCTACCATGGGGCTGCAAAAAAGGAGTTTTAACAGTCCTGTTGCATGCCCCTTGTCTGAGGCATCCAAGAAGGCAATCGGTCCACTCATACCGGAAGGTCTTGTGCACTCTCCCAGCCTTAACTTTCCTGGATTTAGAGATCAGGACTGAACACGGCATGTGATCACTCTCATGGTCATTCAAAACAGTCCACTTTACATCAAGGACTGATGACTGGAGACAAGTGCCAAGTCAATAGCTGTGTCTGCATCATCAGGCCTCATTGCCATTCTAGTCGGCCTTCCATCATTTATGCAGACCACATTAGAATCCACCGTGGCAACCGCAAGGGCAATTCCATGTCGGTTTTCTCCACTACTGTCCCATTCTCTGTTCCTCGCATTGAAGTCGCCACATATGAGTAGCCTATCACCTGGTAATTCCTCCAATTCCTTAAGCCAGCCCCAGTGTTCCTTTCTGACAAAACAGTCCACTGTGGCATATACGTTTGTGATGTTCCAACGTAAGCCACCAATCTCCATTTGTATACCCTGGACCTCTCTCGCACTGTGGTTCCACTGGCTCAAGTCAAGTACCACATGCTTCACTCCTTCCTTCACCAGCAGACCTTGCCCATGTCTCTTCTGCCCAGTAGGGTTTATATAACTGGCGTACCCAGGACAATGATATTTGTCTGTATTTAGCTCCTGGAGCATGAGGACATCAAAATCGTATATTAGCCTCTCCAAAACAGGACCTCTCTGCCTGGCACTACGACAGTTCCAGTATCCCACTCCTACATGGTTGAAACCTAGTCTCTCTACTTTTCGTCTTGTTCTCCTGGTGCCTGCCCTCCTATTTCTATGCCTTCTTCTCACATCATTACCTCGTCTTCTCCTCCTCACTCTCTCTTCGCTAACCTCTGAAAGATGTGTCAAGCGCAGAGCATGTGCTCCGTAGCTCCTGCGATGATTCCCGTGTTTAATTAATTCCATAAGCAAAGTTTTGATATTGCAGGAAATAATCGGTCGCCCTAGTATTGCCTGTTTGCTAGGGAAGAGGCAGGGGATGTCCCGCAGGAGTCCAAACGCCTGGTGCTGCCCCACACGCCTGCCAGACATCCATCAGTTCACGACCAGCTTACCCGTGGCCATCCAGTTCCTCAGCAAGCTGGTCCACCTTAAACTTGGGGGTTTATAATGTGAGCTTTCCATCTCCTAGATTGGCCGCTGTAATAGCTAACGGGCCCAATCAACCCGGGGGCAAGAGGTTCCCGCGCCTCATTCCTGGCGAACACAGAATGATGGCGTGGACTTATCTCAGTTTCTCCTAATCTTCATGTAATTCACCAACCGTTCATGCCCCATAAAGTGACCATACTAAACACCCTTTGTTTGGCTTGCCAGTTCCCTACCTCGGCAGTGGTCAATGGTATAATTGTCACCCTGAAAATTACATTCTTTCATGAAAAATGTTCATAAAACCTCACAAACTAAACTCAACATGTTCATAAAACCTCACAAACTAAAAACTATGTTCAACATGTTCATAACACCTCACAAACTAAACTATGCTCAACATGTTCATAAAATCTCACAAACTAATCTGATCAGTCATGCAAGTAAAATTCTATTAAAAATCATAATGGGAAGACTTCATGAGAAAATGGAAGAAAGGATTAACGTGGTTCAAACTGGATTTAGACAAGGAAGAGGAACAAGAAATCACATACTTAATATGCGTTTCATAATAGAGAAGTGTAAAGAATTTAATGTAAATCTATTCTCATGTTTTGTGTATTATTCAAAGGCATTTAACAGTGTACAACATCAGAAACTTTGGGAAATCATGAGGAAAACGGCCTTTCATCACATGTAGTACAATTCATAAAAAAGTGAATCAGTACAGTTATCTCAGAACAGTCATAACATCTGATGGGAAATGTCTTGAAGAGATTAGAAGAAGAATCGCCATGGCGAAGGTAGTCTTTTGCAAGATGGAAAAACATACTGACCAATAAAAAGATGTCATTTGCAACAAGAAAAAGAGTGTGGAGGTGCTACATAGAACCTGTGCTTTTGTATGGATGTGAAGTGTGGACAATGAGCAAACAGGCTGAAAAACATCTGATGGCTGTAGAAATGTAGCTTCTGAGGAAAATGCAAAGAATGCCATAGATAGACAGAAAAACCGATGACCAGGTCTTACAAGAACCAAATGAAAATCGTAAACTGATTAGAGAAATTAGACGTAGACAGTCAAAATTTTTTGGTCATGTAATAAGAAGAAATAAATTGGAGAACTTGGTGACAACTGGCAAGATTTAGGGGAAAAGATCAAGAGGAAGGCAGAGAAGTAAATACCTGGATGGCTTGACCACGTGGCATGGTTGAGACAAGAACACAGAGCTGATCCATGACTCTGGTGATCGAGTGAGATGGTGAGACATGACCGCCCATGCTTACTGGCATGGCACTTGATGATGATGATACCAACAAGCAGCGGTTAGAATAGACAGCGAAACATCAGATTGGACATCAGGCACGGAGTCCGTCAGGGCAGAGTGCTTTCCTCCTATCTGTTTATCCTGTACGCCAAACATACAATTAGAAATGTCAGATATGATTTAACCAAGGAGCAATATGATGCCCTAAATATTGGTGGTCATGAAATACCAAAGATTTGATACGCTGATGATAAATTATTACTATCCACATCACAGAATGGTGTAGAAAAACTAATAACCTCAACCCAAAAGAGTAATGAAGATCACAACTTATTTCTTAACATAGTGAAAACAAAGATAATGCATACAGATAAAACTAACATGGAAAAAGAAATATATGTTAATGAGGAAAAATTGGAAGTGGTGGAAAATTGTGAATATCTTGGGTCATTGATTGCCAAAAGAGGTGACACTATGAGAGAAATTAAAAGATAAAAATCTATTGCTCTTCAAAAACTAAAACAACTGAATAAATTGTGGCGTGGGACAGATAAAACTACAAAAAAAAAAGATTGTTGAGAGCATGCATCTTTCCCACTGCAACATACACCTGGGAGTAAGTCCTGGACACATTAAACAAGCTGAACAGCGCATAAATGCCTTTGAATATAAATGTTGTAGACGGGTTCTAAGAATATCTTGAATACAGAAAAAAACAAATGCATCCATATGACAAGAACTGAATATTGAAGAAGGTTGCCTACTAAAGATGATAAATAACATTGAAATATTTTGGTCACTTGAAATGTCATGAAAGTTTGGAGGGGTACATGGCCAGGAAGAGAGAAAGGCCAAAGAGAAGAAGGATGCAGGATGTGGCAGATGATCTTCAGATGGGTGTGTCGGACGGGGGACATCTTGCTTTTGACAGAAAATTTTTCAGAAAGTTGTTATGGGAGCAAGTTTCTGCAAAGGACATGCTACTGAATGAATGAATGAAGAAATGAATAGCCAAATTTATGTATTGGTATGTATGTCTGATTGTGGGTGCCTCAAGAAGGATATATTTATAACTAATGCTGTTGTGCACAATGTGATTTATGTATTCACATGTGGCTCATTATAAGTGCTTGTGGAAGGAATGGTTTATATTTGATTAATTTATGCATAATCAAATTCCTTAATTCATTCCTGGGGTTAGACACAACAGGGCACCCGGATGCCATGCAGCCTGAAAATGTCTGTCTGGTGCTGAAATCTTCAGTAATTTTATAGCCCTTATTTGCAAAACAAAAATGCTGACTTCTGAATGATGTTAAGTTTGTTTCTACCTCTCTATTATTTGTGTGTGTGCACGCGAGTGTGTGTGTGCGCATGTGTGTGTGTGCGTGTTTGTGTGTGTGTGCGCTCGCGTGTGTGTATGGTGGGTGTGTGTGGGGGGGGGGGGGGGGGGGGGGGGGGTAAAAGAGAGAGAGAGAGAAGTAATATTTAATTGATTTGTGCATAATCAAATTGATTTATTCATGTTGGTGTCTGGAGAAGTCATATAGGGTGTATTTTTAATGACTGGGGTTTTTGAAAATATTGCTGTTTCTAGTTTTGTATTCACCTTCCATGGAGTTTATGCAACATAAAAGGTAAATACAAAACTTGGAACAGCAGTATTGTCAAAGACCCCACAGTCATTACAAATACACCCTGTATTTAATTGATTAGTTCATAATCAAATTGATATATTCATGTTGCTGTCTGGAGAAGTCATTATGTTTAATTGATTTGTGCATAATCAAATTGATTTATTCATGTTGCTGTCTGAGAAGACAAAGTTTGTATTTATTTATTTATGTATAATCAAATTAATGTATGTCTGAATGTAGATGCATGGACAAGAAGAAATTCATACTGAATGGTCGAGCTCTCATGTGTTATATTGGCAAACCCATGAAACATGAGCAGAATGTCAGGTGTTGCAGAGACCAGGACTTGTGTAACATTGATTACCAGAGTTAGCTCCTTTGCCATCCGAAGCACTTGATAAGAGGCACACAGGTAACTAGTGTTGCAGACAGATATTCTGTTTAGTTTCATTACATTGTTTCGCTAATTCCTTGGGCACTTGAAGATGAGGACGGAGCACGTAAGGGAATGTCCCAAGTGCTGTGACATCGGTTCTTGGCTCCACTCAGCTTAGCCAGTCATTTTACATGATCATTTGAGCCAGGTCCATGGACGTTATAGAATAATGTAGCCACTTACCTGGCAGGCTGCACTGAATGGGAGGTGCAAGAATTGATTCACAACAAATCACACCTAGGTGATGTCATATCTGCACGGATGGCTCCGTGCTACCAGGCAACAGAAGTGCCTTTGTAGTTAGCTTGATTGGACCATGACTATTTTGTCCTTGTGGACCGATATACCAGGTGAATACATTGCTCCATGTATATGTATTAAATGTGGTTGTAGGTATGATAGGAGAAGGGACGTACAGGGCAGACATATGAGAAACATGCATGGTAAATAATATTAAAATTATGAGAATGACAAAGTAATGCACAAGGACTGAGCTGTTCATTGTTTTACTCATTCATTACACTTGCTGGCTCAGCATCCCCTGCATTAGGCCAGCCTTTGGTTCGTGCAGATATTATATTAATGTCCTTAGAGAGATGTGGAGAGCCGGGGACTTTAACGCCAGTGAATCCACATCATTGTCCAGAATGACATTTGGTAGTAAGAATTGTCATGGCCAGACACAAGAGACACTTTGGGAGAATGAAGGGCCTTGTGTGCCAACACAGAACTGGCACTATTAGCCACTGGATGCTGATGCATATGTTGGGAGGATCTGAGCACTTATGGACATGTCTGGAGTGCAAGGATGATGCCCCGACAGATAACCGCCTGACTGACTAATCTATTCGTTGGCCATTCAGATTGTATATCATTGGTTATGGATTCATTGCACAGTCATAATGTTTATCTCATTGTTTTACTGATTCTCAGATTTTTTTTATTGTTGGAATGTTTTACTGATCCATTGGTTTGTTAGATTGCATGTCACCAAATAGTTTCATGGATTCATTAGCTAGTCAAATTGTATATCATACTGGTTTAATGGACTCATTAGTCAGTCTGTATATCATCTCATTCTTTCACTGACTCATTAATAAGATTGCATATCATCTCATTGTTTCACTGCCTCAGCCAGTCAGTTTATATATCATCTCATTGTTTCACTGCCTCAGCCAGTCAGTTTATATATCATCTCATTGTTTCACTGCCTCAGCCAGTCAGTTTATATATCATCTCATTGTTTCACTGACTCAGCCAGTCAGATTATACATCATCTCAGAGTTCCACTGCCTCAGCCAGTCAGATTGTATATCATCTCAATGTTTCACTGACTCAGCCATTCAAATTGTGCAATATCTCATTGTTTCACTGACTCAGCCAGCCAGTTTATATATCATCTCATTGTTTCACTGACTCAGCCAGTCAGTTTGAATATCATCTCATTGTTTCACTGCCTCAGCCAGTCAGTTTATATATCATCTCATTGTTTCACTGACTCAGCCAATCAGTTTATATATCATCTCAATGTTTCATTGACTCAGCCATTCAGATTGTGCAATATCTCATTGTTTCACTGACTCAGCCAGTCAGTTTATATATCATTTCATTGTTTCACTGACTCAGCCAGTCAAATTGTTTATCATTTCATTGTTTCACTGACTCAGCCAGTTAGATTATACATCATCTCAATGTTTCACTGACTCAGCCAGTTAGATTATACATCATCAGAGTTCCACTGCCTCAGCCAGTTAGATTGTATATCATCTCAATGTTTCACTGACTCAGCCATTCAGATTGTGCAATATCTCATTGTTTCACTGACTCAGCCAGCCAGTTTATATATCATCTCATTGTTTCACTGACTCAGCCAGTCAGTTTGAATATCATCTCATTGTTTCACTGCCTCAGCCATTCAGATTGTGCAATATCTCATTGTGTCACTGACTCAGCCAGTCAGTTTATATATCATCTCATTGTTTCACTGACTCAGCCAGTCAGATTGTGCAATATCTCATTGTTTCACTGACTCAGCCAGTCAGTTTATATATCATCTCATTGTTTCACTGACTCAGCCAGTCAGTTTATATATCATCTCAATGTTTCACTGACTCAGCCAGTCAGTTTATATATCATCTCAATGTTTCACTGACTCAGCCAGTCAGATTGTATGTCATCTCATTGTTTCACTGACTCAGCCAGTCAGTTTATATATCATCTCATTGTTTCACTGACTCAGCCAGTCAGTTTATATATCATCTCATTGTTTCACTGACTCAGCCAGTCAGTTTATATATCACCTCAATGTTTCACTGACTCAGCCAGTCAGATTGTATATCATCTCATTGTTTCACTGACTCAGCCAGTCAGATTGTTTATCACCTCAATGTTTCACTGACTCATGCCAGTCAGATTGTTTATCATATCCTGTTTTCCTTTATTGCACAGACTCTGGCAACAGCATGACCAACATGGTTATCATCATCGTTGTCGTCATCATTCTAATTGTCACCATCCTCGCCAGCATCCTCATCTATGTTAAGAAGCGGTTCAGGCCTTATGCACCACCTCCGGACCAGAACATAGACACCAACCCTCTGATGGGCTCTCAGCCCTCATCTCTCAAAGAACTCTACGACTGGTCGCAGTCTGGTTCTGGCTCAGGTGAGTGTAGTTTGTGTGTCTAGGAGTCTTGTCTTGTGTTGTCAGTGTTTGTCTTATCTTGTCAGTGTTTGGTTTGTCTTGTCAGTGTTTGGTTTGTCTTGTCAGTGTCATCTTATGTTGTCATTTCTTGTTTTGTCTGTCATGTCAATGCATGTTTTGTCTTGTCATTGCTTGTCTTATTTTGTCAATGATTGTTTTGTCTTGTCAGTGCTTGTTTTGTCTTTGTTTTGTTAGTGCTTATTTTGTCATGTCAGTGTTTGTCTCTCTCTCTCTCTCTCTCTCTCTCTCTCTCTCTCTCTCTCTCTCTCTCTCTCTCTCTCTCTCTCTCCCTCTCTCTCTCCCTCTGTCTCTCTCTCTCTCTCTACTCTCTCTCTCTCTCTCTCTCTCTCTTCCCCCCTCACACACTCTCTCTCTCTCCCGCCCTCCCTCCCTCTCTCTCTTCCCCCCCCCCCCACTCTCTCTCTCTCTCTCTCTCTCTCTCTCTCTCTCTCGCTGTTTCATTTTATAGTCTGAATACTAGAAAGTTTTATTCTATTTAACCTGTCTTTCCATCATAAAGTTACCTTTGTGAATATCCATATACTACTTATTCTTGGCAAATTAATGTGGTGGCTGTCCCTAGATTTCCACATCTGTGTAAAAGGTTCACATTGTCATTTAACATTAAATGTGCTTCTTTAGGTTTGCCCCTCTTGGTTCAGCGGACAATAGCAAGGCAGATAAGACTGTGTGAGATAATCGGCAAGGGGCGGTACGGAGAAGTCTGGCGAGGAAACTGGCGCGGCGAGAACGTAGCGGTCAAAATATTTCCTTCCCGCGAGGAGAGGTCGTGGTTCAGGGAGGCGGAGATTTATCAGACTGTCATGTTGAGGCATGAGAATATCCTGGGGTTTATTGCTGCGGATAATAAAGGTGAGTGATGTTGGAATAGTGTTGTGTGTTGTGTTGATTTTGTTGTGTGATGGTGTTGTGTGATGTTAATGATGGTATTGTGTGATGTTGTTGAAGGTGTTGTGTGATGTTGATGATGGTGTTGTGTGATGTTGATGATGATGATGTGTGTTGATGATGATGTGTGTTGTCGATGATGGTGTTGTGTTTTGTTGATGATGCTGTTGTGTTATGTTGATGATGGTGTTGTGTGATGTTGTTGAAGGTGTTGTGTGATGTTGATGATGCTGTTGTGTGATGTTGATGATGCTGTTGTGTGATGTTGATGATAGTGTTGTTTGTTTTTGATGATGGTGTTGTGTGATGTTGATGATGGTGTTGTGTGATGTTGATGATGGTATTGTGTGATAATGGTGTTGTGTGATGTTGATGATGGTGTTGTGTGATGTTGATGATGGTGTTGTGTGATGTTGATGATGGTGTTGTGTGATGTTGATGATGCTTTTGTGTGTGATGTTGAGATGGTTTGGGGAGTTGATGATGGTTTGTGTGATGTTGATGATGCTGTTGTGTGAGTTGATGATAGTGTTGTTTGTTTTTGATGGGGTGTTGTGTGATGTTGATGATGGTGTTGTGTGATGTGATGATGATGCTGTTTTGGGGATGTTGATGATGGTGTTGTGTGATGTTGATGATGGTGTTGTGTGATTTTGATGAGGTGTTGTTTTTTGTGATGATGATGTTGTTGTGATGTTGATGATGGTTTTTGTGATGTTGATGATGCTGTTGTGTATGTTGAGATGCTGTTGTGTGATGTGATGATAGTGTTGTTTTTTTTTGATGATGGTTTTGTGTGAATGTTGATGTGAATTGTTGGTGTTGTGTGATGTTGATGATGGTGTTGTGTGTTTTTGAAGATGGTGTTGTGATGATGGTGTTGTGTTGTGGTGATGAAGTTGTGTACTGTTGATGATGATGCTGTGTGATGGGTGTTGGCAGCTCTTGACATCTATGTCCACGATAACCCTGTATGCATGAAACAGGCCATATTATTCTGTTCGTTTCTGACCCCTATAATTCATATTTCCCCTATCAAAGGGGGAGTAAGGTGTCTCCTTTCCTCCACTAGCCCTACAGGACACCCTTCCTCCACTACCCTACAGGACACCCTTCCTCCACTAGCCTACAGGACACCCTTCCTCCACTAGCCTACAGGACACCCTTCCTCCACTACCCTACAGGACACCCTTCCTCCACTAGCCTACAGGACACCCTTCCTCCACTAGCCTACAGGACACCCTTCCTCCACTAGCCTACAGGACACCCTTCCTCCACTAGCCTACAGGACACCCTTCCTCCACTAGCCTACAGGACACCCTTCCTCCACTAGCCTACAGGACACCCTTCCTCCACTAGCCTACAGGACACCCTTCCTCCATTAGCCTACAGGACACCCTTCCTCCACTACCCTACAGGACACCCTTCCTCCACTACCCTACAGGACACCCTTCCTCCACTAGCCTACAGGACACCCTTCCTCCACTAGCCTACAGGACACCCTTCCTCCACTAGCCTACAGGACACCCTTCCTCCACTAGCCTACAGGACACCCTTCCTCCACTAGCCTACAGGACACCCTTCCTCCACTAGCCTACAGGACACCCTTCCTCCACTAGCCCTACAGGACACCCTTCCTCCACTAGCCTACAGGACACCCTTCCTCCACTAGCCTACAGGACACCCTTCCTCCACTAGCCTACAGGACACCCTTCCTCCACTAGCCTACAGGGCACCCTTCCTCCACTACCCTACAGGACACCCTTCCTCCACTAGCCTACAGGACACCCTTCCTCCACTAGCCTACAGGACACCCTTCCTCCACTAGCCTACAGGACACCCTTCCTCCACTACCCTACAGGACACCCTTCCTCCACTAGCCTACAGGACACCCTTCCTCCACTACCCTACAGGACACCCTTCCTCCACTACCCTACAGGACACCCTTCCTCCACTAGCCTACAGGACACCCTTCCTCCACTAGCCTACAGGACACCCTTCCTCCACTACCCTACAGGACACCCTTCCTCCACTACCCCGACAGGACACCCTTCCTCCACTTAGCCTACAGGACACCCTTCCTCCACTAGCCCTACAGGACACCCTTCCTCCCACTACCCTACAGGACACCCTTCCTCCACTAGCCTACAGGACACCCTTCCTCCACTAGCCTACAGGACACCCTTCCTCCACTAGCCTACAGGACACCCTTCCTCCACTAGCCTACAGGACACCCTTCCTCCACTAGCCTACAGGACACCCTTCGGCAAGGTGGAGTACCACCTAACCAGGAAAACGTGAAACTAGGTGGAGGATGGAGCTAGAGTTCAGCTAACAGTTAGTTGTTGGTAACAGTCTAAAGTTTTGCGGTGGTGGACTTCTTTATAGAGACAATAGCTACTGTCACAGACCAGTATTGTCACTGCCCAGGAGGAAAGCAATGGCAGACTAGCCTCATGACCGATGCCTAAAATGTCATGATTCACAAGATGACAGACCTGATCCAGGATTGGTGGTCATGTGAGATGGGAAGCACGGCCGCCCAAGCTTACCGTCTTGGTACATGGTGATGATGATTGTTACATGCAGAAACCCCCCGGGGAGGGTTTATAACAGTACTGAATGTAACGTCAGCTGCAGAGTTTTAACAATAGGCTCCGTTAAAACCATTAGAGACTAATATATCATTGTATGTCCTAGCAATAGAGTTGCAGCAAATACTACCATAAACTCTAATATACTATTGTATGTCCCTAGCAATCATCATCATCACCATCATGTGCCATGCTGGTACGTGTGGGCGGTCATGTTTTGCCATCTCACTCAATCACCAGAGTCGTGGATCATCTCTGTGTTCTTGTCTCAACCATACAACATGGCCAAGCCATCTAGATATTTATTTCTCTGCCCTCCCCTTGTTCTCCTCCTCCCCCCCCCCCCCCCCCCCCCCCCCCCCCCCCCAATGTTCTCTTCCCCTCGATCTTGCCAGTTGTCACCAAGTTCTCCAATTTATTTGTTTTCATAACATGACCAAAAAATTGTGACCGTACATGTAATTTCTCTAGTCAGTTTACGGTTTTCATTTGTTTCTTTTAGAACTTGGTTTTTCTATCTGTCCGTGGTATTTTTGTAATTTTCCTCAGAAACCACATTTCCACTGCCATCAGATGTTTTTCAGCTTATCTGCTGATTGTTCATGCTTCACATCCAACAGGTTCTATGTAGCACTTCAGCACTCTTTTTCCCAGCAAATGCCCAGCAGTAGAGTTTCTGTAAAGACTACCATAAAAACTAATACAACTCTTAAAGCTGACATGTCTAATATACATAACATCTTTGTAAATAATTGAAAACCAAGAAGTGTAGGGCAGATTTAAATTTAAAAAAAAAAAAAAAAAACAAGACAAAAAAAAAGACAGAGGACTTTGCCTTAACAAGCCTTCATCGGCAAACAAGAAGAAGAAAACACAATAACACAAAAACGGAGATGACACTACAGTGTCTATACAAAGGCATAATATAACAGAATCATGGGAAATAACAAATCAGCAGAATGAAATCAAATGTGTGGTACTTAACCCAAAGGTTTCGTGTCATTTATAATTGTGCATGTGCTTGTTTATGGATTTGTGCTGATGTGATGTTTCCACCACTACAGACAACGGGACCTGGACGCAGCTGTGGCTGATCACCGACTGTCATGAGAACGGGTCTTTGTTTGATTACCTCAACAGACACACGGTCACTGCCTCCAGCATGATACGGCTGGCTCATACGGCTGCTTGCGGTATGGCTCACCTACATATGGAGATTTTAGGGGCCCAGGGTAAGTTATCAGACTCTCTGCTTCTTTGTGCATGTTTATGTATATAAGGCAATCAACCAAACTCATTTCTGTGGATTGTCATTGCTTTTACATGTCATAGACTGTCTGGGAGAATTTTATGGCATTAAAAAAATATCACAGAATGCAAGTAAATACAAAGAAAGTACACTGAATAAAATGACAGTTTTTTTGTTTGTTTGCTATTCATACCAAAAGTAAATCTATCATGTTTTCATTTTGTAAACAGATTTTTAAGAAAGTTAAATATCCAGATAAAAAAGTACGTACTGGTCACACTATTACCAAATTTTCTCAGTGTTTGTCTAGTTCTCCCTCTATACCATGTGCCCCGTGGCTTCCAGAGAAAGCACGTTCTAGTTACACTATTACCAGGTTTTCTCAGTATGTGTGTGATTCTCCCTCTGTGTCATGTGCTCCATGGCTTCCAGAGAAAGCACGTTCTAGTTACACTATTACCAGGTTTTCTCAGTATGTGTGTGATTCTCCCTCTGTGTCATGTGCTCCATGGCTTCCAGAGAAAGCATGTTCTAGTTACACAATTATCAGGTTTTCTCAGTGTGTGTCTAGTTCTTCCTCTGTGTCATGTGCTCCATGGCTTCCAGAGAAAGCACGTTCTAGTTACACTATTACCAGGTTTTCTCAGTGTTTGTCTAGTTCTCCCTCTATGTCATGTGCTCTGTGGCTTCCAGAGAAAGCACGTTCTAGTTACACTATTATCAGGTTTTTTCAGTGTGTCTAGTTCTCCCTCTGTGTCGTGTGCTCCATGGCTTCCAGAGAAAGCACGTTCTAGTTACACTATTATCAGGTTTTCTCAGTGTGTGTCTAGTTCTCGCTCTGTGTCATGTGCTCCATGGCTTCCAGAGAAAGCACATTCTAGTTACACTATTACCAGGTTTTCTCAGTGTGTGTCTAGTTCTCCCTCTATGGCATGTGCTCCGTGGCTTCCAGAGAAAGCACGTTCTAGTTACACTATTACCAGGTTTTCTCAGTGTGTGTCTAGTTCTCCCTCTATGTCATGTCCTCTGTGGCTTCCAGAGAAAGCACGTTCTAGTAACACTATTACCAGGTTTTCTCAGAGTGTCTAGTTCTCCCTCTATGACATGTGCTCCGTGGCTTCCAGAGAAAGCACGTTCTAGTTACACTATTACCAGGTTTTCTAAGTTTTGTGTCTAGTTCTCTCTCTATGTCATGTGCTCCATGGCTTCAGAGAAAGCACGTTCTAGTTACACTATTACCAGGAGCTGCTGATTCTTTTGCTCTGTATCCTCTCATTCGGAAGTGTGAATGTCTCAGCTGTTTGTTCTCTGTCAATATCTCAGGAAATGTTCACCACAAGCTATCATGTTGTGTCTTGGTGTTCTCATGTTGTCCCACAGATAAATGATGTTTCCTTTCAACTTGTTTGTGTCTTCTGATGCTACAGGTAAGCCAGCAATAGCTCACAGAGATCTCAAGTCCAAGAACATTCTGGTCAAGAGTAATGGCACCTGCTGTATAGCTGATCTGGGTAAGTGCCTTGTTGCTGCCATCTGACACTGTGAAACATGTTCTCTGACACTCACACGAAGTATGTCATCTGACATGTGAAATGTGTCACCTGACACTTGAAATGTGTCATTGTAAACTCACATGGCATGTCATCTGACACATGACTTATGTCATCTGACAGTAATGCAAATGATGTCCTCTGATAATGACATAAAGTATGTTTTATAACACTCAAACAAATATGTAAATTTGACACACGAATTATAACATCTGACATGCACATGAAATGTCATCTGACACACACAGCATATATCATCTGACACTCCTATTCATTACATCATCTGATATCGTGCACTTGAACTTACGAGAAGATGCATTATTGTTTCCGTTCAAGTCTCTGTGTCAGCTTTTCAATGTCTCATACAGTTCTGACTGTCGGCCATGACCCTGAGACTGTTCATGCTCTTGTTGTGTGATTCATACGTTTGAGTGGCCCACCGTGATATTCCATATATGTTGTGTATTCTCATGTTCATATTACCATTTTGAATGCCAACTGATGTTATAATTTATAACATGAACACATTTACATCACTGTAGAGTGGGTGAGAGAATTAGAGAGTATGAGAGAGAGAGAGAGAGAGTGAGAGAGAGAGAGAGAGAGTTGAATTGCATCACTAATTTTTAAGTTACAAAATGTATATGCACAATTTCTCTCCATTTTCTTTACAATTTTGCGACAATGCTCACGACAATCGTCACTGTATGTGTGTGTAAAGTGTGGGAGTTTGATCATAATAGTAGGTTGGGGGATGGAGGGATGTGTGTGTGGGTGGGCGGGGTGGGATTGTGTGGGTGGGTGGGGGATTTGTGTGTGGGTACGTGCGGGATGTATGGGTTGGCGGGGAGATGTGTGTGTGGGTGGGGATGTGTGTTTGGCTAGGTGGTTGTGGGTGAGTGGGTGGAGGAGGATATGTTGGTTGATGATGGGTTATGGGATGGGTGGGGGTATATGTATGGGTGAGGAGATGTGGATGTGGGGATATGTGGTGGGTGGGAGATGTGTGCAGGTGGGGGTGATTGTGGGTTTGGGGGTGTGGGTGAGGGATGGGTGTGGGTGTGGGATGTATGGGTGGGGAGTGTGTGTGGGTGAGATATGTGTGGGGGATGTATGTGGGTTGGGGAGGGGTGCATGATGGGTGTGGGTGATGGATTTGGAGATGTGTGTGTGGGTGGGGGATATGTCTGGCTGGGTGGGGGTGTGTGGCTGGATGGAGGATGTATGTATGGGTAGTGAGGGTGATTGTAGTTGGGGGATGTGTGGATGGGTAGAAGATGTGTGGGTGAGGGATGTGTCTTTGGGATGTGTGTGGGTGTGGTGTTGTGTGGGAGGGGAGCTGGTTGTGGATAAATGATGTGTGTGTGGGTGGGTGAAGGTGTGGTTGGGTTTTCGGGTGGGTGAAGGATGTGTGTGAGGGTGGGGATGTGTGCTTAGATGGGTGGTTGGGGTGTGTGAGTGTGGGTGGGTAGATAGGAGATGTATGTGTTGATGAGTGGGTAAGGGATATGTGGGTGTTAGTGGTTGAGGGATAGGTACGTGTGTCTGGGGATGAGTGTATGAGTTGGGGATGTGTGTGTGGGTTGTGTGTGCGTGGATGGGAGGTGTGTGTTTGTGAATGGGGGATGTGTTGGTGGGTGGGGATGTGTGTATGGGTGGGGATGTGTGCGTGGGTGGGGAGATTGTGCGTGGGTGGGGATGTGTGTGTATATGGGTAGGGGTGTGTGGTTAAGGGATGTTTGGTTGGGGGATGGGTGGGTAGAGGATGTATGGGTGGGTAGAGGATATGTGGGTGGGTGAGTGTGTGCAGGTTAGGAGATGGTGAGGGATGTTTGTAGGTGTGGGCTCGGGATCTGTGAGTGGGCTGGGGGAGATGGGAGATTATGTGGGTGGATGCGGAATTTGTGTGTGGGTAGATGCGGAATATGTGAGTTGACGGGGAGATATGTGTGTGGCTGAGGAATGTGTGTTTGGCTGGGTGGGTGGAGGTGTGTGGGTGGAAGAGGATATGTGGGTGAGTGATTGTTGGTGGGTAATGGGACGGGTAGAGGATATGTGAGTGGGTGGGGAGATGTGTGTAGGTGGGGGATGCGTGGGTTATTGAATGTATGTGTGCTTGGGATGTGGGTGGATGGGATGTGTGGTGGGTGGGGAGATGTGTAGGTGTAGGGATGTGGTGGATGGGTGGGGGAATGTATGTGTGTGTGGGTTATGTGTGTGGTTGGGTGGGGGAGTTGGAGTGAATGGGGGATGTGTGGGTGGGTGGTGGATGTGTCTCATAACATAGTAATATGCATTGTTTATGTTTACAAAATTCATGTGACAATGTTTTTTTTCCCTATGCACTGTTGATGAAAGAAAGCTGAGTGAGTGGAAGGGCCGAATGTAAGACGGGCCTGCGTGCCCAATTTGTTACCCTTTGAAAATAAAGTCTGTTCGTTCGTTTCGTTCGGTTACACCGTCCAGATGACGTCGGCATGGATACAATGGTAACAGACAGATTGTTGATTTTGAATAACCTTATAAACCTCATTGTGTGTAGTGGGGACATATTTGTGTCAATTAGTTTGTCATCTGAACTCGTTCTGGCATTTGTTCACACTTATATATGGGAATGCCCCGAGTGCAGTGATGTCGGCTCTCGACTCAATTCAACTCACTCTTATATGGAGTTCAGTGGCAAAGTGGGTTTATTTGTCAAAAATGAGTCATTGGCTTGATAGTGCAGTTATTTGTGAGACTACTGGGTGTTGTTGCTGGAGCTATGAGTTCTGTACTGTGCTGTACTTTGGGCAATGCTTTCGGTAGATTGCTTGAGCTGTGTGTTCTGTGCTGATGGCGGTGTTTTCAGCAGGCTCTGCAGAAAGCGATCGAGCCGTACCGGATCAAATCTGGTGCAATGAAGTCAGGTCTCTTGTCTTTTAAAGCCGCCATTTCACTCTTGCAATTATTGAATGTTTTATTTATGTTTGCTGGTCTTACACAACATGCTCAATGTAATAATTATTATACTCAGTGTAAGAACTATACTTGGTGTAAGAATTATTATATTCAGTGTAAGAATTATTCTGTTATTATTATGTGGTTCCTGAGACGAATGTTGCAAATTCCTTTGACTGCCAGAGTAACTAACGACGACTGCCTGAAACAGGCTAATGAAACTAGAACAAATTTTTATACAACAAAAAGACAGAGACAAACAGCTTTTCCTCAGTCCCCTTTATAGAAGTGAGGCTTGGAGAACATCGTAACAACTGGAAAGATCGAGGGGGAAAGAGGCAGAGGTAGACCAAGAGAAGTGATGCTGGATGATTGAGACGGTGGCATGGAGGAATATCACAGCAGAGTTGATCCAGAAAACCAAAAACCGAGATCTATGGAGAGCCATGAACGCCTACGCCAGCCGGCAGCACTTGAATAGTTAGTTAGTCGACAGATCATCCTCATTGCACATCGAACCATTCAGTCCATAAGTGCTCGGATCCCCTCCTCAGCAAATCCCGCAGCGTGTAGCTGCTAAGACGCCAGTTCTGTGTTGGGTTTTTCAAAACTCTTTGGCTTCCTGCGATATTGTTCTTGTTTGGCCACCCCTCTTTTAATTTGCTGCTCTCGCAGTCTGGCCATTGTTGTAGATTCACAGTCCTCACTTGGTTCTCCCAAAAAATCTTACTTCTCGTAGAGCATTCAGGGTGTCGGCCTGGTCCATGGCGCGTCCGCCCCCAGTAGCCTCACCTACGAGCTTGTCA
>JACEFZ010004788.1:0-10966 GCA_014155875.1 Cepaea nemoralis | reverse complement strand
TTTTTCTAAATCTATCCAGACTGCTAGTGTGTGCTTTTTCTCTTGGAAGGCATCCTCTATTTCCTGAGCTATATAGGTTATTTGATCTTCAGTGGATCTGTATTTTCTGAATCCTGCTTGGTGTGGTGTTAAGAGTTTGTTTTCTTCCAGATGCCATGTTAGCCTGCCATTGATAATGCGTTCCATTAATTTTCCTACACAGCTAAGTAGACTGATAGGTCGATAGCCATTTGGTTCTTCCAGGTCTTTTCCTTTCTTTGGGACTGGTATTGAGTATAGCTTCCTTCCATGCCTGTGGGACTATTCCTCTCTTCCAGCTGTTATTTAGGACTGCTAGTAGTTTCTTCTTTGCCTTGGTGCCTAGTCCTATTAGCATTTCATTTGTGATTCCATCCTTTCCTGGTGATTTCTTCTTTTTTAGGGTATTCATTGCCTGTTCCATTTCTTCCATTGTTAGATTTGCCATCATATATTCTGCTGCTGTCTCTTTATTTCTATGATGTATCTGTTTGTCTTTGATTGCTTTCTTCTGTTCGGTTGTAATATCAATGTGGTTTGCATTTGCATAGTGTTCCATTAGTGCATTTGCAGCCTTTTTGCCTGTAAGCAAGGCATTTCCTTGTTTAATTGTTATTTGTTTGTTTCTAGGTCCTTCATTGTTCATGGCTTTCACTAGTTTCCATAGTTTGTTTCCATCCCTGTCAAAATTCAGGTTTTCTGTTTTTCCCTCCAACAATCTCTTGTTGTTTGATTTACTGTTCTTTTATATTTTGCTGAGATGGCTTTGAGAGAGATGTTTGCTTCAATTGTTTGTTCTCTCTCTGCTGTCTTCCTGGCATCTTCAACTTTGTCCTCCAAACTTTGTAGTTCTTCAGTCCAGTATGGTTTGTAATTTTTCCTCGCTCCTCTTGGAATGGACTCAGTGGCTGCCTGTATTATTGCTCTGTTTAGACTTTCCACCATTTGCTTTATGTTGCCATATCGTGTATTTATGTTTTTTATGTTTTCACAATATTTGTCTGTTAGTATGGCAAATCTGTCCCAATCTGCTCGTTTGTAATTCCAGCGGGGCAAGGGCTTTTGCTCCTGTGGAACATACTCCATATTCATTTCAAGCTTGATTGGTCTGTGGTCACTACATGCTAATTGGTCCAGCACATGGCGATCAATTTGTGGAGGATGTCTCCTGTGCAGAAAGCTAAGTCTGGAGTAGAAGTGGTAAGCCATCTTCTGGAGTAGAAGCTCGGTGTGTCATCCGCTTTGTTGAGTAGATGGAGATTTGAGTCTATTTCCCAGTCCTCCAATTCATCTCCTCTTTTGTCAGTATCTGGGTATCCCCATCTTTCTGAACGGCTATTAAAGTCTCCGACAATAATGCAGTTTGTGTCAGTTATTTTCATGTTTGAGAGTGTAAGATCCTTATCTGCTGGGCTATACAGATTGTAGATTCTTATTTTCACGTCCTTTATCATTATATCAACACCTATAATTTCCGTTTGGTTGTTAGAGATCACAGATACTTTCGCTGCAAGGTATTGTATTTCGTGTAAGTATTAGAACTCCTCCTTTGTGTCCTTCGCGGTCGAAACGTGTGGCCTGATATCCTCTGACTGAGAATTTGTGATTGGCGTTGAGGTGTGTCTCTTGAATGCATGCCACATCTATTCTATCTTTATGAAGACGCTGTGTTAGGGAGTCTTTCTTCTTGTAAACTCCTTCGGCATTCCACTGTAGTATGTTGAGTGTCCGGGGTATTTGGTCAATAGCTCTTAACCTACTCCTCTGTGCCTTGACTCCACAGCACAGGGGAAGGTGACCACCAGTAGTCATGGGTGGACCCCCTCGAGGCAGGGGGCCCGGCACTATCACCGCCTGATGGGACTTCACGGGATTAGCACCATATCGATTAATTTTGATTTGTGACATCATGAATTAAGTTACGTTGCACTGCTTTGTCAAGCCTGTGGCTCAGTACATCCGATTTCGACAAGCATTTATTCGGGATGCTTTCCCTAGCCTTTGACTGTCCCCAGTCTACCTACAAGGCAGCAGGTTTCACGTTGCACTGCTTTGTCAAGCCTGTGGCTCAGTGCATCCGATTTCGACAAGCATGTATTTGGGGTGCTTTCCCTAGCCTTTGACTGTCCCCAGTCTACCTACAAGGCAGCAGGTTTGTGTGTCTCTTCGTCTGGTCCCTCTCCCTTGACCTGTCCGACATGGGTGGCCCTACCAGTAGCTGTGCTACCGTCAGCATAGCTCTTGGGGTCATTGGGACGCACAAGCCCCTCTACCTCGTCACGGTGGACACACAGCAGAGGGGGGTTCAAGTTTTATATTCACCTTCTGTGGAGTTCATGCAACATAAAAGTTAAATACAAAACTTGGAACGGAAATATTTTCAAAAACACCACAGTCATTAAAAATACACCCTGTATATTGATACAGTGAACAGGGGAAACAACAAGCTAAACCATGTAGCAAGTAGTCTGCTGCTTTTGGTCTATGCCGTAGAGATGTTTTTTTTTTTTTAAACACGTCTAGACTTGCCAAATTGTATCTTTGTCACCACTGCTCATATATGTGTATTTTTCTATACTGCCTACAACTTTACAGTAGGCATGTTTCCAGAGACATCCCCCCATTGGCTGAAGTCACTGCACCAGCTGACTGAAACAGAAGGCCCATCTCACAGAATACCTTTTGTGCCACAGATTCCATTGGCAGGAGCAGGCGGTTGGCCTCCACATACTCACAATCCTCCACCTGGCTTCAGAACTGGGGGTCTTCCTAATCCGCAGACAACAGATGCTCACAAAATGACAGAAGGTTAGTCAGTCTGCTGCAGCTGGTTTATGACTTAGTTTTTATACAGTGTTTTATTTTACTTGCATGTCCTTTGCAGGGTCTGCATCAACCCCAACTGCAGATTGATTTTCTCAGCATTAGTTTGGATTTCAGCGCTGACTTCTCGTTCAGATAGCAATGGCAAACTACTGAACAAACAGTTGCCCCAGGGTTGATCGCAGTTTCCTGTAAAGGACCTGCAGCATCCAATGTGATACCAGGTATACAGGTTAGTCTTTAGATTACACAGGTCAAGGGTCATGTATGCATGCCATTGCGTTATATGCTGACGTAACCATTAGGTGTAGACAGGGTTGAAGTAACCACTTGTGGTAGTCATTATTGATGTAACCACTTCAAGCAGACGGTAAAAGTAGTCACTGGTGGTAGACAGGGTTGAAGTAGCTACTTGTGGTAGTCATTATTGATGTAACCACTTCAAGCAGATGGTTGAAGTAGCTACTTGTGGTAGTCATTATTGATGTAACCACTTCAAGCAGATGGTTGAAGTAGTCACTGGTGGTAGACAGGGTTGAAGTAGTCACTGGTGGTAGACAGGGTTGAAGTAGTCACTGGTGGTAGACAGGGTTGAAGTAGTTACTGGTAGTAGACAGGGTTGAAGTAGTCAACTGGTGGTAGACAGGGTTGAAGTAGTCACTGGTGGTAGACAGGTTGAAGTAGTCACTGGTGGTAGACAGGGTTGAAGTAGTCACTGGTGGTAGACAGGGTGAAGTAGTCACTGGTGGTAGGCAGGGTTGAAGTAGTCACTGGTGGTAGGCAGGGTGAAGTAGTCACTGGTGGTAGACAGGGTTGAAGTAGTCACTGGTGGTAGGCAGGGTTGAAGTAGTCATGGTGGTAGGCAGGGTTGAAGTAGTCACTGGTGTAGACAGGGTTGAAGTAGTCACTGGTGGTAGACAGGTTGAAGTAGTCACTGGTGGTAGACAGGGTTGAAGTAGTCACTGGTGGTAGACAGGGTTGAAGTAGTCACTGGTGGTAGAACAGGGTTGAAGTAGTCACTGGTGGTAGACAGGGTTGAAGTAGTCACTGGTGGTAGACAGGGTTGAAGTAGTCACTGGTGGTAGACAGGGTTGAAGTAGTCACTGGTGGTAGACAGGGTTGAAGTAGTCACTGGTGGTAGACAGGGTTGAAGTAGTCACTGGTGGTAGACAGGGTTGAAGTAGTCACTGGTGGTAGACAGGGTTGAAGTAGTCACTGGTGGTAGGCAGGGTTGAAGTAGTCACTGGTGGTAGGCAGGGTTGAAGTAGTCACTGGTGGTAGGCAGGGTTGAAGTAGTCACTGGTGGTAGGCAGGGTTGAAGTAGTCACTGGTGGTAGGCAGGGTTTGAAGTAGTCACTGGTGGTAGGCAGGGTTGAAGTAGTCACTGGTGGTAGGCAGGGTTGAAGTAGTCACTGGTGGTAGACAGGGTTGAAGTAGTCACTGGTGGTAGACAGGGTTGAAGTAGTCACTGGTGGTAGACAGGGTTGAAGTAGTCACTGGTGGTAGGCAGGGTTGAAGTAGTCACTGGTGGTAGGCGGGGTTGAAGTAGTCACGGGTGGTAGGCAGGTTGAAGTAGTCACTGGTGGTAGGCAGGGTTGAAGTAGTCACTGGTGGTAGACAGGGTTGAAGTAGTCACTGGTGTAGACAGGGTTGAAGTAGTCACTGGTGGTAGACAGGGTTGAAGTAGTCACTGGTAGTAGACAGGGTTGAAGTAGCTACTTGTGGTAGTCATTATTGATGTAACCACTTCAAGCAGATGGTTGAAGTAGTCACTGGTGGTAGACAGGGTTGAGGTTGAAGTAGTCATTGTGGTAGACAGGGTTGAAGTAGCTACTTCTGGTAGTCATTATTGATGTAACCACTTCAAGCAGATGGTTGAAGTAGTCACTGGTGGTAGACAGGGTTGAAGTAGCTACTTGTGTTAGTCATGATTGAGGTAGCCACTCATAGTAGACAGGGTTGATGTTACCACTTGTAGTCATGATTGAGGTAACCACTGGGCGTAGACAGGGTTGAAGTAACCACCTGTCATTGTCATGATTGAGGTAACCACTGGGCGTAGACAAGGTTGAAGTAACCACTGGGTGTAGACAGGGTTGAAGTAACCACTTGTAGATATTTGAAGTAACTACTTGTCATTGTCATGATTGAGGTAACCACTTGTAGTAGACAGGGTTGAAGTAACCACTTGCCGTAGTCATGATTGAGGTAACCAATCGTAGTAGACAGGGTTGAAGTAACACTAGGTGTAGACGGAGTTGATGTAACCACTGGGCATAGACAGGGTTTAAGTAACCACTGGGTGTAGACAGGGTTGAGGTAACCACTGGGCATAATCAGGGTTGAGGTAACCACTGGGTGTAGACAGGGTTTAAGTAACCACTGGGTGTAGACAGGGTTTAAGTAACCACTGGGTGTAGTCAGGGTTGAGGTAACCACTGGGTGTAGTCAGGGTTGAGGTAACCACTGGGTGTAGACAGGGTTGAAGTAACCACTGGGTGTAGTCAGGGTTGAGGTAACCACTGGTCATAGACAGGGTTGGAAGTAACCACTGGGTGTAGTCAGGGTTGAGGTAACCACTGGGTGTAGTCAGGGTTGAGGTAACCACTGGGTGTAGTCAGGGTTGAGGTAACCACTGGGTGTAGTCAGGGTTGAGGTAACCACTGGGTGTAGTCAGGGTTGAGGTAACCACTGGGTGTAGACAGGGTTGAAGTAACCACTGGGTGTAGACAGGGTTTAAGTAATCACTGGGTGTAGACAGGGTTGAGGTAACCACTGGGTGTAGACAGGGTTGAGGTAACCACTGGTCATAGACAGGGTTGAGGTAACCACTGGGTGTAGTCAGGGTTGAGGTAACCACTGGGTGTAGTCATGGTTGAAGTAACCACTGGGTGTAGTCAGGGTTGAGGTAACCACTGGGTGTAGTCAGGGTTGAAGTAACCACTGGGTGTAGTCAGGGTTGAGGTAACCACTGGGTGTAGTCAGGGTTGAGGTAACCACTGGGTGTAGTCAGGGTTGAGGTAACCATTTGTGATCGACAGGTTTGAAGTAACCACTGGAAGTAGACCAGCAGCACGTGTACGGGCTATGCTTGAATTCAAAGCCAGCGAACCAAACAGAGTAATCTCATAATGAAAACTTGTCCTACTGGTTTCAAAAACTCATAAAATCAGTTGGACATTTGCTGAGAAATTGAACTTTATGAAGAATGTAATAATTTTGCCCCTAAATAGCACATTAGCACCGAGGTTCCCTGTCAACTTTGCTTGTGAAGAATGTGCACAAACTATATAAATGTTCATTCTTGTAGTATTGTGTTTATGGTTAGTTACCTTCTTCTGTAAATACATATTTTATTTTTATATATTCTTTTCATTTCAGTGCGTCAGTGAGTGAAATAGTCCACGGCTACACGGTTATTCTTTTTGCATTTGAATACATTAGATTAAAATAGGAATACAAAAACGAATGTGTTATTTAAAATAGGTATCGTCTTACGTCTCATCCTACATTGTGATCAACTCTAGCTGTTAGTTTAGATATACATCTGTTTTTCTCTTCTCTAATAAAGATTTGTTCTTGAGAAGTCTGTATTTGACAAATCCACATCTGCTAACCCAGTCAGATTGACCCAGACTAAAGTTGTGCTGCATGATTTCAATACTGTACAGTGATTCCACTGATGTGCCATTAATGTATATGTGAACCACTATTGCAAGAGGCAATTCCGTGTTAAAGGTCAATGAATTGTGATCGTCTGTGTGACACACAGGTTAATGAATTGTGATGTCCATGTGACACAGAGGTCAGTGAATTGTGATTGTCCATGTGACACAGAGGTCAATTAATTGTGATGTCCATGTGACACATCTAGGCCATTAGTATCAGGAATTTCATTATCACTAGGAGTGCAAGCCTTCAAGTTTGCCCGGCATGTTTCCATTTCCTGAATGTAAAATGCCATATAAGTAAGAAAACCTCTTCTATGTGCCATGGGGGAGTTTCGAGTATATGGTTAGAGCCCAAATTATCGGTGGCTAAAAGGCATGTGGTCAGCGTTATCTTTACTGCCTCCCCTTCTCCCTTCCCCCTCCCAGGTGAATCTCTGGTTCCCATGTAATAAGGCTGGATCTACCCACATTATAATTTAGGAATCATTTGTTTTGTGATGAATTTGGGTTATGGGTTATGATTTATTTCTGTATAATGGGTAGGTATTTTCCTCACTGCCAGGCCTCTACACACTCTCTCCCATCCTCCTGCCACCACAGCTGGGAAAAAAACATGGGTAGGGTTTTCTCCCCCACTCTATCTCTCTCCCCACGCCCATTCTCTCTTGCACATCAATTATTTATTTTTCTTTTTAAGTTCACACTCATAACCATTAATCATTGTATCTGTGATTAATCTTGATCATTTTAAAGAAAGTGTAGTACAAAATACTTTACAGTGTTAACAATGTGAAATAAATATTGTCACAACTCTACTGGTATGAACCATGGGGTGTTGCTGCAGGATGCTTACGGGCAAACCGTTAGAACAACAGAACATTTGAAAGAGGGGAATGCATCGTAAGAAGACAGGTGGATGGGGAAGCTGTCACAGGATTACTGGCGCTGTCTGAAATTGACGGCAGCGACCTCCATTTGCACTTTATTTATTTATCGTTGCTACACTGACATGGCTATGAATGCTTGCTCATGAGAAATCAAGCAGTGAGGTGAAAATTAAAAATGCAGTTTAAAATGTTTGTTTTCTTCTTCGGTTTGTGAGTGGACTGTAAGTGTGTGTGTGGTTTGAACCAGTAAACTTGTAAGATACGCTGATTACTACAAGTGTGTGTGATTTTAACCTGTCAACTTGTAAGATACTCACATCCAAAGGACAAGGTTTAGGTGTTTGGTTCATTTTATTTTTTTTTTTAACACGTAAATGAAATTTGAGATCTGTCAAAGACTCAAAAACACTCTTCTGGCCGCAATGGTTCACGTTGTTAATAAGTGACAGAAACATTGATGATGATGATGAGGTTGTCATTATCAGCAGAAGATAGTTGACAAACCTGTGATGTGATGTCAATAGACATAACCTACAGTAGCATCCAATGATTTATTAAATAAGACAATTACACTCTATGGCGGTACTAGCCCTTTCTTGTCCCTCCCACTCTGGGCTGTCAAATAGCTTCTCTCTGGCAAACATAGGTCAAGGCCTACATAGAGTTACTTTCTACAGTATCTTTATACAGTTATTGAACAATCACTCTACAGAATCCTTCCATACCAATATATCACTAGTGATTTAAGAGATCAGTAAACATCTGTCATACTTGTCTGTGTACAACAACATTAGTCGTTGGATCAACATCACGGCACACGGTTTAACCCATAAGTGCTCCGTTTTCCTCCTAACTCAAACCTGAGTCTGGAGAAACTCAGCTCAATGCACAAACTCCGTTGCATCAGCGAGGATCCTGAAATACTTTAGGTAGATTTTTAACTCAAAATTTTGCCCGGGCAGCACCGTTAGGCTACTCTTTTTCGATTTCCAACTGCCAAGGAATTTTTTACGTGCGTAACAATACATACAGGCGTCCGATCTCACTACCCAGAGACCAGGGGAAATTATATTACTGGAAGTCCAGGTGCATTTTTTAAATAAATCCCAGTCCTCACCGGGGCCTCTAGCACTCGAGGCGGACACCATACCTCGAGACCACTCGACCCCCATTACATTGTTACACAGGTAGCATCACTTGAAATATAATATGCACAGATGAGAAATGCTGTTGTAGTTGGATGGTTGAACAGGAGACTTGATGTTACACAATCAATCGGGTAACGATTAAACACTGGACACGAATTCACAGAAATGTCTGTCAATGAGGTGGTCTCGACACAAAAGTGAACTAGATCTGTTTGCAGTATAGTTCAGTTGCCTTTTCCACCCCCTCATGAAAGTCAGTTTGTATTCTGCTAGTCATAAGCTGCTACACTTACTGCTTTATAACTTGTTGCTATATTTGGCTCTCTGTTGACAACAGCTTAGGTTTGTTTACTTTGTCTAGACTTGATGGCCAGTTTTTGTTTTTTTTTAGTAATTTTACTCTATTTTTTCTACCATTAACCTTTCATCTGAGTCCTTGGAATCCTCCCCTGGTATCATCATCAAGTGCCTTGCTGAATGGTGTGGGCAATTATGCTTCTCAAAATCACAGAATATATAAATTCATATGCTGGCATTTATTTATCCATGCCTTGATGAAAGACTGTCAAGATTTTTCCTCACTGTCCCCTCTCTCTCTCTCTCTCTCTCTCTCTCTCTAGAGAATTATATCTCTAATAATAAATCTAATATGAAACGATTGTGTTCGCTTCAAAACCGCGCTATACGTCTAGTTTCTAGCATAAAGCACGTTGAAAGTAATAAATTATACAGCCATCTAAGACTTCTACCACTTCAAAAGCGCTTCCTTTTTAACAAAGCCAAATTAGTGAATAAAATTATATCTGAAAATACCCCAGAGTATCTTCTACCGTTAATTCAATCTAATGCAATGAACAGTAAGCGCTTAAATTTATTACAGCTTCCTAAGCCTAGATTGGACTTATACAAAACTTGTTTTCGCATATTCTGGTGCTCACCTTGTGGAATAGCCTTCAACCAGAACTGAAAACACCAATGAGTCCCTACACATTCAACCGAAAACTCTTTCAATACTTACTTCATACCGACTATATGCCTCCATAAGTCACCTACTAGTATCATTTTTCCACTATCATTCTTCACTGTATGTGTGTGAACGAGACAGTGGGTGAGAGAGTGAGTGAGAAAGAGTGTGAGTGGAAGAATTAGTATGAGTGAGAGTGAGAGAGTATGCATGCGCAAGTGCCTGGTGAGTGTAAAAGTGAGTGAGTGTGTGGACATATGTGTGAGAGATTTAGTTAGAGAATGAGTGAATCTGGGAGAGTGGGTGTGTTGTGTGTCTGCCTGTCTGTGTGATAGAGTGTGGAAAGTCAGTGAGTGAGTGTGAGTTAGAGAGTCATCGAGTAAATGAGTGAGTAAGGGAGCGTGAGTGAGTGAGAGAGATATTGTAGGTATGCGTGTATGTGCACGAATGAGTGAGTGTGAGATCGAAGTGAGTGTGTAAAAGAGAGAGCGTGGTTTGAATGAGAGAGTGCATGAGAAAGTGTGATGTATGTGTGTGCATGTCTGGATGTGTGTATGGGTTGTATATGTGTGTAATGTGTGCATCTGTGTGTGCTCTGTGTGTATGTCTGTACGTGTGTTAAGGTGTGCGTTCATGTGTTTATATGCGTTTATATGCATGTGCGTGTGTGTATGTGTGTATGGACGAGTGTGTGTGTGTGTGTGTGTGTGTGTGTGCTCGTGTATGTATTGTATATCTTTGTATGTGTATGTGTAAGTGTGCATGCATGCAGTGTATGCGAGGGAGTGTATATTCGGGTTTTATGTGAGTACGTGTGAGTAAGTATATGGATGTGTGCAGGTGTGTGTATTGCGTTGGTATGATGTGTGTGTGTGTATGTACATGTGAGTGAGAGACAAGAGAGAGAGAGAGAGAGAAGAGAGAGAGAGAGAGAGAAGATGAGAGAGCGAGAGAGGGAGAGAGTTGAGGGCATGCATGTCATCTAACATGTTATCCATAGTTTAGTGTATTCTCATTTTTTTCATATTCATTTTTATGCATGATGTTTCATGCATAAAAAAAAATTTATGTAAATTACTGTAAAGAAAGTGAGGAGAGTTTAGTGAAATGAGAGAGAGAGAGTGAATGAGTGTGAGAGTGTGAGTATGTAAAGAGAGAGAGACAGAGAGAGGAGAGGGGAGAAAAGAGAGAGAGGAGGAGAGAGAGAGAGAGAGTTGAGCCCAGCATGTCATGTAACATGCTATTCCATATTTTTCATGTATTCTCTCTTTCATTACGAGGTACGTTTAATGCCACCTGATTTTCCCGTAACATGCCATTTCCCAAATTTTTTTTCTTTTTAAATTTCATTTATCATTTTTATACCACTTGATTTTATCATGTAATAAACATTACTGGATGTGAGTGTGGAGAGAGGAGAGAGAGAGGGAGAAAAAGAAGGGGAGGGAAAAAGAG
>JACEFZ010004787.1:0-12308 GCA_014155875.1 Cepaea nemoralis | reverse complement strand
TTTTTTTTCCCGGGCCTGTTTGTCTTGTCCACCGAGACAGATTTCATATGGAAATACTACGTTGTATGCGAGTGATTTGTTAATGTTAATACCATTGCAATAACAGGCACTTCCATTATGTTTCTTACTGGTCTTGTAACATTGTTTCTACCTCTCTACAAAGGTCAAGTCCATCTAAACCAAGAATCAGTGATATAGGTAGTATGACAAAGAATATTTATATGAAATTGTGGAACTTCTACGTCTTCTTATTTCTCTTCTCTCTCACATTCTTTTCACATTTGTTCTCTTCCTCTTCCTAGTTCTCGTTTCCCATTTCCTCGTCGTCTTATTATTTATCTTCTCTGCCACATATTCTTCCTTCTATTCTACGTTTTCCTCCTATTCTCCTTCTCTTTCATCCTCCCTTCTTCCAATTTCCTTCCTCTTCTTCCTCCTATTCAACTTCCTGTTCTTCTGTGCCCTGTAACCCGGCTGGGAGACATTACTTGACACATTCCAGCGTATGCTTGCTTAAGGGTTCTCAATAGCTCCTGAAAGTTATGTCTACTCAGGGTACAAACGTGCTTACGTTCACTTTCCACAATCTCGTATATTTTTTTACTCGTGCTTGAGGGCAGTTCAGGTACGTTTGGGATGTCTAGATTCCATGTCACACATCCTAAAATCCCCCGGTTGTCAATTTTCCTGGAAAGCTATTGGCTGGCACTTTCTTGTCACATGACGAGTCCAGAAACTGTGTATGGGAACACATATCAGGGATATTGAACATGTTCCGATTAGTTATCATGTCCTTCCAGACGCATGGCTTGAGCCAACAAAGAAATTTACATAAAGTTGCCGGGAGAAGTGAGCTAGCTAAAAGACAGCAGTCCCGACGACCAAAGTAAAGGAAATGGAACAATGAACGAATAGAATGTTCTAGCTGGGCCTGTTTCTTTTCACTGACATAGATTTTGCTCGACTCATCTCATCTTGTACCCCTTGCACCTTGCGGTGTCCAGGTGAAGTATGGACGTTTATGGGCTTCATGTATCGAAATTCCCATCGGTTCTGTTATTCCCCATGTCCATCGTTCACGTCGCTGGCTTCTTCTTCTGCTTCCATTTGGTCTGACCATCAATGCTTGTTGTTGCATACTGTTAGTTGGTAATCTAGTTATATGGCCAAATCAATTAATTTGCTGTACATCATAGCTTGTTGTGGTATACTGTTAATTATTAATCTAGTTATGTAGTCAAACCATTGAAGTTGCTGCTTTCTGATTTAATCTAGCGCTGCTATAACCCCTTGTTAGGTCTTGTTTCTTCATTTCTAATTTTCTCTCTTCTTGATACATTGATTATTCTTCTCAGGAATCTCATTTCTATTGTAATGTGAGTTCTCTCTATTTTTCTGGCATTGGTAGCATAGAGTTGGTAGGAAGACTGTGTTGTAGAGTGCTTTCTTAGTATCTATTGAGAGGTGTTCTTTAGTATTGGTGCCATTTGTTCAATAAGTTGGTTTGCCTTCTTCATCATCATCAAGTGCCTGTGCCGGCTGGCGTAGGCGTTCATGGCTCTCCACAGATCTCGGATATTTGGTTTTCTGGATCAACTCTGCTGCTGATATTCCTCTGTGCCACCGTCTCAATCCATCCATCATCATTTCTCTTGGTCTGCCTCTGCCTCTCTTCCCCTCGATCTTTCCAGTTGTTACGATGTTCTCCAATGCCTCTCTTCTCATTACATGACCAAAGAAAGCTGTTTGTCTCTTTCTTATTGTTATATATAGTGTTCTAGTTTCATTAGCCTGTTTCAGGCAGTCGTGTTTAGTTACTCTGGCAGTCCAAGGAATTCGCAACATTCGTCTCAGGAACCACATCTCTGTTGCTTCTAATTTCTTCTTAATTTGTTCATTTACATTCCAAGATTCACTGCCATACAGCAAAACTGGTTCTACATAGCATTTCAGCACTCTCTTTCTTACACTCAGTGATAGTGACCTATTGCATAAGATACTCTTCATTTTCTGAAATGCGGCTTTTGCTTGCCCTATTCTGCTCTTAATCTCTGTTGTACATCTTCCATCTGATGTTATAAATGTCCCTAGGTATCTAAAATTATCCACTTGGTTAAGAATTTTCCCTTCTATTTCTATGTCACATTTTGGTGTCACCATTTTCTTTGATATCACCATTGTTACTGTTTTCTTGATATTCAAGGAGAGTCCTTTCCTTGCACTCTTTGTTACTACAGTGTCCAACAATTGGTGTAGGTCTGTCGATTTATCTGCCACCAATACTGTGTCATCTGCATAGCGTATATTATTTATATTATAACCTCCAACTAGTATTCCTGGCATCTCTTTGATCTCTCTCATTATTACTTCGCTATATAGGGAGAAGAGATATGGTGACAAGACAAGACACATCCCTGTCGTACTCCTAGATTTATGTGTTCGTAACTACCCTCTTTATTTCCAATTGTAATTGCTGCTACTTGGTTCCAGTAAATATTCTTTATTATTCTTAAATCTTTCCCATCAATGTTGATATCTTCCAACATTTTAATCAGTTCATCATGTTTTACTTTATCAAATGCCTTAAGTATAATCTATGAAGCATAAATATATGTCTTTCTTTTTCTCTATTGACCTTTCTATTAGTGTCCGTAATGTATATATTGTATTGTTTGTGCCCTTTCCCTCCACAAATCCATACTGTTCTTCACTAATTTTCATTTTTATGTTCTTCCTGGTTCTTCTCATTATGATTCTGAGCAGAAGCTTAGTGATATGGTTTATGAGGTTAATTGTACGAAAATCTTCACATCTTTTTGGTATAGCTATAAATACAGATTTCAGCATATCACTGGATAAATATCCACTGCTGTAAATATCATTTAACATTTTGGTTAATATATCTACTCCAAATTCTCCCAATACTTCTAATTCTTTTATTGTGATTTCATCTGGTCCAGCTGTTTTTCCTTTCTTCATATATTTCATAGCGTCAGCGACTTCTTCTTCTAGAATAGGGGGACCTTCTAAGTTACTTTCTTCTGTTAATTCTTCCCTTTCCCCATCATATAATTCTCTTATATACTCATTCCACCTCTTCATTATAGCACCTTCCTCCAATAATATCTTTCCTGTTTTTGATTTCAAACACCCTGTATTTATTCTTATTTTTCTTCCCGTGAGCTCACTGATTTGTCTGTGCATATTTTTTGTATCTTTAATGGCATTTAATTCAATATTTTTGCACTGCTCATTTAACCAACTTTCTTTTGCCTTCCAACATTTATCTTTTATTTCTTTATTTATCTTAGCATATTCTTGTTTGTCATTTTTACTCTGTTTTCTTTTGTTCATCAGAATTAAGATTTCTTCATTCATCCATTTTTTCTTAGCTATTTGACTTCCTTCGGTAATATTTCTTTGCTAGTTTGATGAATGGAGTCCCTTAACATTTCCCATTGTTCATTTATACTCTGTATTTTAGCTATTGCATTGCACCTATTTTTCACAGTCACTATGTATTTTTCTTGAATTTCTTTATCTACTTTCAGAACCTCTTTATTAAGTCTCATGTTCCTAACCATTTTTTCCCTCTCTTTAATCTTACTTTTATTTGTCCACATAGTGGTACATGATCACTATTACAGTCGGCGCCAGGCATTGTTTTTACATTAATTAGAGCATTTCTAAATCTTTTATTAATTAGTATGTAGTCAATTTGATTGCGTATTTTCTGATCAGTGCTTTTCCATGTGTATAGTCGTCTTTTATGGTGTTTAAACCACGTGTTTCCAATTATCATATCATTGATATTTGCCCATTCTATTAGCGTTTCCCCTCTTTCATTTCTTGTACCTAAACCATAATTCCCCACCACATCCTCCATTTTCCCCTTTCCTACTTTTGCATTAAAATCTTCAAGTATTATTTTTATTTCCTGTGATCTCACTGTGTGACATCGTCATTTCTATTTCGTCGTAAAATTGTTGTATTTCTTCATCACTACTGCTTGTTGTTGGTGCATATACTTGCATAATATTTATATCTATTGGTTTGCCTTTGATTTTGACCAAAACAACTCTATCTGAAATACACCAGTATCCATTAAGTGACTTGGCTGTTTTTTCGTCAAGTATTATTCCTACACCTTTTTCATGTGTATCCCCTCCAGAATACATTATTGTGTGGTTGTCAGCTATAATTTTTCCCGATCCCTTCCATCTCATCTCACTAACGCCTAGTATATTCATTTTCATGCTGTCCATTTCCCTTAGAACATTGTTCAACTTTCCTAGCTCATTTAATGCCGTAACATTCATGTTCCTACCCTAAATTTATTTATTTTATTTATGATTTTGCCATCAGTAGCTGGATGACGGTCTGGTGTCACCTGTGGCTCATGACTGTCCCTACCGGACGAGGATGTCCTAAGACAGCCATTAACGTCATTCACTAACTCTGATATATGTTTTGCCATGAAGTCTTGGGAAGATAATGTGGTTGTTTCCCCTTGACTTCCACATCCTCATGGTGGTCTTTTACCTCTACCTCTGGTTTGCCTTATTGCATCTAATTTCGATTTCGTCTTCTGATTTGCCTTTTTTTTTTTGCGCTCGCTTGCTTTGAACTCAAGCGTAGTACATATACACTACTTCTAGTAGTGCTGGACTGCATTTTTGGGTGTGGATTAGCTTTACCTATTAACAGTGTACCTCGCCATCAGGCATCAGAGGAACCCACTCCGACTTCAGGGGTACTTGTAATTAACGTCCCCAAGTCAAGGACGATAGGTCAACATTTTAGTCCAAATGTCCGGTGTAGCAGTTGAACCCCTTTTCTTGGCTTCAGCACACTGGGTGTTTAAGAACACAAATCCTTATCTATTCGGCCATGCTGACCTACTTATTTAACATTTAATGATATTATACTTCCAAAGTACTTTAAACTACTCGGCGTAATCTTGCCACGAAATCAAAAGCAGCGGTAAAATGCTGGTGTTGATAGCGATGGCCTGTAAAGGATATGCAAAAAAGAAGTACTTCAAGCTCTTTACTTGTTTCAGAGGGTGTTATTTTAGATTAATCTTTGTTGTTGTTGTTTTTTTTCCGTTATAGTCATTACCTCTGTTTTACTGAGGCCAATGTTCATGTTGGAACTCTTCGCTGGCTGCTGAGGATGGGGACGGAGCGCTAATGGGAATGTCCCGAATGATGTGATGTCGGTTCCTAAATCAATCAATCAATCAATCAATGTTCATGTTATGTTCCCTAAAGACCTCATTTAGACTATATATGTGGACTTGTAATTCTGCTTCTCATCTCATCTCATCTCGTCTCATCATGTTCCTCTTGTACCTTGCGGTGTCGAGGTGAAGTATAAGTATCGTGAGAGTGCCCGATTATGGGCTTCATGTATCGATATTCCCATGGACTCTGCTATTCCCTCCGTCCAACGTTTACGTAGTCGGCCTCTTCCTCTGTTTCCATCTGGTCTGTACATCATTGCTTGTTGTGGTATGCTGTTGATTGATTGATTGATTGATTGATTGATTGATTGATTTAGGAACCGACATCACAGCATTCAGGACATTCCCATAAGCGCTCCGTCCCCATCCTCAGCAGCCAGCGAAGAGTTCCAACACTAATAGTTCCAGTAGCAATCTGATTATATGTCCGTCTCGCCTTTCCTCCGAGCGCCGAGCGTCGGCCAGATCCCCTCGTCACACCTCGTTGTCTCATTCTTACCAGACCATGGTGCTCCATCTGCTCCTCCGAGGTGTACACGTGCTCCCACAAGGCCGCAACCACGTCTGCCTTGTCATGCATCAATACTCCACCAAATTTTGCAGAGCCAGCCAATCTGTCCGCCTGTTCATTCCCCAGCACACCGGCATGCCCAGGAGAAAAGATCCAGGTGATGCTTACTACCCGTGACCTCCGAAGCGAAGCAAGCCACTCTGCACGAAGCCTACCTGTTCTCACCCTTCTCAGCATGCTTTCTGAGTCAGTTACAATCACAATGTGTGTATGTATCGTGTTTTCTATCCAGCGGAAAGCTGCACTGACCGCCTCCACCTCCATTCTTAAGCTAGATGTAGTGTTATCATACGCCAGGCTCTCCTGCACCAAACGCCGACCATTAGTTTTTGCCAAGAACCCCCAGGCACTTCTCCTACCTCTCAACACTGACCCATCCGTGTAGATAATCACATCACCCGGGCGAGAATTTTCCTGAATTAGTTGCTGAATTTCCACTTCCGTGGCCCCTGCTGGCAACTCTCTGCACTCCCGGCTCAATGTTATTATAACTCTGCACAAGTCTGACTGCACGGCTGGCACTCTGACCCACTCCTCTCCTCGCCTGATGTTCTCCAAGGGGCACACCTGTCTGATCGTATCCTCCGCCTGAGCCATCCATGATTTCCCTATTATCAGTCTCTGACCCTTAACTACGTCCAGCGCCTCATGCAACGGGTGATCTGTGTCTGCAGCTACTCTGAGGTATGCCTTCGCTTGCATCACCTTGTGCCTACTAGCAACAGTAGGCAGACCAAGAATGTAACGCATACACCCTACTGGAGTGTCTCTGGTGCATCCCAGAATGACCCGCATCGCTTCATTCTGTATGCGCTCTAATTTCACCAACTGACTCTTTGAGACAGTAAGCATTACTAGTCCATAATCAATCACTGAGAGGATCAAGTGCTGGTATAGTGTGAAGAGCATTCTCTGCTCTGTGTCCATTGCAGCCATAGTTTTAAGTGCATTGAGTCCCTTTTGAGATCTTGTCACAACTGTCTCCACATGGTCCTTGAAGGACAGACTCCTGTCAAATGTGATTCCCAGATCCTTCAGTTTGTTCTCTCTGTTGACGCTTCTACCATCTATCGTGAGGCTTGGGGCATCATCTCTCACAATCCTGTTGTCCAGAGAGCACCACAACACAGCCGCCTTTTCCGGGTTGATGACAGCACTCATTTCAGTGCACCAGTCAATCACTTTGTCCACTGTCACCTGTAGCTCCTGGGCTGTTTGATCCCTATTTCTCCCCTGCCTGTATGCAAGAATATCATCTGCAAATGTTAGAATCCTTCCAACCCCTGGTGCTTCTAGGTATGCAATCTTGCTCGTATACACATTAACTTAAAGAGCACCGGTGAGATTGCAGATCCCTGTGGCAGTCCCAGGGTTAAAATATGTGGCTCTGAGGTCCATGCGCCTAGACGGAGAGCAACTTGACGAGAATGTAGGACGGCTGCTATCCAGTTCACCAACCAGGGATTGACCCCCTTCTCCATAAGTGCGGTCATCAAAATATCATAGCGAACTCTATTGTACGCATCTTCGAGATCAAGCGCTGCCGCCATCGTTTCCTGTCTACTCTGGAACCCCTCATAAACGTCAAAGGCAAAGGTGGCTGCATTTGACCAGGTATCTTTTCTTGGCCTGTAGCTCCCCAGGCCTCTTGGAAGAAGCTTCCCCCCTTTCCAAAAATCCTGCAGCTTAACAGCGACTATCTTCTCTAAAACCTTCCCAAATGTATTTTGAAGGGTGATGATCCTAAAGCCGCCAAGCTTTGAATGATCCTTGTATGGTTTTGGTAGAGGGATGAGTTAGCTATGCAGCTGATCTCAACTCCAGTCTGGTGGAAGAAGCGGTCTTGTACAAAGAACTTTATCTGCCTATAATCAGGTGAAGAGGAGTTCCAAGCAGCCTAAGGAGAGATCAGGTGAACAATATTCGATCACCGGTATCTACATCACTCACCTACTGATGACTGACAAATTACTGGTGGAATGATGATCTGCTCCTCCAGAATCCTCGCACAATTACTCTGTGTGGTTTCTGTTTGTCTTGAACTTGAACTTCGTTTGTTTTTGTGTGGAGTCTGAATCTTGATTAAAGACTCGGGTTCTACTTATCTGAAAAGTGTTCTCTTGTCCTCAGGTGGTGATCTGTTTGTCTATAGTGATAGGAAAATAAGTCAGCGTCCGGGCACCGTCCCGGGTCAACAAGGTAATAGTAGACAGAAGTAAGAACCCAAAGGTCATGACAACCACTGTTGAATGGTAACCTACTTGCATGGCCAAACCATTTGACTTCCTGCTTTCTAATAAAATCTAGTGCTGCTGTGACCGCCACTGATTTCTTCATTTCTGATCTTATCTCTTCTTGATACGTTGAGTATTCTTCTCAGGAATCTCATTTCTGTTGTTGTGATTTTTTCTTTTCTCGTTTTCTATCATTCTCCAGGTTTGACATTGGTAGCATAGAGTTGGTAGGAAGATTGTGCTGTAAAGTGCTTTCTTAGTAGTTATTGATACGTTTGTTCTTTAATATTGGTGCCATTTGTCCAATGAGTTGGTTAGCCTTATTGCATCTATTTTCAATCTCGTCTTCTGATCTGCCATTTGATGATATTATTCTTCCTGTGTACTTGAAGCTCTTTACTTGTTTCAAGGGATGTTCGTTTAGGTGAATTATTGTTGTTTGTTCTTCTTTAGTTATAGTCAATACCTCTGTTTTACTTGTACTAATTGTAATGTTATGGTCCCTACACATTTCGTTTAGGTTTAGACTATTCATGAGGTCTTGTAATTCAGCTTCTGATTTTGCTATTAGTACTTGGCCGTCCGCAAACAGGAGTACTCTAATGGTTAGATTTGCAGATGGTTCTCCTTCTGTGTTCTCGTCATGTGCGGTCTCTGTTTGGCTGGTTTCTTTACATATGTTGTCTATATGTATATTATGAACAAGAGAGGGACAGGACACAACATTTGTCGTACTCCAGATCTTATTGTTAAGGGTTCTGAGTGTCCTCCAGTTGCTCTCACTATGCATTCACCGTTGTTGTATAAGCTTCTACATAGGTTTGTTAGATGTGTACTCACTCCGTATTGTTTAAGGATTTCCCACAGCTTGTTTCTATCTACTCTATCAAATGCCCTTCTTGGTCGACAAAGGCTAAGTAGAGTGTTTCATTGAATTCGATTGATTTTTATATAAGTTGTCTAAGAGCGAAAGTGGCGTCGTGCATCCTTTGCGTTTCCTAAAACCAAGTCGTGTTTCGCTTAGCTGGGTTTCTGTAGTAGGTCGTAATCTCGTCTCAAGAATTTTGCAAAATGTTTTCCCAGTATGACTCAACAGTGAAATGCCTCTGTATTGTGTGCAATCTCTTTTGCTGCCTTTGTTTTTCCAAATTGGGATAATTATGGCGTTTCCCCAGTTTCATGGTGTCTGTTGTTCTACCCAAACATGGTTAAATAGTCTATGCAGCCATGCTGTTCCTACTTCTCTTGCTGCTTTAATTAGTTAATTTGGTAGTTCATCCTGTCCCGGTGATTTGTTCTTTGGGGCTAATCTGATGGCTTCTATAATTTCTTCTTTTAGTATGTCTGGTTCTAGTTCTTCGGTGGCATCTGTGTAAGTTTCTTGAATTCCTGTGACATCTGATGGGATGTTGAGAACTTGTTCGAAATACTGCTTCCATCTTATTAGGATGTGTTTTTGTTCACTTATTGGTTCTCCATTTTTGATGTTAATTATTTCAGTTGGGTCAAAGCGTTCTCCTCTGGTTCGCATTGCACTTATCTTTTTGTAGACGTTTCTTATTGCCTCCTTGTAGTTTTTATTTTGGGATTCTCCATACTCTTCCTAGTCTTTTTGTTTTTCCCTCCCTACTATTCTATTCACATGTCTTCTCGCTATTCTATATTCTTTGTAATCACATACCTGTTCTTCAACCACTTGTTATATTTTTCTTTTTTTTTAATCGCTTTCTTTACCTCTGCGTTCCACCAACTTGTTATTTTCTGTATCCGTGTTTTGCTTTTTTTTCGTGCTATTTTTGCAGTATTTAAAATGCTTGATTTGAACATCTCCCATTCTTCTTCCACTGTTTTTCTTTCTATAGGTAATTTTACAAAGATTTCAGTTAGTTCTTTCTCATAATTTTCCCGTATTGCCTCTTCTTTAAGGTTTTTAAGTTTACTGAATATTATGGCATGTATTCCTGCTCTTAGCTTTCTTCTTCTGATGGTTCTTATTGTGTCAACGACTGCTTTATGATCTGTGTTTATACTGAAATTGGGCACTGCCCATGCATCTAATATATTTCTCTTTCTGTTATTTCTTTTTAATATAAAATCAATTTGGCTTTTAGTATCTGGATCGTTCCATTTATACCAGGTGTATACTTGTGAGTCTTTATGTTTATAAAATGTGTTTGTTATATAGAGGTCGTGTTGGCTGCATAGCACTATTAGTCTACTTCCGTTATCATTCCTTTCATTATGCTGATCTCCAAATGCTCCCAGATGTTTATCTATGCCCTCTCTGTTATGTCCTAGTCTTGCATTGAAGTCTCCCATAACTATGATGTTGTCCTGCTTATCTATTTTATTTAGCACGTCATGGATGTCTTCGTAGAATTCCTCGCATTCTTGCTCATTTTTGTTTGTATTACATGGTGCGTATATTTGTCATATGTTGTAATTGTTTGTTCTTTTATTCTCACTGTTATGATTATTTCTGATATATATTTTATTTCTAGTATTCCTCTTGCTAGCCGTGGTCTTTTAATGGTGTAATTTGCCGTTAGTTCTTCTTCTGTGTTCTGTTCATCGTGCGGTGATGTTATGGTCTCTGTTTGGCTGGTTTCTTTACATGTGCTCTCTATATAGGTTGTGAACAAGACGTAGGACCGGACACATCCTTGTCGTAAACAGGACCTTATGGTGAAGGGTTCAGAGTGTCCTCCATTTGTTCTTACTCCGTGTAGGGTTCTCCAATCTAAAAATAGTTCGTGATCCTTTAAGACAGAAAATTAAGAGGGCACCCGCTGGAGTTTCGCTACAGTGTTCAATACACGGCGATGAAGTTAAAAGGTTGACTACAAATCCACCATCATTATACATCAGCCAAGATGTTGAAGCTGACCAAATGTATTTACAGAGACAACGGTCTGTTACTTGGAAGACATCATTATCTGCTAATACCTTATATTAAATATATTGAGCCTGTCAACAGCCTTGGTCGTGTTTGGCCGTGGCCTTGTTTTCACAAGTTTCGTGAATGATTGGATTAGCTAAAAGTAGTGCCATAGTTGAAACCAAACACCTTCCTTCAACAGCCTGTTCATGTTCTGATTACCTTGGACAAACTTCTATCTTTTCCTTGCAACCAGAGATATTCTATTCTACTACACATAATGATTACAACTGTGTCATGTTTCCGCTGATTATGATTTTTTTCTCGTGCGTTTTGTATTAAGACTATTTATTTCTATTATTGTTTGCTTTGATTTCCTTCTTGCTTTCATCAGCCCGAATATTTTTGTGGGAATTTCTCTTCGTGGGTGTGGCGGTAGCCTCGTCGCTAGACGCTGGACTGCCGACCCGTTAGTCATGGGGTAGAATCCACATCCGGGTGAATGTTTTAAAATGACGTGGGCAGCCAGCTGGGTACCAGGAGATATGGTGGGAAGTAAGAGCATCCTGCGTGGTACTGACCACATCAACAACCGAATGTCCATTGGTGTTTAAAAATATGGGTCTAGCACAGTATGTTCAATGGGCTTAAAGTGAGTATAATGGCCCTTGACTTTACTGACTACAACACTTCTTTTGTCATTGTTTTCTTTCTTCTTATCAATCATATTTTGTGACGATGGAATCAAAGTCTACTGCCTGTAGGAGAAGCTAAACAGAAGTCATGTATTCTTCTATCGCTATTTCTAAGCCTTTGTCCGCAACTGTTCTAGGATCGAAGCTCCGACAGGCGGACAGTTAGCGTATTGCTTTGCTGATCCGGCAGTTTCTACAGGTTGTCTTGTTCTAGACGTATTGATGTTACCTTTCCTTTGGAGTACGCTAGGCGTGCCGAGAGAGGGATCATGCTTCATGGGTAACATGTATTCTCTAAATTAAGCACAGGTTTTCCGCAATGTAGAGCCATAATTCCATTCTACAATCTATCGTCTATCAAGACGGCAAGATGCCAGTCAGTCAGTCTATAGACAGACAGACAGACAGACAGACAGACAGACAGACAGACAGACAGACAGACAGACAGACAGACAGACAGACAGACAGACAGACAGACGGACGGACGGACGGACGGACGGACGGACAGAGGAAATAAAGACAGACAGCGAGAGACAGAGAAAGAGAGTGAGAGAGACAGCGAGACAGAGAGAGAGAGACAGAGAGAGAGAGAGATAGTGAGAGAGATAGAGAGAGACAGAGAGAGAGAGAGCGAGAGAGAGTGAGAGCGAGAGAGCGAGAGAGAGCGAGAGAGAGGAGAGAGAGA
>JACEFZ010004786.1:0-156452 GCA_014155875.1 Cepaea nemoralis | reverse complement strand
ATTAATATAGACACTATTCTACTACATTTAATATATCAGGACAACAATATATAGATCTACTACATTTAACATATCAGGACAACAATATATAGATCTACTACATTTAACATATCAGGACAACAATATATAGATCTACTACATTTAACATATCAGGACAACAATATATAGATCTACTACATTTAACATATCAGGACAACAATCTATAGATCTACTACATTTAACATATCAGGACAACAATATATAGATCTACTACATTTAACATATCAGGGCAACAATCTATACAGTCTACTACTTTTAACATATCAGAGTAACACTTTACACATTCTACTATTTTTAACATATTACCAGGGCAACAAGCTATACAGTCTACTACTTTTAACATATCAGGGTAACAATCTATACAGTCTACTACTTTTAACATATCAGGGCAACAATCTATACAGTCTACTACTTTTAACATATCAGGGTAACAATCTATACAGTCTACTACTTTTAACATATCAGGGCAACAATCTATACAGTCTATTACTTTTAACATATCAGGGTAACAATCTATACAGTCTATTACTTTTAACATATCAGGGCAACAATCTATACAGTCTACTACTTTTAACATATCAGGGTAACAATCTATACAGTCTACTACTTTTAACATATCAGGGCAACAATCTATACAGTCTACTACTTTTAACATATCAGGGTAACAATCTATACAGTCTATTACTTTTAACATATCAGGGCAACAATCTATACAGTCTACTACTTTTAACATATCAGAGTAACAATTTACACATTCTACTATTTTTAACATATTACCAGGGCAACAATCTATACAGTCTACTACTTTTAACATATCAGGGCAACAATCTATACAGTCTACTACTTTTAACATATCAGGGCAACAATCTATACAGTCTACTACTTTTAACATATCAGGGCAACAATCTATACATTCTACTACTTTTAACATATTATCAGGGCAACAATCTATACAGTCTACTACTTTTAACATATCAGGGCAACAATCTATACAGTCTATTACTTTTAACATATTATCAGGGCAACAATCTATACTTTCAACTACATTTAACATATCAGGGCAACAATCTATACAGTCTACTACTTTTAACATATTATCAGGGCAACAATCTATACTTTCAACTACATTTAACATATCAGGGCAACAATCTATACAGTCTACTACTTTTAACATATCAGGGCAACAATCTATACAGTCTACTACTTTTAACATATCAGGGCAACAAGCTATACAGTCTACTACTTTTAACATATCAGGGCAACAAGCTATACAGTCTACTACTTTTAACATATCAGGGTAACAATCTATACAGTCTATTACTTTTAACATATCAGGGCAACAATCTATACAGTCTACTACTTTTAACATATCAGAGTAACAATTTACACATTCTACTATTTTTAACATATTACCAGGGCAACAATCTATACAGTCTACTACTTTTAACATATCAGGGCAACAATCTATACAGTCTACTACTTTTAACATATCAGGGCAACAATCTATACTTTCTACTACTTTTAACATATTACCAGGGCAACAATCTATACATTCTACTACTTTTAACATATTACCATGGCAACAATCTATACTTTCTACTACTTTTAACATATCAGGGCAACAATCTATACAGTCTATTACTTTTAACATATCAGGGCAACAATCTATACTTTCTACTACTTTTAACATATTACCAGGGCAACAATCTATACTTTCTACTACTTTTAACATATCAGGGCAACAATCTATACTTTCTACTACTTTTAACATATCAGGGCAACAATCTATACTTTCTACTACTTTTAACATATTACCAGGGCAACAATCTATACTTTCTACTACTTTTAACATATTACCAGGGCAACAATCTATACTTTCTACTACTTTTAACATATTACCAGGGCAACAATCTATACTTTCTACTACTTTTAACATATTACCATGGCAACAATCTATACTCTCTACTACTTTTTGTTATTAGATTAACATACACTCTTCCGGGATCAGGGAGGTGTACAGATTTCTTGGGTTTCCATTTTGTAAAAATAATCACCTATAACTGTTCTCAAACCTAGTACTACTTCAATTAAAGGTCAGTACTCAACCTCTATGCAACTCTGTTCCTAATCCACAAACACGACCCATTATATGGTGCTGGAATCTCTTTGGTCAGACAACACTTTCATGACATACCTCCTGATCCACCTCTGAATATTCTTTAATTCGTTCAACCGTCACAATGTTGGTTTCAAAGTCAGCCAGATTTCTGACCATCCATGGCAAGCTGCCAGTGATCTGTGTACAGTGAAATATTACATTCAAGTAATACAGTGAAATATTACAGTAAAGTATTGCAGTGAAGTACTTCTTTCATTATCACTTCAGCAACCAATAAACATCATAAACATCTTAACTACTACAAGTTGCTAACAAGACCAAACTTCAAGAAACGGAAACAATTACGGTTAAGCTCAGCCACCTTGTTGAGTTGAGTTGAGTTAAGAACCGACATCCCTGCACTCAGGACATTCCCATACGCGTTCCGTCCCCTTGTTCAACAGCCAGCAAAGAGTCATACTACTAATCGTTCCCATCGCTATCTGATTAAAAGTTCTCCTGGTCTTCCCTCTCAGTTTTGAGATTCTTCCAGAACCCCTGCCGATCCCCCGCAATCTCATTCTTTCCACATATGGGTTCTTAATCTGTTCCTCCGCCTTCTCCACCTGGTCCCACAAGCGCATGACCACCTTCCCCTTGTCCATAGGCAAAGTACCACCAAGAGGTGCAGTTAGTTAGTTAGTTAGTCGCGGTTCCAACTTCACGGCAACGGGTCGTCCCCATATTGCTCCGCTCCTGTGCCAGTGAATATCACACAAAATGCTCCTCACTGCCCCATGTGAACAATGCCAACAGCCCACACAGGTACACTGTGCACCAAGAGGTGCATTCCCTGCTAGTCTATCAGCCTGTTCATTCCCCCGTACACCCGCATGGCCATGGCAAAATATCCATACAATTCTCACAATCTGTGACCTCTGAAGCGACGAGAGCCATTCCACACAAAACATTCCTTTCTCAACCTTGCTAAGCATACTCTTTAAATCCGTAATGAATACTTGTGTTGCAGTAGTCTCATCTAGCCACCATGTTTTCAGATATAACTAGAAAACTACTTTTTATAATTTGAAAATGTACATCTGAAGTCAGAACTGTGGTAGGATAGCGGCAGATGCTTGCCTGCATTAGTTAGTCAGTTAGTTAGTCGACAGATCATCCTCGTTGCACATCGGACCATTCAGTCCATAAGTGCTCGGATCCCCTCCTCAGCAAATCCCGCAGCGTGTAGCGGCTAACGACTATAGTTCTGTGTTGGTTTATCAATCTTCTTTGGCTTCCTGCGTAGTGTTCTTGTTTGGCCACCCCTCTTTTAATTTGCTGCTCTTGCAGTCTGGCCATTGTTGTAGATTCATAGTCATCACTTGGTTCTTGCAAAAGTCTCACTTCTCGTAGAGCATTCAGAATGTCAGCCTGGTCCACGGCGCGTCCGCCCTCCACAGTAGCCTCACCTGCGAGCTTGTCAGCCTGCTAATTTCCTTGTACTCCCGCATGCCCTGGCACGAAGATGAAACTAATCTTTGCCAGCCGATAGCCATTTGTAATGTGAGGGATGATAATATTAGATTAGTCGACAGATCAACATCACGGCACATTGGTGCAACCCTTAAGTGCTCCGTTCTACTCCTAACTCAAGCCTGAGTCTGGAGAATCTCAGCTCAGTGCACAAACTCTGTAGCACCAACGAGGATCCTGAAATACTTTGGGTAGGTTTTTAACTCAAAATTTTGCCTGGGCAGTGCCGTTAGGCTACTGTTTTTCAATTTCAAACTGCCAAAGGATTTTTTACGTGCGCAACAATACATATGGGCGTCCAATCTGACTAACCAAATTTTGTTACTAGAAGTTCATGTGAAAAAATCCCGGGGCTTGAACCCAGGACCTCCAGCACTTGAGGTGGACACCATACCTTGAGACCACTCAGGCCCCCCCCCCCCCCCCCCCCCCACCCGCCTAATGATAATAACATAAGATAAGATAACATTCTCTGCTTTGGGAAATCCCAAAGTGAGTGGATGTTAATCATGATAACATAACAAAAGATAACACTGCCTACCTTGGGAATACCCAATGTGAGGGGAATTCAGTTATGATTAACATAACATATTTGTGTGAAAGAAATCAGGAGTTTGGTCAAATGAGTCAAACATTCATCAGATCACATGCAATACACAATACCTGCAGAGCGTATGAAACTGTCAGGCCAGCTTGCCCAGAACTACTGCCGGCCATGACTTGAAACATTCCCGATGAGAAGACAACCAAGTTGGCCAGTGAGTCTAAACTTGTTGAAAGCCACCTGAGACGAAATAGAAAACTTGCAAGAACTGAATCATTATGATGTTTTAGCTCTCTCCCACCTCCCCCTCCTCACTCTCTTTCACAAACACATAAAAACAAAACCAAAAAACACACATGCACGCATGAATGCATGCACAGAGAGAGAGAGAGAGAGAGAGAGAGAGAGAGAGAGAGAGAGAGAGAGAGAGAGACAGAGAGAGACAGAGACAGAGAGAGACAGAGACAGAGAGAGAGAGATCAGAAAGCATGAATGCAAGCCACTAACAAATGTGAAATGTTTTACTTCCAAGAAAATGTTTGTTAATGAACTTATTCAGGCTAAGAATGCTAGGTTCTTCGCCAGGAGACCCAGGTTCAAATCCTTGGTAAGGCATGGATTTTTTTTCTGTCGTGGGTAAAAAGAAAACCCTAACCTGCACAGTTCGCGACGACTGCACTGGCCAGGCGGCCTTAATTCCTCAGGCTCAAGACCCCCCCCCCCCCCCCCACCATACATCGTAAGGTACTATATAGGCAGTAGATGACAGACAGTTATTTTGGCAGTGTTATCAATGATAAACTTTACCTACTATAATTAACTTTACTCTCACGACTGAGCTGAGAAATAATTATGCATTAAATTGGTCGATCCAACTCGACAGTGCTAGCAGAATTTACATTTATCTCATGTTTAGATTTTCACTTACAATACCACAAGACAAAAGAGTTAATAATTTTGTTTATATGTTTTAGTGGATCACATTACGTTTCTTACCATTTGTATTGGGACTCATCACTGGTTGTTGAAGATGGGGATTAGTGCATATGGGATTGTCATGATTGCCTTAATGTTGGTTCTTATGTCACACACTGTCATCTTCTTAACATGTTTCAAATCACAAGAGACCGATGTATTTCTACCTTATACTGGCTCATTTCACAAAGGAAAATGAACTGTTTAAAATGTTAAATCCAACATGTTTTATGCACATAAAGCTAAAAATGCAGATATGGAAAATCTAGATTATGTGGAAAGTATCTTCATGTTAGGAAATATTATAAATGAATTAAATGCTTTACTGGATGTTGACATAATGATGCATGCTGTATAGGATGTTGGATTAATGATGCATGCTATATTGGGTGTTGAATTAATGATGCATGCTATATTGGATGTTGAAATAATGATGCATGCTATATTGGGTGTTGAATGATGCATGCTATATTAGATGTTGAATTAATGATGCATGCCATATTTTGATGTTGAAATATGATGCATGCCAGTATTTGATTGTTGAACATAATGATGCATGCCATATTTGATGTTGAAATAATGATGCATGCCATATTTGATGTTGAAATAATGATGCATGCCATACTTGATGTTGAAATAATGATGCATGCCATATTTGATGTTTGAATAATGATGCATGCCATATTTGATGTTGAAATAATGATGCATGCCATATTGGGTGTTGAAATAATGATGCATGCCATATTTGATGTTGAAATAATGATGCATGCCATATTGGGTGTTGAAATAATGGTGCATGCCATATTTGATGTTGAAATAATGATGCATGCCATATTTGGTGTTGAAATAATGATGCATGCCATATTTTATGTATGATGATAGCCATATTTGATGTTGAAATAATGATGCATGCCATATTTGGTGTTGAAATAATGATGCATGCCATATTTGATGTTGAAATAATGATGCATGCCATATTTGATGTTGAACCTATGTATTTCTACCTTATACTGGCTCATTTCACAAAGGAAAATGAACTGTTTAAAATGTTAAATCCAACATGTTTTATGCACATAAAACTAAAAATGCAGATATGGAAAATCTAGATTATGTGAAAAGTTTCTTCATGTTAGGAAATAAACATGTTAATATAAATGAATTAAATGCTATATGAGTGGCACCTTGCAGTCTTGACAGACCAAAGTGTGTGAGTTGGAATGTGGCCAAAATTCCATCACAATGCCTGGGCAGAGCTTCAGAGAATCATGTGATGCCCAAACGACATGTCCCCTCTCTCGACCTAGTCTTGTGTATTCCAGAGGAATGGGTAACCAATACGTCTGGCACAAGGTAGGCTGCAGACGCTGGCGGCACAGCGTCAATCCTCTGAGACCTCGCCACCATGAGCAGATGGCGAGTGATGGCAGGCCCTAGAACCCAAGGGACCCATCTTAGAGGCGTTCAGCCAAGTCCCACAGGTGAGGGCCTTGTACGCGTCCGGACCGTAAGGGCGTGCACATCTGTCAAGCACAAGTGTCCGGACCTGTGTAAAGCGTGCATTATCGTCAGACTCTCCGCCTGACTTTAGCAGACCCAGCGACCAGCGGGAATAGGCCCGCCAGAGCTACCGCAGGAGACATTACTTGTCTATTGCGAGCAATGTCTCCCATCCCTCCACTGTGCGGCTCTCGCGTCCTGCGAGAATAGGCCCTCCGGAGATTATGCACGTCTGCTGCGAACAAATCTCTACCGACATGACTGAATAAGTAAAGAAACGATTATCATAATGCTATATAGGATGTTGAATTAATGATGCATGCTATATTGGATGTTGAAATAATGATGCATGCCATATTTGATGTTTAAATCATGAAATACTCATTATGGTGTCCAACTCTGAGTCAGAAGCTGTCAGGCCCGAATCCCAGCAGAGGCATGCACATTTTTACATGAACCTTTGGTTTCTAGTGATGTCAGACATCTTCTGATCAGTTTGGTAGTGAGATGAGACACCTAGCATTCTTCTTCTTATAGTCCATGTTGTGTGGCATTGGTGATCATGTCTGTCCACTGCCTTCTGTCTCGTGTACTGCCAATCTTCTTATAGTCCATGCTGTGTGGGGCTGGTGATTGTGTCTGTCTACAGCCTTCTGTCTCCTGTACTGCCAGTCATTTATGATACCAATGTTCCTGTTCATCTTCCCTCTTGATCTCCCCCTGTCTTTCCTTCCATCCAACTTTCTTGTTGTGACGACTATTTCAGCTTTTCCCTTCTCATGACATGCTCAAAGAATGAGGACTGTTTTCTTCTGTTGTGAGCAACCATTTTTCTTTGTGAATTAACTCTTTCCAGATTTTGTCATCACTCTTTCTATCTGTCCACACAGTTCTTGTCATTCTCCTATAAAATCACATCTCTACAGCATCAACATAATTCCTGATTAGCCTGCTAAATGTATTTTTGTCTTATCATAAGGTGGCCAAAAAATTCCTGATTAGCCTGCTAAATGTGTTTTTGTCTTATCATAAGGTGGCCAAAAAATTCCTGATTAGCCTGCTAAATGTGTTTTTTGTCTTATCATAAGGTGGCCAAAAAAATTCTGATTAGCCTGCTAAATGTGTTTTTGTCTTATCATAAGGTGGCCAAAAAATTCCTGATTAGCCTGCTAAATGTGTTTTTGTCTTATCATAAGGTGGCCAAAAAATTCCTGATTAGCCTGCTAAAATGTGTTTTTGTCTTATCATAAGGTGGCCAAAAAATTCCTGATTAGCCTGCTAAATGTGTTTTTGTCTTATCATAAGGTGGCCAAAAAATTCCTGATTAGCCTGCTAAATGTGTTTTTGTCTTATCATAAGGTGGCCAAAAAATTCCTGATTAGCCTGCTAAATGTGTTTTTGTCTTATCATAAGGTGGCCAAAAAATTCCTGATTAGCCTGCTAAATGTGTTTTTGTCTTATCATAAGGTGCCAAAAAAAATTCCTGATTAGCCTGCTAAATGTGTTTTTGTCTTATCATAAGGTGGCCAAAAAATTCCTGATTAGCCTGCTAAATGTATTTTTGTCTTATCATAAGGTGGCCAAAAAATTCCTGATTAGCCTGCTAAATGTGTTTTTGTCTTATCATAAGGTGGCCAAAAAAGTATGAAATCTTCTTTTTGATATTTGTGATAAGTTGTCTTTGTGACTTAATTTCCCTCAAAACGTCCAGAGTGCTCATTGTCACTAGCTAATTAATGTTCAGTATTTATTTACCCTATATAAATGCCTGCCAAAGCTGGATACACCAAGATAGCTAATTAATGTTCAGTATTTATTTACCCTATATAAATGCCTGCCAAAGCTGGATACACCAAGATAGCTAATTAATGTTCAGTATTTATTTACCCTATATAAATGCCTGCCAAAGCTGGATACACCAAGATAGCTAATTAATGTTCAGTATTTATTTACCCTATATAAATGCCTGCCAAAGCTGGATACACCAAGATAGCTAATTAATGTTCAGTATTTATTTACCCTATATAAATGCCTGCCAAAGCTGGATACACCAAGATAGCTAATTAATGTTCAGTATTTATTTACCCTATATAAATGCCTGCCAAAGCTGGATACACCAAGATAGCTAATTAATGTTCAGTATTTATTTACCCTATATAAATGCCTGCCAAAGCTGGATACACCAAGATAGCTAATTAATGTTCAGTATTTATTTACCCTATATAAATGCCTGCCAAAGCTGGATACACCAAGATAGCCAATTAATGTTCAGTATTTATTTACCCTATATAAATGCCTGCCAAAGCTGGATACACCAAGATAGCTAATTAATGTTCAGTATTTATTTACCCTATATAAATGCCTGCCAAAGCTGGATACACCAAGATAGCTAATTAATGTTCAGTATTTATTTACCCTATATAAATGCCTGCCAAAGCTGGATACACCAAGATAGAAGGATGCATAACTATATGTGACATATTCTCCTCAAAAAGAAACAAAGAAAGTACTCAGTAATGAAAACATGAAATGCTAATGACAGAAACTGAAGATGATTGTTGTTTGTAGCGGTTGGTGATTGCAAACCTACCTGAGGGCTCCAGTGGCTGCAAAAAAGAAGACGGTGTTGTAGTCAACCCTCTTCTTGGACTCCGCAATAAACCTGTCCATCTGTCCATAGGCTCTGATTACTGACACTCCTGACACGGACTCGCTGAAGAACACAAGATTGCAGTTAAGCTTCTGATTACTCACAGTTCTGGTGATATCTGAAAGTCTACAACTGTTTGTATATTTAAATAACTAATTTATTGGAGTCAGTGCAATCTTTGACAGCACACATGCAAACAGCATTTGTAATCACTATGTGACTGTTTAAGCACAATTAAATGAATATCAATTTTGTGGTAGCAAAGTAGCCTACCCACGTACTATGGCTCTTGATAAGTGTTTCTTGATGTGAAATTGAAATAAGATCAATGAATGCAGAAGCCAAAAAGATGTTTTGAGGGAAACAAACATTCATTGCATCAAATATAAATATTAAACTGCAGAAATGAATATTCACCACATATATTTGACCCACCGCACTATATGGCTCTGAAATGTGGACACTAAACAAACAGGTGACAAGAAATTGAAAGTTTTTTTACATGTGTTATTGCTATATGCACAGAATACAAGTTAATTGCATGCCCTTTTTAGATGTGCTGCCTGAAATGTGAACACACTCAATACGTGGGTAAACACAATAGTTCTACCTGAAATGTGAATACACCCAATACGTGGGTAAATACAAGTCCTACCTAAAATATGAATGCACCCTGTATGTGGGTAAACACAAGACCTACCTGAAATGTGAATACACAGGTGATTTTGTCACAAGCTCAATCCGTTTCAACTGTCTGGAAGTGGGAACGTAAAATCTCTGAAAATTTCAACAATAACAAAATATCACTGCATATCTCAAGGCACATTGAATTGCCAGAATGTGCAAAGGTAGAACAATGTATTTCACTCATATCTGTCTGTATGCCTGCATCCTCGTCTGGCATTTTATTGTCTGCCAGAAAGGGTGGTACAGATTCCTGTACTGGTTACAAGTAAAGTCCAGGACTTTTTACACATCTTAATGCACATTTGTAAAGACCATTTGGCACTCCAAGGATGATTCAGTCAAGACTGCGGAGCCGCTTTCACTTCCCCAAATTTTCCCTGTTACCCATTTAACCGATTCAGTGCTGAAAAATAATGCAGGGTGTATTTTAATGACTGTGGCATTTTTAAAAATATTGCCGGTCCAAGTTTTGTATTTACCTGTTATGTTGCATGAACTTCATAGAGGGTGAATATAAAACTTGGAACAGCAATATTTTCAAAACCCCCAGTCATTACAAATTCACCCAATATATCACCAAATGTGACCTCCCATTTAGACAGAAGGACAATATATCACCATACCAGGGTCATGGTGTTATTTGTTTTGTTTTGTGGCATCTTAGCCAATTTCATATTTAATAATTTAGACTTGTATTTCCAAGAATGCAAGTTTGCAGGGCACGTGCCTACCTCAGAATTAACGCAAACACACAGCATCCACTGCATAGTGAAATTAGGAAGGTGAAGGGCAGCAGGTTAAAAAGAGGACGGTCGTGGATGGGTCAAGCCGAGGACATTCTTCAACAGGTGTGTTCACTTGAGGACTTAGAACCTGGCGAGGAGTGGGTGCAAGTGCCAACAGACTTCTGCACATTCTTTTCAGTTTGCATCCAACTAGATAGAAAATGCAGACAAGAAAATCCGGCTGCTGTTGAGGCTGAAGTACAAGCGTTGATTTTCGAGAATTCGCTAGACAGTGACGCGGTCATCTACACAGATGGGTCGGTCGTCCGACATGTGAGAAGCTCATGGGCCTTTACAGCTCGGGCCGGAGGGAGAATTGTGAAGGAGGACTCTGGTGCTTTCACTGAAACCACAAGTAGCCTGACCATGGAAGTCATGGCAGTAAGTAAAGCAATAACATGGCTCGAGACACATTCACTAGGGCTTGTTTCCTTAGCGACTCAATGAACATGATCAAGAGGATAGAGGAGGGGTCGATCCGAAGAGAATGGTTGCTGCCTCTGAAGCGGTCTCGGCTGGCAAAGATTAGTTTCATCTTCGTGCCAGGGCATGCGGGAGTACAAGGAAATGAGCGGGCTGACAAGCTCGCAGGTGAGGCTACTGTTGAGGGCGGACGCGCCATGGACCAGGCTGACATTCTGAATGCTCTACGAGAAGTGAGACTTTTTCAAGAACCAAGTGATGATTGTGAATCTACAACAATGGCCAGACTGCGAGAGCAGCAAATTAAAAGAGGGGTGGCCAAACAAGAACACTACGCAGGAAGCCAAAGAAGATTGATAAACCAACACAGAACTGGCGTCGTTAGCCGCTACACGCTGCGGGATTTGCTGAGGAGGGGATCCGAGCACTTATGGACTGAATGGTCCGATGTGCAACGAGGATGATCTGTCGACTAACTAACTAACTAACTAACTTAGCCAATTTCAATGCTCAGAGAACAGGAATTTACATTATAATACTTGCTCATTTGATTGTGTGTCATCTTTGTCCAAATCTATGTTTTGCTTGGCACTGTTGGCACCGATGAATTCAGTTAAGACTGGGTGGATCTCCAGAAGTCAGATAGTGGGTGAACTTGGGAGTTGGATCTCCAGAAGTCAGATAGTGAGTGAACTTGGGAGTTGGATCTCCAGAAGTCAGATAGTGAGTGAACTTGGGAATTGAATCTCCAGAAGTCAGTCAGTAGATCAGCAGAACCCTGACAATAGGCTTTATATTTGGGAGTTTGGTACCTCTTTTAGACCATGTGCAATATATCAGGTAGTGACCACTCTTTGCACTTGGGGTACAGTGTATTCTGTGATATTTGGACATGTTCTTAAAATGAGACCAAGAAACATTGAAGATGTTATTCTAGTAGCTTGTTTGGGGAATTGTTGGAAGTGCATGTCGTAATTTGTTTTTTGTTGTTTTCGCTGTCTTTGAACTGGACTGATAATTGCTTGTGGATTAGCTTTTCCTATTCCAGTGTCCTTGACCATCAGGTGAACCCACTCCAACTCTGAGGTACTTGTAATTTACGTCCCCAAGTCAAGGACGAGAAGTCAACATTTTAATCCAACTGACCAGTGTAGAGAATGAATCTGCTACCATGGCATCAGCACACCGGAAGTTTAAGTGCTAGTACTCTTATCCATTCAGCCACGCTGACCTCCTGATGTAGCAATTTTCCCATATTTTGTTGGATTTGTGGGTGTCAATGTTGGTATCAAATGTTGGTATCAATGTTGGATCAATGTTGGTATCAAATGTTGATATCAATGTTGGAGTCCTCAACATGTATGATTCCTTTCACATTAGTGAACACAATTTTTCCTACCAGGCGCTTCACCAGTTTGGCTTTTTGACAGATAACCAACTACCAGGGGGATAGACACCCGCAATTTTAATTTTAACTTTATACATTCTGTCTCACATGCTTCTAACTCTTGCCTATGGGCAACATTGAGTGAATTAGAAGTATAAGCTGCTATACCCGTATCTTGCGTCCTATAAGAGTCCCTTCTAATAACCTAAAACATTTGAGATATCATGAGCAGAGAAAACATTTGAGATATCATGAGCTGAGAAAACATTTGAGATATCATGAGCTGAGAAAACATTTGAGATATCATGAGCTGAGAAAACATTTGAGATATCATGAGCTGAGAAAACATTTGAGATATCATGAGCTGAGAAAACATTTGAGATATGAGCTGAGAAAACATTTGAGATATCATGAGCTGAGAAAACATTTGAGATATCATGAGCTGAGAAAACATTTGAGATATCATGAGCTGAGAAAACATTTGAGATATCATGAGCAGAGAAAACATTTGAGATATCATGAGCTGAGAAAACATTTGAGATATCATGAGCTGAGAAAACATTTGAGATATCATGAGCTGAGAAAACATTTGAGATATCATGAGCTGAGAAAACATTTGGGATTTCGTGAGAAAACATTTGAGATATCATGAGCTGAGAAAACATTTGAGATATCATAAGCAGAGAAAACATTTGAGATATCATGAGCTGAGAAAACATTTGAGATATCATGAGCTGAGAAAACATTTGAGATATCATGAGCTGAGAAAACATTTGAGATATCATGAGCTGAGAAAACATTTGAGATATCATGAGCTGAGAAAACATTTGAGATATCATGAGCTGAGAAAACATTTGAGATATCGTGAGCAGAGAAAACATTTGAGATATGAGCTGAGAAAACATTTGAGATATCATGAGCTCAGAAAACATTTGAGATATCATGAGCTGAGAAAACATTTGAGATATCATGAGCTGAGAAAACATTTGAGATATCATAAGCAGAGAAAACATTTGAGATATCATGAGCTGAGAAAACATTTGAGATATCATGAGCTGAGAAAACATTTGAGATATCATGAGCTGAGAAAACATTTGAGATATCATGAGCTGAGAAAACATTTGAGATATCATGAGCTGAGAAAACATTTGAGATATCGTGAGCTGAGGAAACATTTGAGATATCATGAGCTGAGAAAACATTTGAGATATCGTGAGTAGAGAAAACATGCACTTACCAATACAAAGTAGAAGAAAATTATGACAGGAACTAGCACAGCTCCGAAAATTGGAGTTTCAATCATGATGACGATGATCGTCATAATGTTCACACCAAATGTATTTATAAAATCCCGGCAAATGATTGGCAAGAAGTTATCTACCTGAAAAATAAATTGCAGATCATTCACATACCAATCATAAACTCATCACAAAATAAACATACATAGAAGTAATCTAAGGGCAGTACTGCTGTAAAGATATGAATAGTACTACAGAAATACTACTTTGTGTGATAATGACGTGGGGTGACAAACTCTCTCACCACCTGTCCTTCTGAAAGAAATCTCTGCTATTCATCTTATGAAGCCAGGTAAGCTGTAGAACCATGCCAGAAAATTAATTCTGACGGCAGGTATATAGCTTCAAAATAGGTCACTCCTCCATTGCAGATTAGTGACCTGCTCATAAACTTGTAAAGCTAATGTGGTAGTCTCCCCTTGTATTTCACATCAACATGTGACCTTCACCTCTGGGATTGAATTTGGAACACTGTAATTGTAAGTAAGAGCACTAATCACTATGCCACCAATTTCACAATTAACAGAAGTATATAAAGTTGGATCTCTAAGAAAATATCACAATTAACAGAAGTATATAAAGTTGGATCTCCAAGAAAATATCACAATTAACAGAAGTATATAAAGTTGGATCTCCAAGAAAATATCACAATTTACAGAAGTATATAAAGTTGGATCTCTAACAAAAATATCACAATTAACAGAAGTATATAAAGTTGGATCTCTAACAAAAATATCACAATTTACAGAAGTATATAAAGTTGGATCTCTAACAAAAATATCAAAATTAACAGAAGTATATAAAGTTGGATCTCTAACAAAAATATCACAATTAACAGAAGTATATAAAGTTGGATCTCTAACAAAAATATCAAAATTAACAGAAGTATATAAAGTTGGATCTCTAACAAAAATATCACAATTAACAGAAGTATATAAAGTTGGATCTCTAACAAAAATATCAAATTAACAGAAGTATATAAAGTTGGATCTCTAACAAAAATATCACAATTAAACAGAAGTATATAAAGTTGGATCTCTAACAAAAATATCAAAATTAACAGAAGTATATAAAGTTGGATCTCTAACAAAAATATCAAAATTAACAGAAGTATATAAAGTTGGATCTCTAACAAAAATATCACAATTAACAGAAGTATATAAAGTTGGATCTCTAACAAAAATATCACAATTAACAGAAGTATATAAAGTTGGATCTCTAACAAAAATATCACAATTAACAGAAGTATATAAAGTTGGATCTCTAACAAAAATATCACAATTAACAGAAGTATATAAAGTTGGATCTCTAACAAAAATATCACAATTAACAGAAGTATATAAAGTTGGATCTCTAACAAAAATATCACAATTAACAGAAGTATATAAAGTTGGATCTCTAACAAAAATATCACAATTAACAGAAGTATATAAAGTTGGATCTCTAACAAAATATCAAATTAACAGAAGTATATAAAGTTGGATCTCTAACAAAAATATCACAATTAACAGAAGTATATAAAGTTGGATCTCTAACAAAAATATCACAATTAACAGAAGTATATAAAGTTGGATCTCTAACAAAAATATCACAATTAACAGAAGTATATAAAGTTGGATCTCTAACAAAAATATCACAATTAACAGAAGTATATAAAGTTGGATCTCTAACAAAAATATCACAATTAAACAGAAGTATATAAAGTTGGATCTCTAACAAAAATATCACAATTAACAGAAGTATATAAGTTGGATCTCTAACAAAAATATCAAAATTTAACAGAATATATAAGGTGGGATCTCTAACAAAAATATCACAATTAACAGAAGTATATAAGTTGGATCTCTAACAAAATATCACAATTAACAGAAGTGTAGATATAGAGTGAGGATCTGTAACGAAAAAATATCACAATTAACAGAAGTATATAGAGTGAGATCTCTCAAGAAAATATTCACAATTTACAGAAGTAGGAGAGTAGGATCTTTAAGAAAATATCACAATTTACAGAAGTAGAGAGTAGGATCTTTAAGAAAATATCACAATTTACAGAAGTAGAGAGTAGGATCTTTAAGAAAATATCACAATTTACAGAAGTAGAGAGTAGGATCTTTAAGAAAATATCACAATTTACAGAAGTATATAGAGTGAGATCTCTAAGAAAATATCACAATTTACAGAAGTAGAGAGTAGGATCTTTGAAGAAAATATCACAATTTACAGAAGTAGAGAGTGAGATCTCTAAGAAAATATCACAATTTACAGAAGTAGAGAGTAGGATCTTTAAGAAAATATCACAATTTACAGAAGTAGAGAGTAGGATCTTTAAGAAAATATCACAATTTACAGAAGTAGAGAGTAGGATCTTTAAGAAAATATCACAATTTACAGAAGTATATAGAGTGAGATCTCTAAGAAAATATCACAATTTACAGAAGTAGAGAGTAGGATCTTTAAGAAAATATCACAATTTACAGAAGTAGAGAGTGAGATCTCTAAGAAAATATCACAATTTACAGAAGTAGAGAGTAGGATCTTTAAGAAAATATCACAATTTACAGAAGTAGAGAGTAGGATCTTTAAGAAAATATCACAATTATTAGAAGTAGAGAGTAGGATCTTTAAGAAAATATCACAATTTACAGAAGTATATAGAGTGAGATCTCTAAGAAAATATCACAATTTACAGAAGTAGAGAGTAGGATCTTTAAGAAAATATCACAATTTACAGAAGTAGAGAGTGAGATCTCTAAGAAAATATCACAATTTACAGAAGTAGAGAGTAGGATCTTTAAGAAAATATCACAATTTACAGAAGTAGAGAGTAGGATCTTTAAGAAAATATCACAATTATTAGAAGTAGAGAGTAGGATCTTTAAGAAAATATCACAATTTACAGAAGTATATAGAGTGAGATCTCTAAGAAAATATCACAATTTACAGAAGTAGAGAGTAGGATCTTTAAGAAAATATCACAATTTACAGAAGTAGAGAGTGAGATCTCTAAGAAAATATCACAATTTACAGAAGTAGAGAGTAGGATCTTTAAGAAAAATATCACAATTTACAGAAGTAGAGAGTAGGATCTTTAAGAAAATATCACAATTATTAGAAGTAGAGAGTAGGATCTTTAAGAAAATATCACAATTAACAGAAGTAGAGAGTGGATCTCTAACAAAAATATCACAATTAACAGAAGTGTATAGAGTGAGATCTCTAAGAAAATATCACAATTTACAGAAGTAGAGAGTAGGATCTTTAAGAAAATATCACAATTTACAGAAGTAGAGAGTAGGATCTTTAAGAAAATATCACAATTAACAGAAGTAGAGAGTGAGATCTGTAACAAAAATATCACAATTAACAGAAGTATATAAAGTTGGATCTCTAAGAAAATATCACAATTTACAGAAGTATATAAAGTTGGATCTCTAAGAAAATATCACAATTTACAGAAGTATATAAAGTTGGATCTCTAAGAAAATATCACAATTTACAGAAGTATATAAAGTTGGATCTCTAAGAAAATATCACAATTTACAGAAGTATATAAAGTTGGATCTCTAAGAAAATATCACAATTTTACAGAAGTATATAAAGTTGGATCTCTAAGAAAATATCACAATTTACAGAAGTATATAAAGTTGGATCTCTAAGAAAATATCACAATTTACAGAAGTATATAAAGTTGGATCTCTAAGAAAATATCACAATTTACAGAAGTAGAGAGTGGATCTCTAACAAAAATATCACAATTAACAGAAGTATATAGAGTGAGATCTCTAAGAAAATATCACAATTTACAGAAGTAGAGAGTGGATCTCTAACAAAAATATCACAATTAACAGAAGTATATAGAGTGGGATCTCTAAGAAAATATCACAATTTACAGAAGTAGAGAGTGGATCTCTAACAAAAATATCACAATTAACAGAAGTATATAGAGTGAGATCTCTAAGAAAATATCACAATTAACAGAAGTATATAGAGTGGGATCTCTAAGAAAATATCACAATTTACAGAAGTATATAGAGTGAGATCTCTAAGAAAATATCACAATTTACAGAAGTATATAGAGTGAGATCTCTAAGAAAATATCACAATTTACAGAAGTAGAGAGTGGATCTCTAACAAAAATATCACAATTAACAGAAGTATATAGAGTGAGATCTCTAAGAAAATATCACAATTAACAGAAGTATATAGAGTGAGATCTCTAAGAAAATATCACAATTTACAGAAGTAGAGAGTGGATCTCTAACAAAAATATCACAATTAACAGAAGTATATAGAGTGAGATCTCTAAGAAAATATCACAATTAACAGAAGTAGAGAGTGGATCTCTAACAAAAATATCACAATTAACAGAAGTATATAGAGTGAGATCTCTAAGAAAATATCACAATTTACAGAAGTAGAGAGTGGATCTCTAACAAAAATATCACAATTAACAGAAGTATATAGAGTGAGATCTCTAAGAAAATATCACAATTTACAGAAGTAGAGAGTGGATCTCTAACAAAAATATCACAATTAACAGAAGTATATAGAGTGAGATCTCTAAGAAAATATCACAATTTACAGAAGTAGAGAGTGGATCTCTAACAAAAATATCACAATTAACAGAAGTATATAGAGTGAGATCTCTAAGAAAATATCACAATTTACAGAAGTAGAGAGTGGATCTCTAACAAAAATATCACAATTAACAGAAGTAGAGAGTGGATCTCTAACAAAAATATCACAATTAACAGAAGTAGAGAGTGGATCTCTAACAAAAATATCACAATTTACAGAAGTAGAGAGTGGATCTCTAACAAAAATATCACAATTTACAGAAGTATATAGAGTGAGATCTCTAAGAAAATATCACAATTTACAGAAGTAGAGAGTGGATCTCTAACAAAAATATCACAATTAACAGAAGTATATAGAGTGAGATCTCTAAGAAAATATCACAATTTACAGAAGTATATAGAGTGAGATCTCTAAGAAAATATCACAATTAACAGAAGTAGAGAGTGGATCTCTAACAAAAATATCACAATTAACAGAAGTAGAGAGTGGATCTCTAACAAAAATATCACAATTTACAGAAGTATATAGAGTGAGATCTCTAAGAAAATATCACAATTAACAGAAGTAGAGAGTGGATCTCTAACAAAAATATCACAATTAACAGAAGTAGAGAGTGGATCTCTAACAAAAATATCACAATTTACAGAAGTATATAGAGTGAGATCTCTAAGAAAATATCACAATTTACAGAAGTAGAGAGTGGATCTCTAACAAAAATATCACAATTAACAGAAGTATATAGAGTGAGATCTCTAAGAAAATATCACAATTTACAGAAGTAGAGAGTGGATCTCTAACAAAAATATCACAATTAACAGAAGTATATAGAGTGAGATCTCTAAGAAAATATCACAATTTACAGAAGTAGAGAGTGGATCTCTAACAAAAATATCACAATTTACAGAAGTAGAGAGTGAGATCTCTAAGAAAATATCACAATTAACAGAAGTAGAGAGTGGATCTCTAACAAAAATATCACAATTTACAGAAGTATATAGAGTGAGATCTCTAAGAAAATATCACAATTAACAGAAGTAGAGAGTAGGATCTTTAAGAAAATATCACAATTATTAGAAGTAGAGAGTAGGATCTCTAAGAAAATATCACAATTAACAGAAGTAGAGAGTAGGATCTTTAAGAAAATATCACAATTAACAGAAGTAGAGAGTAGGATCATTAACCCTTTAATGGGCAAAGTGTCCGGGAACGTTTCTACCCCCGAACGGGCAAACCGTCTGAAAGCGCCCGTGACTATTATGCATTGTAAAAACGCAATCTCTCAGCTTTCCGAGACTTCTGATTGTCTAGTTTTGGTTTCGTCGATAGCTTGACAACGTAGCCACCATTTGCAAGCATGTACTTTGAATTTGAACTGATTTTTAAAATAGTTTTTGTGGGTTTTACGCTTTGTATTTCAAAATGGATTTTGACGATTCTTCAAGTGCTAGCGGAGATTTCGCTGGGTTCAATTTAAGTGACATTGAAAGGCATGAAATTGACTATTAATCGGAGCTAGATATAAGTGATCAGCGTTACTTTGCGTTCAGTCGTGAGTCAGGACTTTAAAGAAAGTGATTATGATTCGGAAAATGTGTTTGTAAATTGCCATATAGATGACTGACAATCACAAACAATATGTTGTATTTTGTAAATATTTGTGTTCATGTGTGGATTAGCGGCATCATTCACGTAAGTAAAATATTCTGCATGCTTTTCCCTTCCTTTTGCTGTTTATTTGACTAAAATCTGTTGACTAACAACTTATATGTGACATTTTTACTAACTTAACCCAAAATTTTACCACCTCAAAATTCTTCTTGCCTGTTCAGGGCTATAAAACAGACAAATGTCTGCCCGGTAAGGGTTAAGAAAATATCACAATTAGCAGACGTATATAGAGTGAGATCTCTAAGGAAATAACAAATTAACAGAAGTAGAGAGAGAGATCTCTAAGAAAATATCACAATTTACAGAAGTAGAGAGTTAGATCTTTAAGAAAATATCACAATTAACACAAGTAGAGAGTGGGATCTCTAAAAAACATATCACAATTAACAGAAGTATATAGAGTGGGATCTCTAAGAAAATATCACAATTAACAGAAGTATATAGAGTGGGATCTCTAAGGAAATATCACAATTAACAGAAGTAGAGAGTGGGATCTCTAAGAAAATATCACAATTAACAGAAGTATATAGAGTGGGATCTCTAAGAAAATATCACAATTAACAGAAGTATATAGAGTGGGATCTCTAAGGAAATATCACAATTAACAGAAGTATATAAAGTGGGATCTCTAAGGAAATATCACAATTAACAGAAGTATATAGAGTGGGATCTCTAAGGAAATATCACAATTAACAGAAGTATATAAAGTGGGATCTCTAAGAAAATATCACAATTAACAGAAGTATATAGAGTGGGATCTCTAAGGAAATATCACAATTAACAGAAGTAGAGAGTGGGATATCTAAGAAAATATCACAATAAACAGAAGTAGAGAGTGGGATCTCTAAGAAAATATCACAATTAACAGAAGTATATAGAGTGGGATCTCTAAGGAAATATCACAATAAACAGAAGTAGAGAGTGGGATCTCTAAGAAAATATCACAATTAACAGAAGTATATAGAGTGGGATCTCTAAGGAAATATCACAATAAACAGAAGTATATAGAGTGGGATATCTAAGGAAATATCACAATAAACAGAAGTATATAGAGTGGGATCTCTAAGGAAATATCACAATTAACAGAAGTATATAGAGTGGGATATCTAAGGAAATATCACAATAAACAGAAGTAGAGAGTGGGATCTCTAAGAAAATATCACAATTAACAGAAGTATATAGAGTGGGATCTCTAAGGAAATATCACAATTAACAGAAGTAGAGAGTGGATCTCTAAGGAAATATCACAATTAACAGAAGTATATAGAGTGGGATCTCTAAGGAAATATCACAATTAACAGAAGTATATAGAGTGGGATCTCTAAGGAAATATCACAATTAACAGAAGTAGAGAGTGGATCTCTAAGAAAATATCACAATTAACAGAAGTATATAGAGTGGGATCTCTAAGGAAATATCACAATTAACAGAAGTATATAGAGTGGGATCTCTAAGGAAATATCACAATAAACAGAAGTAGAGAGTGGGATCTCTAAGGAAATATCACAATAAACAGAAGTATATAGAGTGAGATCTCTAAGAAAATAACAAATTAACAGAAGTAGAGAGAGAGATCTCTAAGAAAATATCACAATTTACAGAAGTAGAGAGTTAGATCTTTAAGAAAATATCACAATTAACACAAGTAGAGAGTGGGATCTCTAAAAAACATATCACAATTAACAGAAGTATATAGAGTGGGATCTCTAAGAAAATATCACAATTAACAGAAGTATATAGAGTGGGATCTCTAAGGAAATATCACAATAAACAGAAGTAGAGAGTGGGATCTCTAAGAAAATATCACAATTAACAGAAGTATATAGAGTGAGATCTCTAAGGAAATATCACAATAAACAGAAGTAGAGAGTGGGATCTCTAAGGAAATATCACAATAAACAGAAGTAGAGAGTGGGATCTCTAAGGAAATATCACAATAAACAGAAGTAGAGAGTGGGATCTCTAAGGAAATATCACAATTAACAGAAGTATATAGAGTGGGATCTCTAAGGAAATATCACAATAAACAGAAGTAGAGAGTGGGATCTCTAAGGAAATATCACAATTAACAGAAGTATATAGAGTGGGATCTCTAAGGAAATATCACAATAAACAGAAGTAGAGAGTGGGATCTCTAAGGAAATATCACAATAAACAGAAGTATATAGAGTGGGATCTCTAAGAAAATATCACAATTAACAGAAGTATATAGAGTGGGATCTCTAAGGAAATAACAAATTAACAGAAGTAGAGAGAGAGATCTCTAAGAAAATATCACAATTTACAGAAGTAGAGAGTTAGATCTTTAAGAAAATATCACAATTAACACAAGTAGAGAGTGGGATCTCTAAAAAACATATCACAATTAACAGAAGTATATAGAGTGGGATCTCTAAGAAAATATCACAATTAACAGAAGTATATAGAGTGGGATCTCTAAGGAAATATCACAATAAACAGAAGTAGAGAGTGGGATCTCTAAGAAAATATCACAATTAACAGAAGTATATAGAGTGGGATCTCTAAGGAAATATCACAATTTACAGAAGTAGAGAGTGGATCTCTAACAAAAATATCACAATTAACAGAAGTATATAGAGTGGGATCTCTAAGAAAATATCACAATAAACAGAAGTATATAGAGTGGGATCTCTAAGAAAATATCACAATAAACAGAAGTAGAGAGTGGGATCTCTAAGAAAATATCACAATTAACAGAAGTATATAGAGTGGGATCTCTAAGGAAATATCACAATAAACAGAAGTAGAGAGTGGGATCTCTAAGGAAATATCACAATAAACAGAAGTAGAGAGTGGGATCTCTAAGAAAATATCACAATTAACAGAAGTATATAGAGTGAGATCTCTAAGAAAATATCACAATAAACAGAAGTAGAGAGTGGGATCTCTAAGGAAATATCACAATAAACAGAAGTATATAGAGTGGGATCTCTAAGGAAATATCACAATAAACAGAAGTAGAGAGTGGGATCTCTAAGGAAATATCACAATTAACAGAAGTATATAGAGTGGGATCTCTAAGGAAATATCACAATAAACAGAAGTAGAGAGTGGGATCTCTAAGGAAATATCACAATTAACAGAAGTATATAGAGTGGGATCTCTAAGGAAATAACAAATTAACAGAAGTAGAGAGAGAGATCTCTAAGAAAATATCACAATTTACAGAAGTAGAGAGTTAGATCTTTAAGAAAATATCACAATTAACACAAGTAGAGAGTGGGATCTCTAAAAAACATATCACAATTAACAGAAGTATATAGAGTGGGATCTCTAAGAAAATATCACAATTTACAGAAGTAGAGAGTTAGATCTTTAAGAAAATATCACAATTAACACAAGTAGAGAGTGGGATCTCTAAAAAACATATCACAATTAACACAAGTACATAGAGTGGGATCTCTAAGAAAATATCACAATAAACAGAAGTAGAGAGTGGGATCTCTAAGAAAATATCACAATAAACAGAAGTAGAGAGTGGGATATCTAAGAAAATATGTCCACCAATGACAGTTGATGTAGCACCATAAAAACAAAGAATTTGCTGTGATATCAAGCTTGTTGTAGTTTGGTAGAAACAGAAACAATTAGACCAGCTACATAGTTGCTTTGACGGTCAAACTAATAAGCTAATTAGATAAATATTCATTTAAGTTACTGCTATTTATTTGTGTCGTTTTATCAAATTTTACACTTTCTATCACAGTCATTTGTACGTTGGTGTTTTTTTTGTGTGGGTATGATTTCATAAATACACCAGAATTTTATTTAAAATTTACATTTAGACATATACATTTATAAAGATGCAGCGAAATATGTCAGGCAATAAATCATGCAATCTATTGTTTGTGTCTTCATTATTTAAATTTATAAAAATAATTTATTTATGACTTACAGTAATTTTAAAATTCATAATTTTAGAAAAACTGCAATTTTGTAGATTTTTTTGTGTTAGAAAATTATAAGAGGTATATCCAAATTACAATTTCAATATCCCTGGAGCATCGGTTGATAATACGCCCAATAGGGGTAGTATCAAAGAAAGACATTGGTGCTTTGAAAATCCGTGATGTCATTTCAGAGTGTAGATTTCTTCCTGCCATCACCATCCTCGTCCAGAAGAGGTAGTAGAATCCAATCAACAAGAAAACTGCCAGGGAACAAAGTAAAGAGAATACATCAAGTAACTTAATAACATGCCATACAGACAAGCAGTCACATAACTAAGCATGACATACTTATATCTTATACTGTGAGCTAGCACTGGCAATCATGAAACTACCTATTCTTCACAAAAGGGGGGGGGGAGGTGTATGGTCTCAAGGTATGGTGTCTGCCTCGAGTGCTGGAGGTCTTGGGTTCAAGCCCTGGTGATAACCGGCATTTTTTCTCATGGACTTCTAGTAATAAAATTTCCTGTGGTCTCTGGGTAGTGAGATTGGACGCCCGTGTGTATTGTTGCGCATGTAAAACATCCCTTGGCAATTGGAAATCGAAAAAGAGTAGCCTAAATGGTGTTGCCCGGGCAAAATTTCTAGTTAAAAATCTACCCAAAGTATTTCAGGTTCCTCACCGGTGCTATGGATTTCATGCACTGAGCTGAGTTTCTCCAGACTCAGGTTTGAGTTAGGAGGAGAACGGAGCACTTATGGGTTGCACCCGTGTGCCGTGATGTTGATCCTTCGACTAAACTAAACTAAACTAAACTATTCTTCACAACTGGTTCAGACTTTCTGCACAGGCATTTATCCTGAAAGAGTCTGTCAACAGCTTTTAACTGCTTTCAATTGATTAATCATGCCAAGGAAGGATATATATATATATGTATGTATGTATGTCGCTCTTTTTCTCTTCTAAGCCAAAACTTAAGAATAACTACCGTATTTCTCAGAAAATAAGACAGGGTCTTATACTAAGTTTTGCTTCATAAGATGCACTTCGGCTATTTTCGGGGAATGTCAAATCTAGATTTATCCATGTACACAATTCTACATATATTCAAATACAGTCATTTCATCTTCTTCTGGAACATTGTCATAACTCGCCAAATCCCAAATTCCGACCTGAATTTCTTGCAACTCCATTTCCTGTACAAGCATTGGCCCCAGTCTCTCATGTCCAGCAATAAAACTTTCCTTAAATGAGCATTTCTTGTCCATGTAGCCTGCTTGTAGTGCATTGGTAACACAACCAGTCTCTCATTCTAGCTGACAATCTTAACCAGGGCTTATTTTTGGGGCAGGGCTTACAATAAAAGCATTCTGAAAAATTTTGCTAAGGGTTATTTTTGGGGTAGGTCTTAATTTTGGGGAAAAATAGTATCTCTTACTTATCAGCTCAACATTATTATTTAAAACAGTCTTTTCAGACACCTTTCCATCCTCCATGATGACTCCAGCACTTGCATGATATTCTCAGAGGCCCCCGACCCTACTGGCATACTACAGGAGTGATATTAATTTCAAGACATACTAGTCAAGAACAGAAACTGGTCTAGGATTGAAACTCTGACAGGCGGACATTTAGAGCATTGCTTTGCTGATCTGGCAGCTTCTGCAGCTTCTCTTGTTCCAGGAGTATTGCTGTTACCTTTTCTCTGAAGTATACTAGACAGGCCAAGAGAGGGATCATGCTGCATGGGCAACACATGGTCTCTTCAATTCAGCCCAGGCCTTGTGTTATGGAGAGGTATAGCTCCATCCCTGATCCCTGTCACGAGTTGTAGTTATGAAGCCCTTTTGAAGCACAGTGTAACAAACTATGATTTGTCAAGACGGCAAGGTGCCAGGTAGTAAGAGCATACAGACATACGTCAATCTTCAGTCTCTTTCAGGCACTATGACCTTTCTTGGATCTCGGTTAAGACCTCTTGGTATTTGCTTCAGGTTTATCGGTGAGGCCTTCTCCTGCATGTGCCACATTACTATTTATACCATCATCTGCAAATGGCGTGGCATGAAATACATAGAAAAAACAAGTTACCGATGGACAGTTTTAGCTATCTCCTAGATGTCAAAATCAGTGTGCATAAATCAACACCTACACATTTCAAGTATGCATAAATCAACATCTACACATTTCAAGTGTGCATAAATCAACATCAACAAGTCACGGCTATTAAATCTTGCACATCTCATGAGAAAGATCACAAGACTGGAAAAACACTTCATTTTTCAGTGGGTGTTATATTTTACCATATGGCCTCAACGTCTAACAGTTTCATTTAGCTGTATCTCTTTTTTTTTTAAATCTGAACCTCACCCTCATTCGTCTATCATTTCCACTTCTCTATTTTTATATGTATTTTTATATATGGCGAGTCATGACCGCCCACGCTTTCCGGCATGGCACATGATTGATTGATTGATTGATTTTTACACCCTCACCTTTCTTTGCTCTGTGTCATCTCACATCTTTATTTCTCAATATGGCCGTGCTGGGAAGATATCTCTCATGAAACATTTTAATTCACATAAGGTAGAATTCCTTATTTATTTTTACGGCATGGATCTTATCTGACATTTTCCCTTCTTCAAACAACAATATTTGCTACATGTCTATTGTGGCATGGGTTATGAACAGGATGGTGGAATGAAATCTCCATTAGTCTCCCACAATTTGTCTTGTAGAGTTGCTTCTGTGGGTCAGATTTCCATTCTGCCTAGCAAATCCTGTAGGATGTGCTCTAGAAAAAGCTTAGACGTCCCACAGCTGCAAGTGACAGAATCTCAGGACCCATTCAGTGAAGGTGTCCTCCAAGTGAACAGTGTATGTCCGACACATCAGACAATGGTAAGAATAAAACCATATTTTTATTTTTTAAGAAATCTACCAAATATGACTTACTGGCAGCTTGTTGTCTTGATAGACGATAGTTTGTAAAATGGAGTTATAACCTCTCAAAACATAAAGCCTGGACTGAATTTAGAGACCATGTGTTGCCCATGCAGCATGATCTCTCTCTCTCAGCGTCTGTCTAATTTACTCCAGAGGAAAGGTAACACCAATACGTCTGGAACAAGACAAGCTGCAGAAGCTGCTGGATCAGCAAAGCAATACTCTAACTGTCCGCTTGTCAGAACTTCCATCCTAGACCAGTTGCCGACCAAGGCTTAGGGCGTGGTCTGCCCTGCCATGACATTTAGTCTTAAGGTTGCATTTCCTCGCACTAGGGTAAGGATTGTACCCTCCCAAATACACTCCTCCGCTTGAAGCCGTTGGCACAATGTGGGGTGTCAGGGTTTGGTGAAGCGCTGATCAACATTCGGCGCTAACATAATCATAAAGCAGGTAGTACCGTCTACTGTCATATGGTAGCTCAGTCATATCTGACTATGACCTGAATCAGTTATCTGTTATCAGTTATCAGTTGGGGTATCTTCATTGCACTCCGGACATGTCCATAGGTGCTCAGATCCTCCCCCCAGCATATGCATCAGCGTCCGGTGGCTAATAGTGCCAGTTCTGTGTTGGTTGACGAGGCGCCTTGTTATCCCGATGTACCTCTAGCGTCTGGCCGTGCCGATTCTTACTCCCAAATCTTTCATCCTGGACAGTGATGTGGATTCACTGACGTCAAAGTCCTCTGTTCTCGCCATATCTTTGAGGACGTTAATAACATCGGCACGGTCCATGGGCTGGCCATATACAGGGGGTGCAGAGCCAGCCAGTTTATCAGCTCGTTCATTTCCCTCGACTCCCGCATGTCCCGGGACGAAGATGAAGGTGACTTTACGGACAACAGACTTCCACAGCGACTCAGTCCACTGTCTACGTACAGACCCAGCTTCGACCTTCTGAATCATGCTCATTGAATCACTTAGTACACACACGTTGGTATAATGCTGTGATTCCAGCCATATGAAAGCCTGTGTAACTGCCATCACCTCCATCGTCATGCTGCTCGTGGTCATAGAGTGGGCACCACTGGATTCTTGAACGGTTCAGCCCGCTGAACGGACTTTAAATGCCCACGCACTTCTCTGCTGCTTTACAACAGATCCATCTATATAGATGAACACTTTGGGGCTATCAGAGTGTTCATAGATGAGCAGTTAACCTCTGCATTGACAGCGGCAGGGATTCTGCTCTCTGCACCTGTCTGTCGAGTGTGATAATGCAGGAGAAAGTGCACTTAAAAGCTGGAGCACCGGCATTCCTTGCCGGGGATTGATACTGGTAAGACTGCAGACCTGTCTGACGACATCTTCCGCCCTAACCCATCCATGAATTTGCCCCTCTTTAGCCTGTCACCCTTTTCTCTGAATATAGCGTCATGCAGAGGATGCTGCTCATCTGCACTTATTTTTAAGTATGTACGAGCTCTCCAGATCTTGATCCTGTGTTCCATTGTTGGGAAGTCAAGGAGGTATCTCATTGCTACGCAGCTGGTGTCTCGTGCAGCCCAAAATGATGCGATATACAGCGTGAACAGTGTATGTCCGACACATCAGACAATAATAAGAATAAAACCATGTTTAATTTTTTGAGAAATCTCCCAAAATTATTGCTCATAATAATAAAAAGATCTCTTACGCTGAAGAATGCCAAGGATACCATAGGTGCCCAGGTAATTGTTGCTCACTGCAGTCAAACTTTCGATGGGGTTGGTTCTGTTGGCCAGGTAATCATCTTCAGTCCAACCTGTCAACCAGAAGTTTGTGCCCACACTGGTTGCTTGGAAACACCAAAACATCAACATGGCAACACAAAGATGGCACAGCCCTCCAGCTTTCAGATATTTAAAATAAACACTGAGTGATACCTGAAATATATATTATGAAATTTCGAAAAAAAGTTAAGTGGGTAGGTTGTTGAAGTTGAATCAAGCAGACATAAAACAACTATTTGGCTTCTGCTGAACAGGAATGAAACTACAAATCTTTCAAGAGGAATGCAACACGTCTAGTCACGCACCTAGAGGTCAGTGTGTCTGACTTCGGGATGCATCTGTGAATGGCCGACTTCCTCTATACAGATTCCATCCAAGGTCACAGGTTCATCTGTGAATGGCCGACTTCCTCTAGACAGATTCATCAGAGGTCACAGGTTCATCTGTGAATGGCCGACTTCCTCTAGACAGATTCCATTAAAGGTCACAGGTTCATCTGTGAATGGCCGACTTACTCTAGATAGATTCCATCCAAGGTCACAGGTTCATCTGTGAATGGCCGACTTCCTCTAGACAGATTCATCCAAGGTCACAGGTTCATCTGTGAATAGCCGACTTCCTCTAGACAGATTCCATTAAAGGTCACAGGTTCTATCTCCTGGGGTGGAGATCAGCACGGCCGAATGGATAAAAACTCTCGCTCTTAAATTTCCAGTGTGCTGATATTGGGGTAGCGAGTTAAACCCCTACACTGGTAAGCTGGACTAAAATGTTGACTTCTCGTCCCTGACTTGGGGACGTAAATTACCAGTACCTCAGAAGTCAGACTGGGTATGTCTGATAGCGAGGGACACTGGAAACAGGGAAAGCTAATCCACATTGGAAAAATAAGTCCAGTGCACTAGAACAAGTAGAATATGTATGGTCTACGCTTGAGTTAACAAAACAGTCCCGCTGTATGGTCTACGCTTGAGTTAACAAAACAGTCCCGCTGTATGGTCTACGCTTGAGTTAACAAAACAGTCCCGCTGTATGGTCTACGCTTGAGTTAACAAAACAGTCCCGCTGTATGGTCTACGCTTGAGTTAACAAAACAGTCCCGCTGTATGGTCTACGCTTGAGTTAACAAAACAGTCCCGCTGTATGGTCTACGCTTGAGTTAACAAAACAGTCCCGCTGTATGGTCTACGCTTGAGTTAACAAAACAGTCCCGCTGTATGGTCTACGCTTGAGTTAACAAAACAGTCCCGCTGTATGGTCTACGCTTGAGTTAACAAAACAGTCCCGCTGTATGGTCTACGCTTGAGTTAACAAAACAGTCCCGCTGTATGGTCTACGCTTGAGTTAACAAAACAGTCCCGCTGTATGGTCTACGCTTGAGTTAACAAAACAGTCCCGCTGTATGGTCTACGCTTGAGTTAACAAAACAGTCCCGCTGTATGGTCTACGCTTGAGTTAACAAAACAGTCCCGCTGTATGGTCTACGCTTGAGTTAACAAAACAGTCCCGCTGTATGGTCTACGCTTGAGTTAACAAAACAGTCCCGCTGTATGGTCTACGCTTGGGTTAACAAAACAGTCCCGCTGTATGGTCTACGCTTGAGTTAACAAAACAGTCCCGCTGTATGGTCTACGCTTGAGTTAACAAAACAGTCCAGCTGTATGGTCTACGCTTGAGTTAACAAACAGTCCCAGCTGTATGGTCTACGCTTGAGTTAACAAAACAGTCCAGCTGTATGGTCTACGCTTGAGTTAACAAAACAGTCCCGCTGTATGGTCTACGCTTGAGTTAACAAAACAGTCCCGCTGTATGGTCTACGTTTGAGTTAACAAAACAGTCCAGCTGGATGGTCTACGCTTGAGTTAACAAAACAGTCCCGCTGTATGGTCTACGCTTGAGTTAACAAAACAGTCCCGCTGTATGGTCTACGCTTGAGTTAACAAAACAGTCCCGCTGTATGGTCTACGCTTGGGTTAACAAAACAGTCCCGCTGTATGGTCTACGCTTGAGTTAACAAAACAGTCCCGCTGTATGGTCTACGCTTGAGTTAACAAAACAGTCCAGCTGTATGGTCTACGCTTGAGTTAACAAAACAGTCCAGCAGTATGGTCTACGCTTGAGTTAACAAAACAGTCCAGCTGTATGGTCTACGCTTGAGTTAACAAAACAGTCCCGCTGTATGGTCTACACTTGAGTTAACAAAACAGTCCCGCTGTATGGTCTACGCTTGAGTTAACAAAACAGTCCAGCTGGATGGTCTACGCTTGAGTTAACAAAACAGTCCCGCTGTATGGTCTACGCTTGAGTTAACAAAACAGTCCCGCTGTATGGACTACGCTTGAGTTAACAAAACAGTCCAGCTGTATGGTCTACGCTTGAGTTAACAAAACAGTCCAGCTGTATGGTCTACGCTTGAGTTAACAAAACAGTCCAGCTGTATGGTCTACGCTTGAGTTAACAAAACAGTCCCGCTGTATGGTCTACGCTTGAGTTAACAAAACAGTCCCGCTGTATGGTCTACGCTTGAGTTAACAAAACAGTCCCGCTGTATGGACTACGCTTGAGTTAACAAAACAGTCCCGCTGTATGGACTACGCTTGAGTTAACAAAACAGTCCAGCTGTATGGTCTACGCTTGAGTTAACAAAACAGTCCAGCTGTATGGTCTACGCTTGAGTTAACAAAACAGTCCCGCTGTATGGTCTACGCTTGAGTTAACAAAACAGTCCAGCTGTATGGACTACGCTTGGGTTAACAAAACAGTCCCGCTGTATGGTCTACGCTTGAGTTAACAAAACAGTCCCGCTGTATGGTCTACGCTTGAGTTAACAAAACAGTCCCGCTGTATGGTCTACGCTTGAGTTAACAAAACAGTCCCGCTGTATGGTCTATGCTTGAGTTAACAAAACAGTCCAGCTGTATGGTCTACGCTTGAGTTAACAAAACAGTCCCGCTGTATGGTCTACGCTTGAGTTAACAAAACAGTCCCGCTGTATGGTCTACGCTTGAGTTAACAAAACAGTCCAGCTGTATGGATCTACGCTTGGGTTAACAAAACAGTCCCGCTGTATGGTCTACGCTTGAGTTAACAAAACAGTCCCGCTGTATGGTCTACGCTTGAGTTAACAAAACAGTCCCGCTGTATGGTCTACGCTTGAGTTAACAAAACAGTCCCGCTGTATGGTCTACGCTTGAGTTAACAAAACAGTCCCGCTGTATGGTCTACGCTTGAGTTAACAAAACAGTCCAGCTGCAAAAAATAAAAACTGACCCAGTTTTATTTTATCCTACCAATTTTGCCAGTGCAGTGTCTGTATGGTCTATTCTGTTATTTCCAACTGCCATGAGATGTTTAAACATGCACAACTTTCACACAGAACCTCCTACTTTTTCTGAGAAGGCCGATATCACTGCCCAAGAAATCAAGGGGTCGTACGGTATCATTAGATACCGAGAGTTCTTGGAAAAGTTCCTAGCTGCTTGAAGCGATCGAACCCGGTTCCTTGATCAGGGACGGCACTGGTAATGTCATGAGCAGGTGGGACAAGGATTCAACACTTGGGCTTGTGGCCTGCTAAAATTAGAGAAAGACTGACCACCTATACCTTCTTGCTCTCAGGCCTACAAAATGTGTGGTCCTGTCACATCACCGACCTACAGCAGGAAACTACAAAATGTGTGGCCCTGTCACATCACCGACCTACAGCAGGAAACTAAAATATCTAGCCAAATTTCTTCAGGATGCTCAGACAAAATGCAGAAGATGTAATAATGCACCATGTGTTGATTGATACACACAGACAATAATGATCACACATGGTGCATTGCCTGGGACAACAAGAAATAATCTAGAATGTTAATCTTTCTGGTAGCTAAATACTCAATGTCAAGTGGAATTTACAATATAATACAGAAGGAGTATTAAGCTTCAGACTATTCCTAGTAGAAATTAATCTAGAATGTTCATCTTTCCCACAATGCAATGAGTGAAACAAAGAAAACGAGAAATAGAATTGGTCAGTTTTACTAGAACACAACCACAAGTGATAAAATGGATGCTGCGGCTAGAGCCTTCATCGACACAGTTTCTCCCCTTTCCAACAACTACAGATGCAGTGTCAAGTAGAACTGTATATATAACAGATCATCATCATCAGGTGCCATGCCGACAGGCATGTGCTGTCATGTTTCGCCATATCACACGGTCACCAGAGTCTCGAATACGTTCCGTGTTCTTGTCTTTACCATGCCAGACTGCCAAACCATCAATGTATTTATCCCTTTGTCTTCCTCTTGCTCTCTTCCCATCAAGCTTGCCAGTTGTCACTAAATTTTTAAGTATATAAAAAATATAAATATAACATAACCTGTCTTTAGCTGCAGACTGTTTCTAACATTAATATAGAAGACTTACCCTTCCTATCCCTACAGACTCTGTACCAATCAGCCTTCCCTCTTCCCTGGCAAGAATGTCTTTATTCAAGTCCTTCTCCTCCCTTGACACAGTCAAATTGTACTGCCTCCTGGTGGTCATATTATTCACAATGTAATTATGATTGTAATCACCTGATTGTTGCTACTGTAGTGGTCATATTATTCACAATGTAATTATGATTGTAATCATCTGATTGCTGCTACTGTGGTGGTCATGAAATCAAACTATGTAATTATGATTGTAATCATCAAATTGATGCTATTGTGGCGGTCATGAAATCAAACAATGTAATTATGACTGTAATAATTTGATTGTTGCTATTGTGGAGGTCATGAAATCAAACTATGTAATTATGACTGTAATCACCTGATTGTTGTTATTGTGGTGGTAATGAAATCAAACAATCTAATTATGACTGTAATCATCTGATTGTTGCTACTGTGGTGGTCATGGAATCAAACAAACATGTCCTTGATCATTAAGCAGATTAAAAACAATGAAGATACCTCCAGCAAATGTGGAACTGCAGAAATAATAAAATTGGTATAAATCTCAAAGCAGCTGAGAAGTCCAGCTCCCAGTCCTAGATCTTCTACTCCTTCTTTCGTTCACTTGAAATATGTCTATAACTGCAATGCTGTCTCTTGTATGAATTGAACTGTCTTTTTCAGTTCACACAGCGGATCTATAGAGTTTATCTTCCACTGTCAGTCTCTCTAGGCCAGAAGGTTTGCCTGGATATGTTATATTTTGGGCAGTCTTGGAGTATGTGCTCTGCTGTCTGCGATGCCAATCCACATGTACACATGGCTGTATCACCAATGTTGAATGTTGTATACATCCAGTCGGAGATATATCATCACACTCAAAGTACATTCACACACATCAAGTTACATGCAGTTGCAGAATGTAAACAAGCCAATTTCATAATTGGTTTATTTAACCAGCTCTGGCTAATTTGGCTTGCTAAAAGCAGACTTAAAAATTGTCCTGGGCAAAAATGAAAGATTAATATGACCTCACAAAAATTAAAGATTAGCATGATGACCTCACAAAAATGAAATATTAACATGACCTAACAAAAATGAAAGATTAGCATGATGACCTCACAAAAATGAAAGATTAACATGACCTCACAAAAATGAAATATTAACATGAAAACCTCACAAAAATGAAAGAAATACAACAAGATCTAGAAGTGCCATAAGTTAAGATATGAAATAACCTAGAAGTACTATATGTGAAGATATGGAAAATCAAGGGTGGACTAGCAAGCTGACCAACAACATACCTTCGTCTCCCAGTGGCCGCTTCATCTCCTGAGGTAGCAGCATCGGATGTCAGCATTTCTATTCTCCCCCACATGCTGTCCTTGATAGCAGCAACTGAGAAGAGCATCAGACACCTCAACATGACTTTCTAGCCAAAAATATTGTTTGAGAATCCTTCATTCTGATCTTTGTCCCCAGTTAAATTTTTTTTCCCTGTTTGCTTTGAACTGAAGCGTAGTCCATACACATGCACTACACTGACATTTTTGTGTGGATTAGCTTTCCCTATTACCAGTGTCCCTTGCCATCAGGTGAATCCACTCTGGACTTCTGAGGTGCTTGTAATTTACATCCAAAAGTCAAGGAAGAGAAGTCAACATTTTAGTCCAAATGACTGATGTAGGGAGTTGAACCCGCTACATTGGCATCAGCACATCGGCTTACCTGCATACTCAGTTAATAAAATTAACCAAAAATAAAATTTTACAAGTTTGTTTAAACACTTGAAAGAATCCCCCAAATGATCATCTGAAAGCCAAAACCAAAAGATCAACTGAAATGCAAAAACCAAAAGATCAACTGAACACAAACACCAAATGATCAACTGAAAGCAAAAACCAAATGATCAACTGAAAGCAAAAACCAAATGATCAACTGAAAGCAAAAACCAAATGATCAACTGAAAGCAAACACCAAAAGAGTTGTTTTGTTGGCCTGATTTGTTTCAGTGCTTGTTTCTGCTGATTGTTTCAGTCACTGAATCCACTGGAGAACTGAGCTTTAACTCTCAAGTCTGGTGCATTAACACCCAGGGCATCTGATCTGATGCATTGACATCCGGGGCATCTGATCTGATGCATTGACATCCAGGGTGTCTAATGTGATGCATTGACATTCAAGGCGTAGGTTCTGATTCATTGACATCCAGGCATCTGATACCTGAAAAGGGCTTGTGTCAGAGGGTGACATAATGACGTCCTCCCAGCTTAGGATGAAAGTATCATCTGCATGGGATGTCATGCGAGCTCTCCTTCCCCCACTGCAAGTTTAAAAACCAGCCAGGTGTACAAGACTGATCCAGGACCATCACATTTGCAGACAGGCATATTAGGATCTATAGATGAAACTGTAAACTGATTAGAGAATTTAGACATAGACAGTCAAACTTTTTTGGGGATGTTATTGGAAGAAATAAACTAGAGAACTTGGTGACAACTGGCAAGATTGAGGGAAAACGAACAAGGGGAAGACAGAGAAGTAAATACCTGGATGGCTTGGCCACAGTGGCATGGTGGAGACACGAACACTGAGCTGATCCATGACTTTGGTGATCATGTGAGATGGTGAAACATGACAGACCACACTCTGATGATGGTATTAGAATCTAACCAGGTCATGACTAAGCACTGCATCTACGGACTTGTTGGAGGCTGGTAAGTTTCCTCTGTTGGTGTTAGGTATTTTATTGTAAAAAAAAAAAACAGCATTTAAAAGGTAAAAGGATCGACTTCATTGCACCAGGTTTTATCCCACATGACTCAGTTTATTTCCGCAGGGCAGCCTGCCGAAAGCATCGCACAATGCACAAACTCCGTAGCCCCAGCGACTAACCCACAGGAGTCGCCGAGTGTGGATGAATTTTGTGTTGGCATTCTGACGGTGGCATTATGCAGTGTACCTGTGCGGGCTGTTGGATTGCCGAGACTCCTGTCTATTCCACTTTTCACATTGGACAGTGGGGAGAATTTTGTGTGATATTCACTGGCACGGGAATGGAGCATAATGGAGATGACCCGTTGCCATGCAGTTGGAACCTCGACTAACTAACTAACTAGTTGCCAAGTAAATTGCACTTATGAACTGAACAACATAGGCTGATATTGAACTCACAGCCTTCAGAACATGAGGCAGGTGGCATTGACTCAGAGACTCCATTTTGTTGTCAACTCTCCTTAAACATCCAAGGGAGTTTACGTATGTGAGTTTTCTATGTTCACTCTTCAAGCATCTACTCACTTTCTGGATCTTCCTCATCTTGGCCGCCATCAAGTTGCTCCTGGGTCAAGTATATCTTCAAGAACTCTGCAAAAGGTCCATCATGATCGAGCAACTCTTCATATGTTCCCAGCTCACTTATCTGCCCCTCGTCCATGACAACAATGAAATCAACTTGAGGCAAGAAATGAACTGCATGGGTTACCAGGATCCGAGTCTGTCAGAAGAGAATACAAACTTAGACTATAAAATAAGTAAGAAATTAAGTGACAGCGTGTGAGAGTTGGTCAGTCAGTCTTTCCTCTTCTATCCCTCTCTTCATCTTTCTTATCATTGGCAGCAAATAGCAGCCATAAAATCAACATGTTAGGAACATTTCAGTGCATAAAGAAGAGTATCAGACAAAGATGTGTACTGTACTCTGGGTTTTTTTTTCATTATATATTGAGATACAAGATCTATAGATCATGATAATTCATGGTAGTTGTTTCCTCTCTTTTTCATGCTCATGATTAATCATGTGTTTGTTTGTTTCCCCTCTTTCACATGATCATGATTATTCATAGTGGTTGTTTCCCCTCTTTCACATGATCATGATTAATCATGTTTGTTTGTTTTCTCTCTTTCACATGATCATGATTAATCATGTTTGTTTGTTTTCCCTCTTTCACATGATCATGATTAATCATGTTTGTTTGTTTCCCCTCTTTCACATGATCATGATTATTCATAGTGGTTGTTTCCCCTCTTTCACATGATCATGACTATTCGTAGTGGTTGTTTCCCCTCTTTAGTATCTATGAAAACTGATACTGAATGAGTGAATCCTTGCATGTGTGTGCTGAAGAAGAGTATGGAATATTCCTCAAAGATATACTTAATGTTTTGTTTATTTCCTTGTGACAGAATAAGCCAGAATTCTCCTACAGACATATCTAGAACGTCAAGTCCATTACCTTGCCTTTCAGCATCCCCCTGGGACCAAAGACTTGGTCAAACATGGCTCGACCCACGTGGGCATCCACAGCACTGAGTGGGTCATCCAGCAGGTAGAGGTCGCAGTCCTGGTAGACAGCCCTGGCTACTGAGACGCGCTGTTTCTGTCCCCCAGATAAATTTATACCCTGTGAAATAGACATTTATTCCTTGAACTTATAAATCTATACCCTCTGACGTATTGAATCTTTAAACATAAATCTATGCCCTGTGAAATATATATTTAATCCTTACACATATTAATTTATGTCCTGTTTAATATACATTCATTCCCGTCAACATATAGATATATCTGAATAATGCAGGTCACAAACAATAGGTTGCCTGTCTAATTTCAATAAATCTTATTAGGTGTGTTTTGTAGAAGTATATTGACATATGCCTGGGTCATTGACATTGGGGTGAGTGACCCCAGTAGCTAGACTACGAGAAAAACAACCAGCCATGAGAAATAATGGTGAGGGTGAGTGGAGACCCCCAGGGTGGATGGGGAGAGAGACAGTTTTAGGCTGGGGTGTAATGTTGTGGGGAGCCCAGGGAGGGGCTACACAGTAGGGTTAAAAGACAGTGGAAAACATTGACTTGGCAGTGGAAGCTGGGACCGACTGAGGAGTCGGGTCGCTGGAGGACAGTTGATGTTTTAGCGCCGAGCGGTTCGGTGGGCTAATACGTGGGAGCTTAGACCAGTGTTTCCCAACGTGGGGCCCACGCCCCACAGGGGGGCAATTTGACTGTTAAGGGGGGCAATTCGAAAATGGAAGAAATCGGCTGAATATAACAAAACGGGGAGACTTGAGACTGAAGTTAACTAACTTGGAACCTGACATAAGATCTCTTTGCATCAAGCGCAAGGATCTCACTAAATTTAAATAATAAATAATTACTAATAATTAAAATAATATAGAAAAATCTTTCATTAAAATTATTTTGTACTTGAATTTCAGTTCTCCATTATATGTTTTGAAAATTTACTTACTGTGTTTGCTCAATAATTACCTAGTGATTTCTTCCTAAAACCTATCATTCAAGTTTCTTTAGTGAACATTTCAATTTTTGAATATTAAAAATAATGTATATGTTGAGGGGGGGGGGGGGGGGGGGGGGGGGGGGGGGGGGGGGGGGGCAATATGAATTTTAGAAAGGCTTAAGTGGGGCATGGTACAAAAAAGGTTGGGAAACACTGGCTTAGACTGACTGTGGGTCAGATCTTGTGTTGTGTTGTTCTCCCAGTTGTGAATGCAGGCCTAAAACCCAGTGGGGGTTGGATAGTTAATGGAGGCCTGAACCCAGAGTGGGTTTTATAGTGAGTAGAGGCCTGAACCCAAAGTGGGTTGGATAGCTAGCGGAGACTAGACCCAGTGTGTGGGTTGTGATGTGTGAGGTCCAGCTGTGGATAGTAGCTGGATAACTGGTTTATGAATGGGAGATTCATAAGGCCGTGAGAAGACAGTGATGTGTGCGTGTTAGTTGTGAGGAGGATATTTATATTCTATGGATTATATTGTTTCTGGATATAGAGTTGTGTTCCGTTTGTCCGTGTTCTTTCTGCAATAAAGGATTATGTGTGCCAATGCAATCTTGTTTAATGACTGGTGAATGTGCACTGCGGGGATGAGTTATATTGTAAGACAGTTAGATAGCTCAATTGACACACCAGGAGTATCGTTACCTAGACAACGACCATATCACGCACTTATCATCAAGAACTTCGTGATATATATCAAAAAACAAAAAAAGATAAATAATTAATCTTTCAAGATTTCTAGCCAGTCTCCATGGCTAAAGGCTTGCGAAAGCGGTTTGTGTGCCGCTTACCAGACGTTCAAAACGCAGCCATGACCGATCTGTGCAGCAGGCCGTGTCGCGTTTTATAACGTGTTGGTATGAGAACTAGCCATTCAGAAAGTAATGGCAAACTACTGAACGTAAAAACTTGCCTAGTACATCAACAGCAGCTGAAAAATGTTGGTGTTGACTGCAACATCCTGTAAGACATTTAAAAAAAATTATGTTATAGACAGGTCCTAAGAATATCTTGGATACAGAAAAGAACAAATACAACAAGATCTGAATACTGAAGAAGGTTGGCTACTAAAGACGATAAAACAAAGAAAATTGAAATATTTTGGTCACTTGAAACGTCATGAAAGTCTGAAAAGAATAATAATGGAGTGGTTTATGCCTGGGTAGAGAAAAAGAGGAAGGCCAAAGAGAAGATGGGCGCAAGATGTGGCAGATGATCTCCAGATGGGTGTTTTGGATGTGGGACATCTTGCTTATGACTGAGAAGTTTCCCAAACGATTGTTATGGCAGCGTAGTTCTGCAAGGGACATGCTACTGAACTGGACTGGAATGAACTGGACTGGACTGGAATGAACTGGACTGGAATGAACTGGACTGGACTGGAATGAACTGGACTGGACTGGAATGAACTGGACTGGACTGGAATGAACTGGACTGGAATGAACTGGACTGGACTGGAATGAACTGGACTGGACTGGAATGAACTGGACTTGACTGGAATGAACTCAACTGGACTGGAATGAACTGGACTGGACTGGAATTAACTGGACTGGAATAAACTGGACTGGACTGGAATGAACTGGACTGGACTGGAATGAACTGGACTTGACTGGAATGAACTGGACTGGAATGGACTGGACTGGAATGAACCAGACTAGACTGGAATGAACTGGACTGGACTGGAATGAACTGGACTGGACTGGAATAAACTGGACTGGACTGGAATGAACTGGACTGGACTGAACTGGACTGGAATTAACCGGACTGGACTGGAATGAACTGGACTGGAATAACTGGACTGGACTGGAATATACTGGACTTGACTGGAATGAACTGGACTGGACTGGAATGAACTGGACTGGACTGGAATGAACTGGACTGGACTGGAATGAACTGGACTGGACTGAACTGGACTGGAATGAACTGGACTGGAATGAACTGGACTGGACTGGAATTAACTGGACTGGACTGGAATAAACTGGACTGGACTGGAATGAACTGGACTGGACTGAACTGGACTGGAATGAACTGGACTGGACTGAACTGGACTGGAATTAACCGGACTGGACTGGAATGAACTGGACTGGAATAACTGGACTGGACTGGAATGAACTGGACTGGACTGGACTGGAATGAACTGGACTGGACTGGAATGAACTGGACTGGACTGGAATGAACTGGACTGGACTGGAATGAACTGGACTGGACTGAACTGGACTGGAATGAACTGGACTGGACTGAACTGGACTGGAATTAACCGGACTGGACTGGAATGAACTGGACTGGAATAACTGGACTGGACTGGAATGAACTGGACTGGACTGGACTGGAATGAACTGGACTGGACTGGAATGAACTGGACTGGACTGGAATGAACTGGACTGGACTGGAATGAACTGGACTGGACTGGAATGAACTGGACTGGACTGGAATGAACTGGACTGGACTGGAATGAACTGGACTGGTCTGGAATGAACTGGACTGGACTGGAATGGAATGAACTGGAATGGAATGAACTGGAATGGAATGAAACGGAATGGAATGAACTGGAATGGAATGAAATGAAATTAAATTAAATGAAATGGAATGGAATGGAATGGAATGAACTGGACTGGACTGGAATGAACTGGACGACTGGAATGAACTGGACTGGAATGAACTGGACTGGTCTGGAATGAACTGGACTGGACTGGAATGGAAAGAACTGGAATGGAATGAACTGGAATGGAATGAAACGGAATGGAATGAACTGGAATGAAATGAAATGAAATGAAATGAAATGGAATGGATGGATGGATGGATGGATGGATGGATGGATGGATGGATGGATGGATGAATGAATGAATGAATGAATGAATGAATGAATGAATGAATGAATGAATGAATGAATGAATGAATGAATGAATGAATGAATGAATGAATGAAATTTAACTGCAAGATAATGCAATTTTTTTTTTAATAGATGAAGTTGGGATTTCTACTTGTTCCAAAAATATGGACGTGCCTACTTGTTCCAAAAATATGGACGTGCGTGTGTCTGCCTGTATGCATGTATGTGAGAGCGAGAGAGCCTGAAGATGGGAAGAGAACCCTTTATGACATTGCTACATGTATGAGGGTCATCCATTAAATATCCAGACTGATGTAATCACTTGATAACTACAAGAGATGGCCTGAAATGACATGTACTATTTTTCAATGTAGTAATCTGCCACAGCAACACATTTTTCCCATCAGGCTATGAGCTTCTGTATTCCAGCAACATAAAATTATGTTGACTGGTCCTTGAGACATTGGAAAACTACCTGAAGGGTTCCCCAGTGAGATCCAAAATTATACAAGAATGCAAAGCAAGGTAATCTGACTACCACTTTGATTTCTCTTACCTTCTCTCCGATCTCTGTCTGGTCTCCAGCAGTGAGTATTGTTAAATCTCTCTCTAGCTCACAAGCAGACAAGACAGTCTTGTATTTCCTCTCCCTGAATGTCTTGCCAAAGAGAATGTTGTCTTTAACCGTGGCATTCTGTATCCACGCTTGTTGGGGCACATAGGCTAAATTTCCCTGTTAGATGATATTCTTCTATATCTCTCTCTCAGATGGAGTCAATGACTTGAATACAAGCTAAACATAACATTTTCACAATTTTAAAACAATTCATGTTCTTCATCACAGTCCTACTTTATAGTTAAGAAATATTAGGTTATAGTTGGGAAATGTTAGGTTATAGTTAAGAAATATTAGGTTATAGTTAAGAAATATTAGGTTATAGTTAAGACATATTAGGTTATAGTTAAGAAATATTAGGTTACAGTTAAGAAATATTAGGTTATAGTTAAGAAATATTAGGTTATAGTTAAGAAATATTAGGTTATAGTTAAGAAATATTAGGTTATAGTTGGGAAATATTAGGTTATAGTTGGGAAATATTAGGTTATAGTTGAGAAATATTAGCTTATAGTTGAGAAATGTTATAGTTTCTGAAATAACACTTAGTATTATCTTGTCTTCTAAGGCTATAATTTGGGTGAATGTAATATATTGAGCAATATTCAATTCACTCTTCCCTACCAGCATTATTATAGTAATGTAAGACTTGAACACACAACAAAGACACAAACTGAAACATCAAAAATTAAATGTCTGTGACAAATTCTAACTGCAGAAAGAAAAGATAAAATCAGGAATAATGACATCATGAAGCAAGTGAAAACAGACCCATCATTCATTATGATCATGTGCCATGCCGATAAGCCGAGGCGCTCATGTTTCACCATCTTATATGATCACCAGAGCCTTGGATCAGCTCCATGTTCTTGCCTCTTGCCAAGCCATCCAGGTATTCACTTCTGTCTTCCTCTTGTTCTTTTCCCCTCAATCTTGCCAGTTGTCACAAGTTCTCTAGTGTATTTCTTCTCATAACGTGTCTAACAATTGTGACTATCTGCGTCTAATTTCTCTAATCAGTTTACGGTTTTCAACTGCTATTTGTAGGACTTGCTCAATGGTTTTTCTGTCTGTCCGTGGTCTTCTTTGCATCTTCCTCGGAAACCACATTTAAAATGCATTAGACTTTTTTTTCAGCTTGTCTGCTCATTTTCCATGTCTTACATCCATACAAAAGTATAGGTTCATGTGTAGCACTTTAACACTCTTTTTCGGTGCAATTGTTATCTTTTTATTGGTCAGTATGTTTCCATCTTGCAAAAGGCTACCTTCGCCATGGCGATTCTTGTTCTAATCTCTTCAAGGCACCTCCCATCAGATGTTATGACCAACATTAGCCTATATTTTTAAAAAAAATAAACAGATCTGATGGTTTGGTCTTGTAACAAAATTATCACAAGACATTGCCTCACAAGGAGCTTAAGAGACAATGGAATTCAAGCAAAGATAAAAATTATGGATTGATACAAAATTTGATGGCTTGGTCGTGCAGCATGATTATGACAAGACAGTGCCCCACCAGGAACTATAGCATTTAGAATTTTTTACAATAGAAGCAGAGCAAAGATCACATGATGGATTATTGGCAAATCTGATGGTTTGGTCATGCAGTGTGATTATCACAAGGCAGAATACACAATGACAGAAACATGTCTGCAGAAGAACACATTTCAGGCTCGAAAGACTGAGAAAGAGATTTTTTTTATTTTGCACTGACTCATTTTGAGCTCAAGTATAGTCCATACACACTACTTCTAGTAGCACTGTACTGAATTTTGTGTGTGGATTAGCTTTCCCTATTAAAACTGTTCCTCGCCATCAGGCAAACCCACTCCGACTTCAGAGGTATTTGTAATTTACATCCCCTAGTCAAGGATGAAGAAAGAGGTTATATAATCACATGACAGATCACATGATCACTACATGTTTGTAAACATATATATTTAACAGAAACATTAAACAGACTATTTTTAACGTACTTTTATGGCCACAGTTCCTTTCCTCTTCTCCATATCACCCAAGATGGCAGAAATGAGCGAGGACTTGCCAGCTCCAACAGGCCCAACAACGGCCACTAGTTTCCCCTCTGGGATCTGAAGGTTGATGCTGTGGAAGATATTCCCATATATACAGGGTGTTTGTAAAGTCTCACTACACTTTGTATGTAGAACAAATCTGAAAAATGAAGTATATGATGTCATTAAAAAAATGTGTTCCACAATCCATCGTGAAGCAATATAAAGCGAATGGATGTTGTCTGCTGGAGTAATTCTTTGCACTCCAAACAGAATGGTGTTATTAATGGAAGAAAGAATGTTTTAAAAATTTGTTCTATATACAAAGATTAGTGAGACTTCACACCCTACATATATCTGAGGATAAGCATAAGAATACATTTCAACACAGAACATAACTTCTATGCCAACAGTCACTGTGGCGCATTAGCATAGTTGTTAGAGAGCTACACTGAACATGTCATGAGTGCCATTAGACCAGGGTTTGATGCCCGCCTTTGTCGTCTCACAAAGTAACGAAAAGACTGGCCACCCATTCATTTGTACAATCTGGCCTACAAAATGTGATAACCCTATCACATCACAGACCCATAGAACCATGAGAGACATATTTGTGTCTGTTTTAAAAAGCCACCAATGTCCACGGCTGGGGGGGGGGGGGGGGGAACATGGTTGGTTTTGAATCCCATGAAGTACTCTTAAATTTGATGACTCGTGTTCAGGTCAGCTGAGTCCTGAAAAAGACATGCATCTATTGGAATGATGTTGGTGAAGAGACTTTTCTTCCGCCTCTTTACCAGAGTCACAATTCTGCAGTGACTATGTTACAGCACTCCCTTCCCCTCTCCAAGCTCAGAAAGAAGATGAGTGTGGGAGACTGGTACTGAAGCTTCCTGTCTGTGGAGAGGTGTATTAGGATGTGACCAGGTGCCAGTTTAGCACAGTACATATGGAGGGCTGGATCAGGCCATGTTGGACATATTTCCTCTATGGGTGCCAGGTAGTTCATTGTCAACAGACTCCCATCATGGTCCGGTAAATTATGGGTGGCTAATATAATTGTGAGCTGCAGTGGCTAATATAACAGGGTGCTGTGGTGACTATATAAAAGGGAGCCACAGTGGCTAATATAACAGGGAGCCAGGGTGGCTAATATAACAGGGTGCTGTGGTGGCTAATATAACAGGGAGCCACAGTGGCTAATATAACAGGATGCCACAGTGGCTAATATAACGGAGCTGCAGTGCCTAATATAACAGGGTGCTGTGGTGGCTAATATAAAAGGGAGCTGGGGTGGCTAATATAACAGGGAGCCACAGTGGCTAATATAACAGGGAGCTGGGGTGGCTAATATAACAGGGAGCCACAGTGGCTAATATAACAGGAAGCTGGGGTGGCTAATATAACAGGGAGCCACAGTGGCTAATATAACAGGGAGCTGGGGTGGCTAATATAACAGGGAGCTACAGTGACTAATATAACAGGGAGCCACAGTGGCTAATATAACGGAGCTGCAGTGCCTAATATAACAGGGTGCTGTGGTGGCTAATATAAAAGGGAGCCACAGTGGCTATTATAACAGGGAGCTGGGGTGGCTAATATAACAGGGTTCTGTGGTGGCTAATATAACAGGGAGCCAGGGTGGCTAATATAACAGGGTGCTGTGGTGGCTAATATAACAGGGTGCTGTGGTGACTAATATAACAGGGAGCCACCGTGGCTAATATAATGGAGCTGCAGTGCCTAATATAACAGGGTGCTGTGGTGGCTAATATAACAGGGTGCTGTGGTGACTATATAAAAGGGAGCCACAGTGGCTAATATAATGGAGCTTCAGTGCCTAATATAACAGGGTGCTGTGGTGGCTAATATAAGAGGGAGCCACAGTGGCTATTATAACAGGGAGCTGGGGTGGCTAATATAACAGGGTTCTGTGGTGGCTAATATAACAGGGAGCCAGGGTGGCTAATATAACAGGGTGCTGTGGTGGCTAATATAACAGGGTGTTGTGGTGGCTAATATAACAGGGAGCCACCATGGCTAATATAACAGGGAGCTGGGTGGCTAATATAACAGAGAGCCACAGTGGCTAATATAACATGGAGCTGGGGTGGCTAATATAACAGGGAGCTGGGGTGGCTAATATAACAGGGAGCCACAGTGGCTAATATAACAGGGAGCCACAGTGGCTAATATAACAAGGAGCCACAGTGGCTAATATAACAAGGAGCCACAGTGGCTAATATAACAGAGAGCCACAGTGGCTAATATAACGGAGTCACAGTGGCTAATATAACAGGGAGCTGGGGTGGCTAATATAACAGGGAGCTGGGGTGGCTAATATAACAGGGAGCCACAGTGGCTAATATAATGGAGTCACAGTGGCTAATATAACAGGGAGCTGGGGTGGCTAATATAACAGGGAGCTGGGGTGGCTAATATAACAGGGAGCTGGGGTGGCTAATATAACAGGGAGCCACAGTGGCTAATATAACAGGGAGTCACAGTGGCTAATATAACAGGGAGCTGGGGTGGCTAATATAACAGGGAGATGGGGTGGCTAATATAACAGGGAGCTGGGGTGGCTAATATAACAGGGAGCCACAGTGGCTAATATAACAGGGAGCTGGGGTGGCTAATATAACAGGGAGCCACAGTGGCTAATATAACAGGGAGCTGGGGTGGCTAATATAACAGGGAGCCACAGTGGCTAATATAACAGGGAGCTGGGGTGGCTAATATAACAGGGAGCCACAGTGGCTAATATAACAGGGAGTCACAGTGGCTAATATAACAGGGAGCTGGGGTGGCTAATATAACAGGGAGCCACAGTGGCTAATATAACAGGGAGTCACAGTGGCTAATATAACAGGGAGCCACAGTGGCTAATATAACAGGGAGCCGGGGTGGCTAATATAACAGGGAGCTGGGGTGGCTAATATAACAGGGAGCCACAGTGACTAATATAACAGGGAGCTGGGGTGGCTAATATAACAGGGAGCCACAGTGGCTAATATAACAGGGAGTCGGAGTGGCTAGATGTTTGACTGCTGACCCTGTAGTCAGGGATTTGATCCACATCAGGGTGGATCTCAAATTTTAAAATAGACCTGGGCTCCACAGTTGACCCAGCCAAAAATTTGTGCCAGGAAATGTCTTGGAAAGTAAAGGTGGCTGGTGAGATACTGACCATATCAGCCATCAAGTGCTGGGTGGTCTATGAAAATATGGATCTAGCACAATATGTCCTATGTCCAGATGTGTAAAAAGGTGCTCTCCTTTACTTTATAACTGGTCAAGGAAATGAACGGAGGACCCATGAACATGGGAATTGCTTGATAATTTAACTGGTGAATAAAATAAACGGAATATCTATAAACATGTGGAGAATCGCTTGGTAGTCTAATTAGTGAATAAAATGAACAGAATAACTAGAAACATGTGGAGAATTGCTTGGTAAATGAACTAGTGAAGAAATGAACGGAATATCCATAACATGTGGAGAATTGCTTGGTAATATTACTAGTGAAGGAAATGAATGGAAGGATCCATGAACATGATAATTGCTTGGTAATATTACTAGTGAAGAAAATTATTGGAATATCTATAAACATGTGGAGAATTGCTTGGTAAATGAACTAGTGAAGAAAATGAATGGAATATCCATAAACATGTGGAAAATTGCTTGGTAACTGAACTAGTGAAGAAAATTAATGGAATATCCATAAACATGTGGAGAATCGCTTGGTAATTTAACATTTGATGAAATGAATGGAATATATATAAACATATGGAGACTTGTTTGGTAATTTAACAAGTGAAGAAAATGAACAGAATATCTATAAACATGTGAAGAATTGCTTGGTGATTTAACTAGTGAAGGAAATGAACGAAATATCTAGTAACATGTAGAGAATTGCTTGACAATTTAAGAAGTGAAGGAAATGAACAAAATGTCTATAAACATGAGGAGAATTTAAATATTGAGCACAACCCACTACTGGCAATGCTGATCGCATTCTGGTATGAACCTAAGGCCTATCCACGTCAATATGGAAACACTATACTCGAGTTTCACCCTCGTTTGAGCTCGTCAGTAGTGCATATCCCTGACCGGATCCAGAAACAGTCCCGGATCACGCGTGTGAAGCGGGTGTGTAACCACGCGGCACACACTGGACACACCAAATTATCACAACAGAACATCACAATGCTACCCATTGTAGGCTATGCTCTATGCATTCGCATTTGTGGATAGGCCTTAGGTTCATACCAGAATGCGATCGGCGTTGCCAGTAGTGGGTTGTGCTCAATATTTAAATTTCAAATCCCGAAACAACCACATAATCAAATGAGGAGAATTGTTTAGTAATATTATAACAGAGTAACTCTGTTAAAGGGTTTAGATGGCATGGCGTGCAAAGAGAAAGGGATTAGTAGGTGATGCACACGTGAGCACCCAGTAGTTAAGTAACTAAGGGGGCTCACGTGCTGACATGGAGGCAGGGGATAGATGAGTTACCACAAAGATCTCCAGCTAGTAGGACGCAAGTCTACATTCATAAAGTATGTTACGTTTTTTATATCAACATGTCTCCTGCAATAAACACAGACAGAATCTACTGCTTGGTCTCTGCGTTCCTTCAGTCGCATTCGTGTCCTGTTGCTCTGTTATAATATAACTAATGAAGGAATTGAAGGGAAATATCCATGAACAGAAGAGAATTGCTTGATAATATAACTAATGAAGAAAGTTAATGGAATGACCTATGAAAATGAGAATCGCTTAGTAATTGAACTAGTCAAGGAATGAATGAAATGACCCATGAACTGAAGAATTTATCTCTAATCTCTTTCTTACTTTTCATAAACATCAACATTTTTGAATTTGTTTATGTTAGGAATTTCTGAAAGAAATGAAGGTAACCAAAGTCCTGGCTCAAGACACAATAAGTTGACTTGTATGAAACAGGGTAACACCAACAAAACAGAGGTACCAGTCAAATATTATGTGGATACTCACTTTTTGAGTGTTGGTGGTGATGTGCCATCCCAAGACAGATCAGCACCATTAAAACTGACAGCAAACTCTGTGGAACAGAAGAGTCCAGTCACTGCCATGTCCTACTTGACACATGCAAACACTATCATCATCCCCCAGTGTGAATAAATGTTGAATGTGACTAGTAAGTCCGACAAATCAATGACACAAACATGTTGTATAACTAATGGTTGTGTTCACTTCTTGAGCTTCACAGTCAAATTTCATGTTTCTTCACTTCTGACATCAGTTTTAGGGCAAGGAAAACAATATAAAAGTTGCTTGATAACATTATAACAACACTACAGAAATATTGCTGAGGGGAGAAGATTGGTCATCCCACAATGTCTGACAGAATGACAGAAGAACAAGACTACAATCTTTTAATCAATGTGACAGTTTCAGATCAAGAAAAATACCAAGTCGAGGATAAGATAACATTAAAGTAACACTGCAGAGAAAGAGACCCAAAGAGAGGACTATTCTCCCTACAACAGTGGTTCTCAAACTTTGTTTAGCCCATGCACCCTTTCACCATATGTTCAGAATGTCATGCCCCCTTTTACACACACCCATATCTCTTTCTCTCTCCCTTCCTCCCTCCCTCCCTTCCCCTCTGTGTGTGTCTGTGAGGGTGGGAGTGGGGTGGTGTGGTGTGGGTGGGAGTGGTGTGGGTGGGAGTGGTGGTATGTGTGGGGGGAGTTGGGGTGTGTGTGTGGGGGTGGGAGTGGGAGTGTGGGTGTGTATGTGTGCGCCCAAACTCACACACATATATATACACATCCACACGCTCACAGATAATTCAAGAAAGGGGGATGATCGCGTTTTGTGTGGTCCTGAAGCCAATTTGAGTCTGCCAGTCTTTGGTCTTAATCCCCCCCCCCCCTGAAACCCTAAAATTTCCCCCTGAAGGAGAATTCCCCACTGGTTGAGAACCACTGTCCTACAATGTCTAACAGCCTGTAGAAGAATGACCAAACACAAGATACTTCCAGTGGTGGGCAGAACCAGCTTGATAAAGAAAACTATGAGTACACTCCTTTGTCAAACACAGTCATAACTTCATACCTGATTCTGACAACTTGAGGACGGTGTTTTCATCGATTTCCTCATACAGAAGAAACTTGTTGACTCGTTTCACTGATACATACGCCTACAAAATATACATGTCATTTGTTTTAATTTGAGGAACAAAGATTTAATAACACAACAGTTAAAGATACAGTAAGACACGGAGGTCAGCATAGCTGAATGGTTAAGAATACTCGTTCGTAAACATCCTATGTGCTGCTGCCAAGGTAGCGGGTTCAACCCCCACACCGGTCAGTTGGACTAAAATATTGATGTCTCATCCTAGATTTGGGTATGTAAATTGCAAGTACCTCTGAAGTCAGAGTGGGTTCGCCTGATGGCGAGGGACACTGGTAATAAAGAAAGCTAACCCACATGCAAAATTCAGTCCAGCGCTGCTAGAAGTAGTAGAATGTGTATGGACTACACTTGAGTAGTAGCAACAGAAAAAAAAAATAGAAAAGAAAAATATTAAAACACAAAAGTATTTCATTCTTGAGCAAAACCATTCTTAGAAATGTCAAAGTTGATTGTTTTTTATTTTTAAATTTGAGTTCAGGCCTATTTGGATTATCATTTTTACTGAAAAAAAGTCAAAATAGTCTCATACAGAAGCAATTAGAAGGATGTTAAAAAAAAGTTAGATATATATGTCATTTTACTAGACATTGCAAGCAACCGCAGCATTTCTTTTTGGCTGTTTGAGCATTTCTAGGCATTTAACGTTCAACAGTTTGCCACAGCTTTCTGAATGGTGATGATAATATTGTAAAGACCAAAGCAAAGTGATCTGCTGTCAAATCATATGTGGCAGACTTTGAACCTGCTAAATCAGGATGGTGAAACTTCATGCACAACCCATAAGCCACAAACATCAGCAATAGAGATGAAGAAAGTTAGCTACTTCCTGTTTAGTCACCTTCCTATAGAAGGTCATTTCAAGGACATCACTCTCACATCAGCTAAAATAACTCTCCATCCTTAGTCATATCCCATGGTTCATGCCTTTTCATGCTCAAAGTATCTTCAATGTCCGGTGTCCACCTTCACGCTGGTCAAACTGAGCGTCTTCCATCAGGAAACATGCCTTCCATCGTCGTTCTTTACAACCCGCTGTGATGTTTAATATGGCCAAAGTATTCCAGCGACATGATACTTTTTATGAGCCAATTTTGAAGTTGAATGTCATATTTTTCTTCTTGGTCCATGGCATTCAAAGAATTTTTCTGTAAAAATTCAGATTACCAGCTCTGATTTTCTTATTTGTGGTCAAATAGATATAGAGAACAGGAATATGGCCAAAAAATGGATGAGAACAATATATATATATATATAACCCAACACCAAAAAAGTGTGACAGAAAATTATATTACAATTTCACAAGAGTTGGAAATATTTTGTTAAAAATAATCATGTGAAGACTATAAGAAAATATAAGAAAACAAACATAGTACAAGCTGGCATTTGACAAAATAGAGGTATACCTGGTAAATGTTTGATACTAGGACAATTACAGATAAAAGCTGAGAGTACAATGCAGATCTGTATTCTTGCTTTCTAGGCTACTCAAAGACATCTGACTGTACAACATGAATTATGGAACAAAGAATGAGCTTCCCACTACACTTAATAAGATCAAGAGCACTCTACAGTGAACAACAGGCAGCAGTGAGAATACATGATGATGCAACAGATAGGTTTCACACAGAACAGGAAACCAGACAGGGTTGCAGTTTGTTTAACTGATATACTGAAACATTATGAGGAATATTAGAGAAAATATTGTCAAGGAACAACATGATCCCTCTGTAATGGGACAATTAGAAATACCTGAACATTGAATGCAGACGACATAGAATTACTATCAACAACAGAAATGGAATTGACAAACTAATAAAGTCAGTGTGAGAGCTAGTGATAAAACAAACTTCATATCTGAGTGCAGCAAAATCTAAAATAATAACAACCAATTAAAAAAAAATATGTAAACACACAGAAATATTTATCAATGGAGAGAAGATATAGAAAGTGAGTATGTTTGAATATCAAGATTCACTGCTGATGGGCGATGGAAATGTGATAATATCATTTAAAAGAATAAATACTGCCCTGCAAAAACTAAAGCAGCTGAAAGTTTCATGGACTGAAACAGAACAAAATATGTCAGAGTACTAAGAGCATGCATGTTTCCTATGGCAACATATGAATGTAAATCAATCAATCAATCAATCAATCAATCAATCAATCAGGTGTCGTATTCACAGTGAAGGGTGGCTGCAATGATCTCCAACACTGTCTGTCTCTCACCTTGATTGTACATTCTGTCAGATTGCTGTTGGTCCATCTCTTGATGTTGTTTTCCCACTTGTATTGTTGTCTACCCCTTGCTAGCTTGCTTTCAACCAGTATGGTTTTTATAAGCATGTTTTATCTTTTAACGTGGCCAAAATATTTCCCTTACTTCTTTTTTTATTTTTTTTATCAACTCTCTTCTCATTCCCATTTTTTCTAGAACATCCGTATTTGACTGTTTTTGTTTCCATGAAATACAACATATTCTTCTGCATATCCACATCTCTAGAACATGCATGTAAAATAGACTTTTAAAAAATTAAGTGAAAAGCATATAGGCATCTTCAAATACAAGGGTTACAGAAAAAGATTATAAATTCAGTGCATGAAAAAAAGAGAAGAAACAGATCTAACCAACAAGACACCAATATGTAAAAGGGCAGGTAACTAAGACACCTAACAATGATGAAAATAAAATATTTTGGGAACGTAAAATGATGAATGTCTGACAAGACATGGAGGGAGAAGTGTGCGGGAAAGAGAAAAGAAAGACCAATAATGTTGATGAATTCAAGATGTGATAGAGAGGTATTTACACCTGACAGCAACAATGGCAGAAGGTCTGGCGTATGATAGAGAGACTTTTCAAAAGACATGGAGTGGTCATTCTGTGCATGACCAGCATCTAGATGATGATGATCATTAAACTTTTTATAGATGCAATTTATTGTATAATCTTATCCATTAAATTGGTTATCTTTAAACTTCTTCATTAAAATAACTTTTTCATAAAATAGATTATGTTTAAACTTATTCATAAAATAGATTATGCTTAAACTTATAAAATAGATTCTGTTTAAACTTACTCATAAAATAGACCAAGTGGTATATATGTGTTTTCTACTTCATCCTGTGTATGTAAATAAAGCAAGTGATCTTATTAATACATAAACTACCTGTAGACACATTACCTGGGAAGCTAATGAAAGAATTGAGGCCAAGAAATCCAGCGGAATTCTCAGAATGCTTAAAAACGCCAAGGTTGTAAATGCTTTTCCGGGGTCAAGGAAATTGGTACGATCACTCAGTGTGAAGGTCGCAAATGTGGCTAAAGTTACCTAAGAAAATAATAATAATGTTATAATTTTTTTTAAACATACAATTTAAACTGTTTTATTGTATCATAAATATTGATCCTTCTGGCCACTGGGTTTGAGCCACAACCTATGAAGGAAATTTGACCAACCTAGACATAAATCTGCCAGTTTGTCATGACCTGGCTACATCCTATTATGTCAGACTGTAGATATGAAGTCCCAGCAGCTGTTGTGGACATCCTGCTGGATTCTGAGCTTGGAGAGGGGAAGGATAGTTCTGTAACACAACCCCCATGGAGATGGTATTTAGGTAGCAGGTCAGGAAGAATGTTTACCCCAACCTCACACCAATATATGCAAGTCTTTACGAGACTCAAATGCAAACACAAATGCATTGGAATAAATCATGTCTTTTAGAGGGTTCACAGACAATAGCAGATAAAAAATATTGTAATAATAACTAACAATAAAATAGAATTTGCAGTCAGTTTGCAAATTGCTAACAATGGATCTTTCTGTATGTAACTTGTTCGACTCCTAAACTGCTATTTAAAACTATAAACACCGAACGTAAGCACACAATTCATGTAAATACAATTGGAAAGATTCATGAAAAAACACATACAGAGTAGCAGAGAGAATAGACGCTGGATGGACTTCTTCACAGAAACAAACACAGAAACAAACACAGAAACAAACACAGAAACAAACACAGAAACAAACACAGAAACAAAGAGGCAAGGGAAAACCTGATTGTAGTGTCAGAAAATGTGACATTTGTTTCATAAGAATTAAGACAATGGCATCAAGGAAACCCCGAAGATGACCTGCAACTTTATGTCATCATTTACATATGTTCTTGATCCAGGGACACCTGAACTTCTGCTCTCCAGTCTATTGTTAAACAGTGATATTTGCAAGAGTATCATCTGTTGTGCTGTTTCTATAAGTTGCATATTCTTTACAGGATGTTGCAGTCAACCCCACAATTTTGTGGATGTTTGTGATTTCTTGGCTAGTTTACTTTCAGTAGTTCACCATTGCTTTCTGAATGACCGGCACTCATACCATTGTATAAAAACCAATGCAAGGCGGTTTGTTGCCAAACTGCCCGGAGTTGTGTTTCGAGCATGGCATGCTGGATTAAAAATTGTGCCTGTAACCCCTATACCACAGAGCTGGTTGTTTCTATAAAGTGTTCCTTTATTCTGGCTCCGGTGGAAGTAACAAGTTTCTAGTATCTGCAAGATCCAGATAATCAAAGAGCTGGTGTTTGACAGTCTCAACAAAAAGATCCAGACTGTCAAAGAGGTGATGTTTGGCTGTCTCAACAAAAAGATCCAGACTGTCAAAGAGCTGGTGTTTGGCTGTCTCAACAAAAAAGATCCAGACTGTCAAAGAGCTGGTGTTTGGCTGTCTCAACAAAAAAGATCCAGATTGTCAAAGAGGTGGTGTTTGACAGTCTCAACAAATTTATAAGAGTAACAGATGTGGGAGCAAGTCCTACAAGAAGCAAATTTGAACCATAAACTGATTAGAGAAATTAGACAAAGACTGTGAAAATTTGTTGACACATTATAAGAAAAAATAAATGAGAGAACTTGGTGACAACTGGCAAGATTGAGGGGAAAAGAACAAGAGAAAGACAGAGAAGTAAATATCTGGATAGCTTAGCCACGTGGCATGGTCGAGACAAGAATACAGAGCTAATCCACAACTCCTGTGAACGTATCATGCGGCAAAACATGACCGCCCATGCTTATCGGCATGGCACATGATGATGAAAGTATCAAACTTCCTGTGAAACAAAATTAGACCAAATGAAGAAGCAACAAATCTACCAACCAGAAAACCCACAAGACTCCAGATGACTCCCATCACCACATACAACATGGCTACATCCAGCAGCATCCCAAGCTCCTGCTCTCGGACTTTCTGCACCCGATCATGAAACGACTGCTCCCAGGCATACAACTTGAGAGCCTGTGAGGACAAATATTCCATCATGTTTCTGAATAACGAAGATACAAACAATAGATTGTACAATTTATTGCCTGGCATATTTTACTGAATCTCATCAGGAGCAAACTGCAGAAGTCATAAGTCATTGCCTTTGGTGATTGATGCTATTTTAATGATTCAAATTCACTATTGTTAAACTATTTTCAGTATTAAGCTTTTGATATTATTTATCACCCAGTGGATCATGCACCTTTTCTTAATTATCATCCTCTTCTCTGATGAAAGAAGTGTCTCTCACCAAGTTATACACCTCATTGGTCAGTGTGGCTTCTACATGCATTTGTGTCAGGTGTGCTTCCTCTAGATAGATTCCATCCAAGTAACATGCTACCTCTAGATAGATTCCACCCAAAGTAACATGTTTCATTTAACGGTGGGTAGGTTTTCCTTCGTAACAATTTTGCAGTGATGTCATTTCTTAGCTCAACTCGATTCAACTCATCTGTTGACAGTTGTCCATATTACCAGGGCCCTTAAGAGAAGCACAGACAGTAACACTAACCTCTTATGACACGAGGCAACTAAGAAGGGATGGTGTGGAACTGGCTATCCCATTCCATAGACAACTTTAACTGCAAAATCCAACCAACCATGCTATGTTAATGGTTGAATAGCAAGCAGCTTGTTTTAGTGTGGTTTTAAATGTGTATTTCAAAGCATGGCATGGAAGGGAGTCAATAAACGAATTGATCCATGACATCAGAGATCATAATTTGTGGAGAGGCATGACAACCTATGCCAACCGGCAAGGCACTGGATGATGATGATAGATGTTAGTGAGCTGTCAGAGTGAAGGATGGCTTCAGTTGTTTTAGTGTGGCTATAAATGTTAGTGAGCTGTCAGAGTGACAGGATGGCTTCAGTTGTGTTCAATTGGAAACAGATGTATAACACATAGTTGAATTTGCTAGGAAACAGATGTATAACAACTGGTGATTTTGTTGAATTTTTGTTTCTCATTAGGTTCAATATGATATAATTCTCACTTTTATTCCATTCAGAATTTCATTCATGATCCGGAGCCTTGTGTCCTTGAACCGCAGGTTAACCTCAAGTAGTTTACTCTGCTTGGTAGCAATCCAAATACTCACTGGCATTAAAACTGACCAGCACTAGTAACCCTGGTTATTAAAAGATAAAAATACATGAAACAAAACAATGTAAAATACATTTAAGAAATGGCAACTAAGAAGCAAAGACTGAACTGAATATACAGAACAGTAATAAACAAATCACAAACATGTATTAATTAGTGCCTGTTCAGAATAAAGGACTAAGATGGAATGACAGAATCAATGTGGAGCTCATGGAGAGAACAACTAAACAGAGATGAATAATACAGGGAACATATAAAAGGGCTGCAGGAGATGGGAAAGGATAGGAGGCTATGGTTTGAGTTGACTGACAGCTACATGCTCCAGGTTGGCACACAAAGGCAATGGAGTATGTGGACAGAAACAGAGCTGAATGGTAATAACTATGAATGCTTATTGCTATATTTCAAGGCTTTCAATGTCAAAACACTACTATAGGATGAGGGAATGAGGAACACTTGGAATACAAGCATGCAAGATGAAGGCAACAATTAATTAAAGCAGCAAATAATATCCAGATTTGGACAGGAAGGATACAACCAGACTGCACCATCATGGCACTAGAGGGAAGTATCAGGGATGTATTTTGGCTTACCTTCAATGTGAAGATTGGACGTGATCTGATCTGGGTGTTTTAATAATTCCAACCTCTGAATTTTTAAATGATTTTCGACTTTGGTATACAAATACATTCTAAGTAATAAAAACAGTTTTATGTTCAAATTGTTAATAGATTGTGCAAGTTCATAGTCATATTTACAGAGGCTTGAGTGTAGAAGTCAAAAGTCATATTTACATTAAGATATCATCATCATCTTTGCTGTAAAAGTCGATGCTAATGTAACTCCAGCAGTTTATGTCCTGATCATTCATTGTACTTCTTCCTAGCTCTAACCCACCACCATATTTTGTATGTCCATTTATATTTTGTATGTCCTTTTATTTTGTCTTTTATCTATTCCCTCCATTAAGGTTTTCAGCAGATTTTTGCATCATGCAATATTACTAAAGTACCTGTCTTTTTCAATTTTAATATCTTTTCAGCGGATTGTTAAGACATACAATGTTTCAAAAGTACCTTGTCTTTCTCTATTTTAATATCTTTCAGCAGTGGCCTTTTTATACTGAGTTATTCCATAACCTTATTTGTCATTTTTTCTTCCCTCTAAGAAACTCGCCTCAGTCTTCTAAAGACAAACATTTCAAAAGCCTCATTAATGCACAGTCTTTTAAATCAAGGTCTGTGTTTCTACAAAGACTTTACAAATATTAAAATGGGACCAAATGCCAAAATATATCACATTGCTGGACCAAGAAAAAGTAAGCATATGTTGCTTGCAAGAAACTCACCTCAATGAAAATATAGCCTTCAAAATCAGAGGCTACCAGTGTTACCGATCCGACCGAAAGGACAGGCGAAAAGGTGGGATACTGACCCTTGTAAGAAATAACATCATGGCTTCCCAAATCAAAGTCTACATGGAAGGGGCTGAGTATCAGACACTTAAACTTAAGACAGGTAATACAGATCTACATCTGATCAATTACTACTGTCCAAGTGACCGCCCACAGGCACTGGACACACTACCAATAAAAGAAAAAATGATTGTGTGTGGCGATTTCAACAGCCACTCGCAGAGCTGGGGCTATGATCACATGGACCAGAGAGGAGAGAGACTGGAAGACTGGCAGGATGAGAATAGATTCATGTTGATTAACAAGCCGTCCGACCCACATACTTTCTATTCGAGATCATGGCACTCTACAACTACACCTGACCTGGCTTTTCATTCACCAGACCTGGAGTGGAACATTACACGAATTGTTGGGAAACTTCTTCTTCTTCTTCGTTCATCCGGAGTTTTTTTTTCGGATGTGATTGTGTTGTGCCTGTTTACAGCAGAGCTGCGTTCTTGCGCCGTTAGGCCGACACATCCGACTTCTGCGGGCATTTGTTGACCTGGTTAACCTTCCCGGGGGTTTCTTAGGACGTTTGACTCTCACTGTTGTGGTGTTATCCCCCATTGCGCTACATAAAGATGAAAAATCTTAACAAGAAAGCAAGCAGCTGACCATTTTGCGGACTCGTTCGCACAAGATAGCAATATCAAAATTAGTCCAGAGAAACAACAAGAGATTCGAGAGAAACGACAACATACAGGACAGAAGGAAATAGTACATGAGGTCCTGGAGGCACCCATCACAATCAGCGAACTGGAGCTAGCCATATCAAAACTGAAAATGAGAAAGTCACCAGGAGCTGATGGTATCTCCAATGAAATGATCAGGAACCTAGGAACAGAGGCCAAAACAAAGCTGTTGCAGATCTTCAATAACAGCTGGACCTTAGGCAGTGTTCCACAAGCCTGGAGAGAAGCAATCATGATACCCCTCCTAAAATCAGGGAAAGATGGTTCCATTGCCTCTAGCTACAGACCAATTAGCCTCACCAGCTGTCTCTGCAAAACACTGGACACAGACTGCAGTGGTACATTGAAAGTAAAAACATCCTTGTGCCACAGCAGGCTGGCTTTAGGCAGTGCTACTCTACGGAAGATCAGACAACCTACCTCTCTCAAGAAATTGAGGATGCATTCCAAGAGAAGAAGCTGGTGCTTGCGGCATGGATAGATCTGAAGAAAGCCTTTGACAAAGTCTGGAAAGAAGGTCTGATGAAGAAACTGAGAAACTGCAAAGTCAATGGAAGAATGTACAAATGGGTGAAAGCATACTTGCACAACAGAAGAGCTCGAGTACAGATAGACGGACTCAAGAGCAAGAAAGTACTACTGCGTCACGGTGTCCCCCAGGGCGGAGTCTTGTCCCCGACACTTTTCTAATCTTCATCAATGATCTTGTTGCTCACCTACCGCATGGAATTAAAGCGGCAATGTACGCCGATGACTTGGTTCTGTGGAGCACAAATGAATATGCATCAGTGGCCACCAGATTGCTACAAAGAGCTGTAGATACATTTGCTGCATGGGCAAATAGATGGTGTGTCAGCATAAACACTGACAAGTGCAGCACCACCCTATTTACCCTCTCTCCAAAACAAAAGGCAGGGATCATCCAGATAAATGGAACACCCCTAAGAGAAGATAAAGAACCAACATTCCTTGGAGTAACATTTGATGGCAAGCTGACATGGAGAAAGCACATCAACAAAGCAGTAGCAAAAGCCAGAAGGAAAATAGCCATCCTGAGAAAGCTAAGTGGAACCACATGGGGAGCCAGTACGAAAATACTTAGCAAAGTTTACCAACAGAGCATACGACCACACCTGGAATATGGGTCAACTGTGTGGTGTTCAGCATAAAAAACCACACTACAAGAGCTGGACAAGGTGCAAAATCAAGCACTTAGAGTCACCACAGGAGGGATGAGATCAACCCCTATAGTGGAAATGGAGAAGATGGGGAGGACACAGGCACTGAGTGAGCGCAGAGATACGAAAACGCTAATACAAGCAGAAAAGTTCCTCAGCTTGCCAGGCCACCCTATGAAGAACAGATTTGAAAACCTAGCTATGGGGCGGTTGAAAAGAAGTAGTTTTATCCACCAGGCCAAACAACTCTGCAGAGAAACCACTGATCTGCCCACAGTTGGTATCCCTCTAACAACTATTCCAGAGCGAACTCCATGGAAAGATGAGCATAGACTATCGTTACAAATCCAGACAAAAGTGAGAGGAATATTTGACAAGGAAGAACAGAACAGTGTGCAGCGCAGAACAGCCACTCTCAGCTTCCTTGATGAAGAATACCCACAGGATCTCTGGATCCGAGTCTACACAGATGGGTCAGCACAAAATGCTGTTCGAAATGGAGGAGCGGGAGTGTACATAGAATACCCAAATAATACTAGGGACACAGCCAGAGTACCGACAGGAAAGTACTGCCATAACTATGATGCCGAAATTGAGGCAATCAAGATAGCAACAGAGAAATTACTAAATAACAGCAATGGTACACAACCTGTGGTGCTACTAACAGATGCAAAATCAGTACTCGAGGCGCTCCTCTCTGGGAAATTGCCAGTACTAAGGACACTACTTTCTGAACTTAGCAGTCAGCATAAAGTTACCATACAGTGGATACCATCCCACTGTGGAGTACCCGGAAACGACAGAGCTGATCAATTGGCCAAGGAAGGAGCCAAAGAAGAACAGCCAGATGTGCCCGTTACATACCACCAAAAGAAAAGAATGATCAAATCAGTCAGAAAGCCACCAAAACCTGCTCAAGATGACTACCACGTTATGGACAGACCAGAACAAGTCATTATTCTGCGCCTCAGAACAGGATACAATAGATTACGCAACCACATGTATACAAAATTCAAGATTGGTGAAACAGCCATGTGCACATGTGGATTGGCGTTGCAGACAGCAGAGCACATACTCCAAGACTGCCAAAAATATACCATATCTAGGCAAACCTTCTGGCCTAGAGAGACGACAGTGGAAGATAAACTCTATGGACCACTGTGTGAACTGAAAAAAACAGTTCAATTCATGCAAGAGATATAGACATATTTCAAGCGAACGAAAGAAGAAGAAGAAGAATATCACATTGCAGACATTGGGCACATAACTGCAACAACAAACCACTTGTTCAATGAATGCCTTACACTCAAACACCAGGGAAAGCTACCATATTTGTCTCCAACAAACAAATGACTATGTCCTTAAGTCAGTTACAGGAATTCATCATTTTCATAATAAAGGCAATGGCTGCCAAGAGTAGGCAACTCAGCAGTATTGATATAGCAGCAACAGAAGGAATAGTAAATGCATATTCTTCCATTTTTGTAAGTATCTTGCCATCTTATCTGTCATCTTATCTGGTCATCTTGCCATCTTATCGTGTCATCTTATCTTATCATATTATCCTATCTTGTCATCCTGTCATCTGGCATAGGCCTGTTATGTCTCAACATTAATTAGGTCTCTAGTACTTATGTTCCCCCCCCCCCATGACATAATGCAAGAGTATCCAGTTACTTTTTACTCTGCAATCCACTAACTCTCTCTCTCTCTCTCTCTCTCTCTCTCTCTCTCTCTCTCTCTCTCTCTCTCTCTGATTACTTTTATCTATTATCAATATGTGCTCCAACTATTTTTTTCTTATGATTTTGTCAACAAATTTCACCTTTTTCTTTTCCTGTTCTTGAAAGACTTCTTGTGTGATTTAGCCTCTTTAAGAAAAGAAACACGTTCGCAAAATCAACACATGTGAAATGAGATGCTTGAGGAGAGCTGCCAACTTAACAATCCGAGACCGAGTAAGAAATGCTACTATCAGACAGACTGTGGGATCAACACCTTGTGCCACATTTATTGAAAGACAGAAGATCAAGTGGTTTGGCCATGTCGTTAGAATGCAACATCAGCAGCTACCATCACTGGCCTTACATCAAAGATCATCTGCGACGAGACCACGAGGACGTCCAAGAAGAAAATGGATTGACGACATCAAAGACACTGTACAACCACACGGAATGACACTATCCAGTGCCGCACACCGGGCGCTGGAACGCAAATTATTCCTCCCCACGACGCTTGACGGCAGAAGTAGAAGATGATGATGATGATGATGATGATGAAGAAAAGAAAACATTCTGTCTGTTGATTTAAACATATTCTCAACACTCGCATGCAGGACGACCTTGACAGCAGAAACAAACTCACCCACAAATATAGACGAACCAATCTGAAAGTAAATCAGAACCACGGAGACCAGAATCTGGACTGGTGTGGTGTGGCTGAAGGAAACTCTAATCATAAATTCTTGTATTCGTTGGGCATCCACGGACATGAGGTTGACAATGTCCCCAACTGTAGACTTCTTCTTGGCTTCATTGTTGATTCTCATGGCCTAGCATGGGAAATATGAAACTGTCATCTTTAAAGTAAACAACGAAATGAAACAGTTCATAGTAACTGAGTGTTCTCTGTCATTCACTTGTTATCCTCACATCCCAGTACAGGGCAAATGAAAGTTTAAGGTTAAGATGGAAAATTAAATTTTAAGGATCACAATTATATTAACAAATCTTTCACATGATCATGATGATTTCATAAAACACAAATTAATGTGTAGTTAAAAATTCAATGACTAGATGATGATTATTCCAAGTTAACACGATATAAATTAATTTGCTGGTGAATAATTCAAGGACTTTATGGTGAAAAAAATAATATATACATCAATTTGCTGTTGAACAATTCAATGACTTATGCGTACAGTTTATACAATTAGCTTGAGAATTCAGTTTGCGCATTATTACAATAGGAAACATTTGTTTCTACAAAATATGTTTATATTTGTTGGCTATTGCTCGATTCTATTTTCTTTTTGTGTTTTCAAGAATTTTATGTTTACATGGCCCAGACAAATAAGGCTAGGGATTCTGAGCTAGAATTAGATGTCAAATCGGTGAAGGGCCGAGCAGAATGGAGCTCTGTGAAGTGAAGCCTGAAATGAGAGTCTCAGCTAGAGCTATGCGTGAGGCTGAGGACAATGTAGCAAACAGCCACAATTGTAAGTGCCAGGATGGAGGTAGCTGTGATCACTGCAGCTTTCACCACAGCAGTCATTGATGAAACATTCAGCATTTGCACTACAACATTCACTGAGGGAGAATCAACATGCACTGAGGGAGAATCATCAACCACTGAGGGAGATTCAATAATTATAGAGGGAGAATCAACTATCACTGAGGGTGATGGAAAAAGCTGAAATCATCATGTGTTCTTCCGAGTAACACAAACGTTCATGCCTCTCTGCCATCATGGTCCTCGCTCTTCCAGATCAACTAGAGGGGGCTTCAAATGAAAAGCTTAATTGTCTTTGTGTGTGAATATATTCTGAAAAAGTAAAGAACAAATGTATCATTTTTCGATGTAGTCACACTGTGTTAAATGCAAGTCCTCCAACTCCGATAAACTGCTTGGATACTTGTAGAAACAAAATTATCTTGGTCACGTGTGTAACCACTTAAGTACTACCTGCTGTACCTCTATAATGGATCGAAAAGTCTTTTCTCCCAATGACTCTTTGAGTTGTCCAAACAGGTAAAAATCACTTAGGCGCTAGGACTGGTTAGTATGGGGGATGTGGTACACACTGAAGGTGGAGGTCTTCAATGGTTTAAACCATTGCATGGACAATATAGGGTCAAGCATTGTCATGTTGCAAACAGACACCTTTATTCAGAAGTCCACGTTGTTTGGATTTGATAGTGGGTCAAAACTTCCTACTCCACTGATACACTTGCTGGACTGACAAGACATGCATCACCATACTTGACCTTCATTCCCCGATGAATTTCTATAGGTTTCACACCTTCAATGATAAAAAAACGGATAACAGAACGCTGCTCCTCTTTGGTGCACGTCAAAAGTGGGGCAGCCATCTGCATTGTGATGTCACATGCTTAACACACTTGACATCCTTAAAAATACTGACAGGTTACAAGAAAATGGCATGATTATTCCATTTTTAAGGTTTTTATTTGAAGCCCTCTCTTATATTGGTAACATTCCTTTGTGCCATCACGCATTATTCCTCTCAGTCTGCCTCCAGTTTCTGAAATACCCTATCTGAATCAATTGTGAAGAATATACAGTTGACTGTTTGTTTAAACTTACCTTATTGTAGATTGCTGTAGTCACTACCGACTTTATTATCATGCCTAGTTTGAAAGCTTCCATCATGGAGAAATTGAAAATAGAGATTCGAAGCTTGACCCAACAACAGCATGAGAAGACAGACCCCGTACCCCTGCCATGCTCTCTCTGGGGTCTGGTTCTCCATGTAGGAAATCAGGAGACTGACAAACAAGGAATGTACATTGGATTAGAAATATTAATCTGCCAAACTAAACATGGATCAGATCAACAGGTAGCAAATTACATATAAACATGAAAATATGTTTACATTATAAGAAAAATACTGACAACTATTCTAATCCATGTTACTACAAGTGCCAGTGCCTCTTTCCACATTCGTTGTTTATTCCAACGTCCATTTTCATTTCACACTATTAGGCCATGATACACCTGATACCATCATCATCATGTGCTATGCCAAGCAGCACAGACAATCATGTGCTTCCACAAACATCTGTCCTCTGTGTTAGTGAAAAGTTCAACCACTGAGTATCTGGAAACTCAATTCTCACTAGAAGAGCTGGAGTATCTGGGGACTGTCGATTCTCACCAGGAGAGCTAAAGTATCTGGGCACTTTGTCCATTAATTCTCACAAGAAGAGCTGGAGTATCTGGGCACTTTGTCCATTAATTCTCACACGAAGAGCTGGAGTATCTGGGCACTTTCTCCATTAATTCTCGATTCTCAACAGAAGAGCTGGAGTATCTGAGCACTTTGTCCATTAATCCTCACCAGAAGAGGTGCAGTATCTGGGCACTTTGTCCATTAATTCTCACAAGAAGAGCTGCAGTATCTGGGCACTTTGTCCATTAATTCTCACAAGAAGAGCTGCAGTATCTGGGCACTTTGTCCATTAATTCTCACAAGAAGAGCTGCAGTATCTGGGCCCTTTGTCCATTAATTCTCACAAGAAGAGCTGCAGTATCTGGGCATTTTTTCCATTAATTCTCACCAGAAGAGCTGCAGTATCTGGGCACTTTGTCCATTAATTCTCACAAGAAGAGCTGCAGTATCTGGGCACTTTGTCCATTAATTCTCACCAGAAGAGCTGCAGTATCTGGGCACTTTGTCCATTAATTCTCACACGAAGAGCTGGAGTATCTGGGCATTTTGTCCATTAATTCTCACAAGAAGAGCTGGAGTATCTGGGCACTTTGTCCATTAATTCTCACACAAAGAGCTAGAGTATCTGGGCACTTTGTCCATTAATTCTCACACAAAGTGCTGGAGTATCTGGGCACTTTGTCCATTAATTCTCACACAAAGAGCTGGAGTATCTTGGCACTTTGTCCATTAATTCTCGATTCTCAACAGAAGAGCTGGAGTATCTGGGCACTTTGTCCATTAATTCTCGATTCTCACCAGAAGAGCTGGAGTATCTGGGCACTTTGTCCATTAATTCTCGATTCTCACCAGAAGAGCTGGAGTATCTGGGCACTTTGTCCATTAATTCTCACACAAAGAGCTGGAGTATCTGGGCATTTTATTAATTCTCACTAGAAGAGCTGAATCTAGGCACTTGTGTAATAATACTCACTAGAGCATTGTTATCAAGTTGACTTTTGGTAAGGAGTGCAGGGAAAGTATACATACCTATCAATGAAGACCAGAGTGAACAAACCACACCCGTGATAACCGTGCATCCTGCCCCCCCCCCCCCCACCTGTACCCCTACCCCTCAATGTCACTGACAGATCCAATGAAATGGCAATAACCAATACAGTATTTACAGTGGTAACTACAAAGCTCGTACAGTGTATAATCTGTGTAAGCAGCAATGGCTGCAGAGTTGTAATTAATGGATGCAGTGAACCTAGAAGCTCTGTTTGTAAGATGAACATGAACCACTCACTTGAGCATCACTGGGCCACACATAAACGTCAGGTCAGACAGTAGCTTTGTCCATGTGAAGGTGAAGATTTGAAACCAGAACTGTTTCCACAGAACTCGTATCAGAGACGGTTCTGCTTCCCTGGCAAGTTCCTCCTGGCTTGAAGTTTGGTCCAGAAACTCCGAGTACTGAGACCTAGAATTCTGCATATTTGTAGAGAACGGATAAATGATGATAGTCAGTATGTTAGCAGTTATTCAATGATTCAGTGCCAAACAAAAAGGTTTGGACCAGTTATGGCAAACAATCAAATGAATAAGTATTATAATGTTAAGTTCCATTCACTGAGCATTGAAATTGTGGAAGAAACCACGAAACAAAACAAATAACATGATGACCCTGGTATGGAGATATATTGTCTTTCTGTCCAAAAACGTGGTCAAATTTGGTTTATGGCACTGAATCAGTTCATCAAAGGCATCACACAGATTTTAGGAGGTCATTCATTCATTCATTCAGTAGCATGTCCTTTGCAGAAGAGAGTCACTGTGGTGAAGTGGTCAAGCCGTTTGACTCGGGCTCCGAAGGTTGTGGGTTCGATTCTGGCCGCGTCATTTGGTTCACGAGTTAAATTTTTCTGAGACTCCTGTGGGTCGTCGCTAGAGCTACGGAGTTCGTGCTTTGTGCGACGCTTTTCGCCCTGCAGAAAGAGACCGAGCCATATGAGATAAAGACCCGGTGCAATGAAGTCAACCCTGTCGACTTTTAAGCGACTTTTTGTTTCCCTTTGCATAACCTCGCTCCCATAACAATCTTCCGGAAAACTTCTCGATCTCAAGCAAGATGTCCCACATCCGATACCCCCATCTGGAGATCATTCGCCACATCCTGCACCCACCTTCTCTTTGGCCTTCCTCTTCCTCACTTCCCATGTGTGCTTATGGTGAGGTAGTGGGTTCAATCCCTACACCGGTCAATTGGACTAAAATTGTCTGTTCATCCCTGACTTGGGGACGTAAATTACAAGCACCTCTGAAGTCGGAGTGTGTTTACCTGATGTTGAGGGACACTGGCAATAAGGAAAGCTAATCCACACACAGAAAGTCATGTTACCCAGGTTGGGTAGCTACATGGTTGGACATGGTTGGGTAGCTACATGGTTGGGTAGCTACATGGTTGGGTAGCTACATGGTTGGGTAGCTACATGGTTGGGTAGCTACATGGTTGGGTAGCTACCATGGTTTCATGTTACCCAGGTTGGGTAGCTACATGTTTGGGTAGCTACATGGTTGGGTAACTACATGGTTGGGTAGCTACCATGGTTTCATGTTACCCAGGTTGGGTAGCTACATGGTTGGGTAGCTACATGGTTGGGTAGCGACATGGGTTTAAATGGCAAGAGGGTCACCTTCATTGCACCAGGTTTGATCCCACATGGCTCGGTCTCTTTCCGCAGCGCAGGCTGCTAAAAGCGTTGCACAAAGCATAAACTAGCTCCAGCGATGACCCCCAGGAGTCTCCAAGAAAATTGCACTCGTTACTTGAATGACCTAGACTGAAATCAAACCCATGACCTATGAAGGTCAAGGCAGGAGCCGTGAAGACTCCCTGCTAAATGGGTCCTCCACCTTGCTCTAAGATGTCTCATAGACTAGCAGACTGAAGGCAGTGCCTTCTTCTGCCCTTTATCCCCCATAGAACATAGGCTTCCAACTCATCTCAAGCAGTCCTCTCTTTTGCAATCTACTAGAGCTCTTTCCATGTCTTCCCAGTGTTATGTATCTCTGTCTGTAATCCTCTTCTTCCTGTCTGTTTAGATCTTCCTTCACCCAGCTGCTTAGTTAAGTGCTTGGAGTGATCCTGCGATCTGTAGACCACATGTGGAATGCTTTCACATCTGTCCATGGTGGTTTCTATTGTGAACAATGCATGTTCAAAAAAATAGTGGCTGGCTGGCTGCTGAACTAGCTGGTTATGGCTTATGCAGTAATGTGTGTGCAACTGCTGGTTTTCTAATTACTTCCACTTCCATCAATGATGAACTGTAATTTTAGTGGTGAACTGTTGTGTTGGCATTCTGACAGTGGACTTATGCATGTATGCCTGTGTGTGCTGTTGGTTTGTCGGGACTGCTGTCTGCTCCACTTTTCATATGGGTTGGTGAGGAGCTTTTTGTGTGATATTCACTGGCACAAGAATGGAGCATTATGGGGTGATCCTTTGCCATGAAGTTGGAACTGCGAGTAACTAGGTCTTCCATTATTTCAGAGTGCTTTGTTATACTATCCTCAGGTCAGGGGTGCCTTATTTCTTTAATAGAGATACTCTCCACCCCATCACCGCTACAGATATTGAGCTAGAAGCACCAAGTAAAATACTCATACCTTGGAGGGCCCTGATATTCTAGTTTTCTCTGTAGAATGGGCTGACAGGTGCACCAAATTTTTCCCTGAATCAACTCCATTAGTGCTGGAAGTGAAACTGACTCTATACTCCTTCTTCTTTTTCCTGTAGTAGATTATTTTATCAATGTTAACTTTCAGCTACATAGCAAATAATGTTAATAATATATGAAAAGCTATGTTGCAAATAATGTTAACAATATATGAAAAGCTTTGATGCAAATAATGTTAACTATATCAGCTTGTCTAAAAGAACTGCTTATCATGTTTGATGACAGTAGTCCATGACAAAGGAAGCTTGCAGATGTTTTCTTGGCCAAAAAGTTTTTATTTTCTTGTTGGGGAAAAATAATTTACTGCAGGTGTATATTTATAATGAGATCTTCAATTCAATAAGTCACTGTAACTGAATGTAAAAATGAGTGCTGAAATACTATACAGAAACTGTTTTGCTGTATGGCAGTGATTCTTGGAACATTAGAGAACACATTTTGAAGAATTTTGAAGCAACAGATATGAGGTTACTGTGATGAATGTTGTGCATTCCTTTAACTGCCAGAGTAACTAACAATGATGACATGTTAGTTAGTTAGTCACGGTTCCAACTTCACAGCAACGGGTCGTCCCCATTATGCTCCGTTCCTGTGCCAGTGAATATCACATAAAATGCTCTCGACTGCCCAATGTGAAAAGTGGAAAAGACAGGAGTCTCGACAAACAACAGCCGGCACAGATACACTGTGCATAATGCTGCCGCCAGAATGTCAACACAATAGTCCCCCACGAAACATCCAGTTTATCTCTGATGGTATCGCCAGTCATTTTCCCATGTGGATGTTTCCTAGATGTTCACCCACACAGTGTCCACGAAAATACAGTTCATCGTCGATAGCAGTGGCAGTCAACCAGAAGCCCAGCAGCCACGCATTTCTGCATAAGGCAAAAACCGGTCAACTCTGGGACATAGCCAGCTGCCATCGCTCAGAACATGCAGTCACGTTCCAAAAAACCTTGGGCAGATTCAAAAGCATTTCACACGAAACTCACAGCTCACAGTGTCGCGCCACGCACTCACTCAGTAGCAGGGCGACGGAACCATAGCCTCCTTAGTCGCCTCTTACGACATGCGTGGTAGGCTGCAGTGTTGCTATTCTTTACTTCCCTTATGGGCCCCGGCAACACACGGGAGAACAATGATGACATGAAAGAGGCTAATTAAACTAGAACTAATTAAACATTATATACAACTATAAGACAAAGAAATACTTTCTGTGGTCATGTGATGAGAAGAGAGACACTGGAGAACATTGTGACGACTGGAAAGATCAATTGGAAAAGAGAAAGGGGCAGACCAAGAGAAATGATGGACTGAGATGGTGGTATGGATACGGGTAATTAACACAGATACAAGTTAAGAAAATGAAATATTCTGGATATCTGAAATTTTAAAAAAAACTTGCATGTCTGGAAAGTTAAAAGCTTTGGTTCCAAACACAAAGTATGTTTAGACCAAACAGAAATGGTTGATAGAAAATTGGAAGTAGGTGTGTCACAGTTATGACTGAAAATTGTGTTTTTATGGTAACAGATATGTTGTTTTATGTATCAAATTAAAGGGGTTGCATAGGGAAAACTACTGTTTATAAGCCTGTGCCATATAAGGGAAGTCGCTGAAGACGATTGATCATCCCATGTCACTGAATGATTGAACTATGGAGAGGGGCATGTGTAGGGGAAGCAGTGACAAGGGGGACCACAGTGTAGATGGGTTGAAGATGTGATAAATATGTACACATGACAGCAACATAAGTGGGACATGACAGCAACAGTAGTGGGACATGACAGCAACAGTGGTGGGACATGACAGCAACATAAGTGGGACATTACAGTGACAGTGATGGGACATGACAGTGGCAGAATATGACAGTGACAGGACATGACAGTGACAGAGGCGGGACATGACAGCAACAGAGGCAGGACATGACAGCAACATAGGTGGTACATGACAGTGACAGGACATGACAGCAACATAGGTGGGACATGACAGTGGCTGACAGGACGTGACAGTGACAGTAACAGAGGCAGGGCATGACAGCAACACAGGTGGGACGTGATAGTGACAGGACAGCAACATAGGTGGGACATGACAGTGGCTGACAGGACATGACAGTAACAGAGGCTGGACATGACAGCAACAGTAGCAGGATATGACAGCAACAGTGGCAGGACATGACAGCAACAGTGGCAGGACATGACAGCAACAGAGGCAGGACATGACAGCAATAGTGGTGGGACCTGACAGCAACAGTGGCAGGACATGACAGCAACAGTGGCAGGACATGACAGCAACAGTGGCAGGAAGTGACAGCAACAGTGGCGGGACATGGCAGCAACAGAAAATGTCACCAAGAGATCGATCGACTTGGAACGTTTTGTTTCGTGTGTTCTTGGTGATCATTTTTAGTATACTTTATTTACACCTGTATAATAAGCACATTAAATTATGAAAATAAACAATTGAATATTATTGCGTTTTCTTTGATCATATACTCTGGTGTTGTCCGTCATGAAGATTGCTTCATTTGACAATCTAGCCTATTGAAAACCCAATATTCGAAACGTTCCTAAGAAGAAAAGGAATTTTTAATGAGAAGTCCGTGATCTGATAATATAAAATTATAAACAAACAACGCACGTCTCCATATATTAATATATTCATATAACAATATGAATATTACTATTTTTAATCATAAATGAATGAATTATGTGATATATTTTAACTCTATTTATTAACTCAAACAGTGTAGAAAGATCCAACAAGGACGTGAAATACTCCGGCACATACTGATGAATTGCATTCAAGTGTTTACCGAGGCGACAGCCCAAGAAAAACAAGGCTGAGATGAGTTCAGTGTAGGTTACCTGTTGTTCTGACAACGGAGAACCTCGCTTGCCCACAGCTGGTCAAACCTGGGCATGTGGTGGTCACAGGTCATGTCCGGGGGCAGAGGCCACAGGTCAGACTCCACGATGTCCCGCTTGAAGCCAATTCGGAGAAGTCTGAAATAAAGGTCCAGTGTGCAGTTGTTGAAATGACCGCAGTTAAATCCAGCCTGGGGAGTTTGATCATTCTCCGTCATAGCGAGTCGAGGGGTTAGAAATCAGCTGTGGGAGATTTAGAAATAGATCGCTGCGCGTTGATTTCTATGGTATGAGGCGTCGGCTATTCAGAAATTAATGGCAAAGTACTGGCCTAACATTGCTTTGTAAATCACAAACAGCCAATAAATGTTGAGATTGGTCGCAACGTCCTGTAAATGATGTGCAACTAACTCAAGAACGCCGAGAGGCAAGTTCGGGACGGAATATTCCCACTGACCTGAGCTCTCAGGTCGAGTCAAACTAACCTGGGTACCAGACATTTTCGGGGGGGGGGGGGGGGGGGTAAATGCATCCGGTGTAACACTGACCTCACCAGCCACCGAGGGCTCATGTGTCTACAAATGTGTGGTCAGTTCGGTGTCTTACAGCGTGAATATATACAAATATGTGATAAGCTTGGTGTCAGCTCGGTGTCTTACAGTGTGAATATATACAAATATGTGATAAGCTTGGTGTCAGTTCGGTGTCTTACAGCGTGAATATATACAAATATATGGTCAGCTGGGTGTCTTACAGCGTTCCTGAACAGGAATATTTTACCGTTGCGTGTTCATATGTCTAATGACAGCAGCCTGACATGATGGACATGACTGCAAACACAGATGCTATGGGGACGTATTGATGTGATACCATTTCACGGTTAAAGGAGACCTCGTGATTCCAGGAGACTTCATTGGTTTCCTTCGTGAAGTGGGTAACCCGCAGCCTCGGGTTCCGAAGGTTATGAGTTCGATCCCGGACACCATCTTTCGGTTCATGAGTAGTTTTCTCGGAGACGCCTGAGGGTCGTCGCCGGAGCTACGAGTTGGTGCTTTGTGACAGCCTTGCAAGAGGTTTTCGTCAGGCCGGCCTGTGGAAAGCGACAAAGCCATATGTGATCAAACCCGGTGCAATCAGAGAGGCGGCAGCATCAGGCGACACCGTAAGGATACTTCATAAGGGGGCGGCAATTTTAAACGGGTGGTGGAGAACATGTAAGGGGCAGCGTTTTGAAGACTTGCATCATACTAAGAAAATCTACCGCACGGTACTGGGTGCAATGAAGCTTGTAGACTTTTAAGCAGACTTCACTTCTGTGAACATTTTCATCGACCCAAAAATAAGATAATTTATCGATTTGTCAGGCTGCCCAAACTTCTTCTTCTTCTTCCTTCCTCTACTGCTATTACTGATACGCTTACAGGTTCTACAACGACAACAACAACTACTACTACTACAACTACTACTATTACTACTACTACTATTACTACTACTACTTATAATACTACAATCATTGGCACCTTGCCGTCTTGACAGACGATAGTTTGTGCTCTAAAAAGGCATAATAACTTTTAACTATGGCGGTAGCGAGTGTGACTGATAAGGCCAATTTGCGCTGTAAATGTCCGTTCACAGTGGGTGCATGTGAACACGTGGTCATTTCCACCATCATGCACCATCTTACGTCTCAAACGCTTGGTGTGTGACTTTTCTGCAATAATTTTCTCCTTTGACTTTATTCCATTTCTGATATTTGCCCTCCACGCAACACGTTCAGCGGCGACTTGCTCCCAATGTGCATTATCAATGCCTGTATCAATCATGTCCCGCTTACACACATCTTTGTATCGTAGTAGAGGCCGACCCTGAGATCTCTTACCCATCTGTAATTCACCAAAAAAGATATCCTTTGGTATTCTACCATCATCCATCCTCCTAAGATGTCCTATCCATCTAAGTCTACGAAGACTGAGCATGGAATAAACTGTCACACAACCTGATCTTTCCAATACTTCAGTATTTGTGATTTTGTCTTGCCACTTAATACCAAGAATTCTTCGCAGACACCGCATATGAAAGCTGTTTAAATTGTTCTCTTGGTGTGAGTAAGTTGTCCAGGTTTCACTGCCATAGAGAAGAGTACTAAGGACACAGGCTTGATAGACAAGGACTTTTGTTTTGGCAGTAAGCTTCCTGTTCTCCCAGACTCTTTTTCTTAACCTGTTCATTGTTGTTGCTGCCTTACCAATCCGGATGTTGATTTCCTGATCTAGGGATAATTTGCTATTTACCACTGATCCTAGATATGTAAAATGGTCTACTATCTCTAGTTCGGCGTCGTCAATAAAGATTGATGGTACCCCATGTGCACCTTGTGACATAATCTGTGTCTTCTTTTTGCTAATTGTTAAACCAAATTCAGAACAAGCATTGGAGAATGCAGATAGTAGACATTGCAATTCTTCCTCAGAGTGGGTCGTAACTGCAGCATCATCTGCAAAAAGCAACTCTCTGATCAGTACCCTCCTAATTTTGGTCTTAGCCTTCAATCTCTGAGCATTGTAGAGGCCGCCATCTGAGCGTGAGTGAATGTATATACCACCATCCTGATCACGAAATGCATATTTCAGTAGAAGTGAAAAGTATATTCCAAAGAGGGTGGGAGCTAGTACACAACCTTGCTTAACTCCACTCTTGATTTCAAATTCTTCAGAAGTTGCACCATCAAACTTGATTATACCCTTCATGCCTGTGTGGAACGATTCCACAATGGACAGAAGAGTTGGTGGGCAGCCAATCTTCTTTAGTGCCTTGAACAGACCCTCACGACTGACCAAATCAAATGCCTTTGTGAGGTCGATGAAGGCAATAAACAGTGGTTGATTCTGTTCACGGCATTTTTCTTGCATTTGTCGCAATGAGAATATCATATCAGTGGTAGACCGGTTCTGTCGAAAGCCACACTGTGATTCGGGGTAGACTTGATCTCCTAGGACTTGAAGTCTGCGCAGAACAATTCTGGCAAATACTTTTCCAACAATACACAGAAGTGAGATACCCCTATAGTTGTTACAGTCGCTCCGATCACCCTTGTTCTTGTACAGCGTTATGATGTTTGAATCTTTGAAATCCTGTGGGACTTGTCCTTCACGCCAGCATAGCTCTATTAGCTGGTGGATCTGTAGAGTGAGTGTTTCTTGCCCACTCCTGATAACCTCTATTGGAATCCCATCCTTACCTGGAGCCTTGCCAGATGCAAGTTCATTTATAGCACACTTAACTTCTGTTATGGTGGGAAGTGTGTCCAGGTGGTCAAGATTTGGTAGAGCCTCTATGGCATTTAGGGCATCATCAGCTAGTTTGGTCTCACTTGAGTAAAGCTCCAAATAGTGCTCTACCCATCTGTCCATCTGCTGTTTCTTATCAGTGATGACTTCTCCAGTCAAGGTTTTCAGCGGTGCACTTCTTTTGATCACTGGACCACAGGCTTTCTTTATTCCTTCATACATGCTTCTTATGTCTCCCTTATCACTTGCGATTTGAATAGACTCACATAACTTGATCCAACAATCATTTGCACACTGCCTGGCAGCCTTTTGCACATCCTTCCTAGCTTGCCTTAGCTCACTCAGAGTGTTACGCGTTGGACTTTCCTTGTTTCTTAAGAGAGCTTTCTTCTTCTTATCAATCAAGGGCTGCAGAGTCTCGCTGTTGGCCGCAAACCAGTCCTGCCTCTTATGATCCACAGTGCCGTAAACCCCTACGGCAGTTTTATAAAGAGTTTCCTTAATTTGACCCCACTTTTCATTTACTGTACAATTTTCTGGTGTATCAGTGAAAGCGTCTTCAAGTTGCTGTTGAAACTGAAAGCACTTTTCAGGATCATGAGTGTTAATAATATTAATCCTGGGGCTAGATTTGTGTTTAGCTGTGTAGATTCTTTTTGGCCTCAGTCTAACTCTTGCAACAACCAAAGAATGATCTGTATCACAGTCAGCACTGTGGTAACTACGAGTCAATGATATATGGTTCAGATGTTGTCTCCGTGTGATGATGAAGTCCAGCTGGTGCCAATGGCCGGATCTTGGATGTTTCCATGTGACCTTATGCATCTCTTTTGTTTTAAAAAAAGAGTTTGTAATACATAGGTCATTACTGGTGCAATGCTCCAGCAGCCTTTGCCCATTTTCATTCATGCGACCGATGTTGTATTTTCCAAGGGACACTGGCCATGAACTCGAGTCCTTGCCCACACGAGCATTGAAATCACCGAGCATATAAATGTAGTCAGATTTTGGAACTGCCTTGATCACGGAGTCTAACTCCTCATAGAACAAATCCTTCACATCATCAGAGGAATCGAGTGTCGGTGCATATGCAGTAATAATGGTGGCAAACCCACAAGAGGTTGCCAAGCGCAGGGATAATAGTCTTTCATTTCCTCCTGCTGGACTTTCAATCATTCCCAGTAGCGAATTCTTCACTGCAAAGCCCACACCGTGTTGCCTTTTTTCTGCCTGCCCTCTACCCTTCCAGAAAAAGGTGTAGTTGTTTTCCCTGAGTGACCCTTCCTCAGCGAGGCGAGTCTCCTGCAGGCCAGCAATATCAATGTTAAGACGATTGAGTTCGGCATCAATCACAGCCGTTTTTCTCACATCGTCAATATTGGTCAAGTAATATCAAGTAAGTCCTTGTCAATACTACAATACTACTACTAATACCACTACCACCGCCACTGCTGCTGCTGCTGCTACTGCTACTACTACTACTACTACTACTACTACTACTACTACTACTACTACTACTACTACTTTTACATTGGCACCTTTCCGTCCTGACAGACTATAGTTTGGTACGTTGTGCTTCAGAAAGGCTTAATAACTACGACCCATGGCGGTGGCGAGTGTAGCTGTTAAGGCCAATTCTTGCTGCAAAAGTCTGTCCTCTCCATAGCACAAAGCCTGAGCTAAAATAAAGAGACCGTGTGTTTCCCATGCAGCATGATCCCTCTCTCGGCCTGTCGAGTTCACTCCAGAGGAATGGTAACACCAATACATCTGGAACAAGACGAGCTGCAGAAGCTGTCGGATCAGCAAAGCAATGCTCTAACTGTCCACCTGTCGAAGCTTCGATCCTAGACCAGCTGCCAACCAAGTCTTAGGGCTTGGTCTGCCCTGCCATGAAATCGTGTCTTAGATTGCATTTTCTCTCACCATCTCACCAGGATAAGGCTTGCACCCTCCCAATTGCGCTCTTCCGCCCGAAGCCGTTGGCACAATGTGGGGTGTCGGGTTTGGTAAGCGCCGCCCAACGTTCGGCATTAACAGAAAGCAGGTAGTCATTACTGTAGTTCAATCATATCTGACTAAAACCTGGCCCAGGACTACTACTACTACTACAACTACTACTACTACTACTACTACTACTACTACTACTACTACTACTACTACTACTACTACTACTACTACTACTACTACTACTACTACTACTACTACTGCTGCTGCTGCTGCTGCTGCTGCTACTACTACCACCACCACCACCACCACTACTACAGATGTCCTGTTATGTGGATCGTTCCATTTACTTGAATGTTACATTTGGGAATACGTGTTTTGGTAATTACTGTTATTTCTGTATTTCTGCTATTCAGATTAAGACCTTTGGTTTTGACTTTAGAAATGTGCACTGAGTGGGTTATTTTAACAAAGTGTACGGCTGAAATAAAGATAAATGTTTGATAATGAAACCAGTGGCCGGGACAGAATGAGTTTAACTGTATTGTATGGCAGAGTTGTGATTCACTGACTTGAACATCCAGCAGAAGAACACGCGGGAAAAGGCTGAGGCTTCCAGCAGAGGGCATTGAGGCTGAGGAGTGGAACAACATAACATGTTACAGTAAAACATGAATGTACACAACCCGTCCACCCATCTACTCACCCACCCACACCCCCCCCTCCACACACACACACCACTCACACATAGTACACATAAACACATCTCACACTCATCAAGGCCCACCAAAGGGGGATTGTGGTGCGGTATACACACATGCGCGCGTGCATACACACGAACACCGCAATAGCCAAAATTCTTCTTCTTCTTCTTCTTCTTCTTCTTCTTCTTCCTCTGCTGCTGCTGCATCAGATACCTGGTCTTGAGTAGACAACAGCGACCCTAACTCCCCCATCCTCTCTGTCTATTTTGAAGAAGTGTCCTATTAGAAATAGAAACAGAAATAGAAATCCTACTAGACAGAAATACTATATCAGGTAGTGTACGTTAGAACGGATAGAAAGGTACAGCACATTCTATCAACTCCATTACCGTCTAGAATTAACTGGCGTGTTGTATTTTGACACCAAAGTCACGTATTGCTAATTGCGTTGATTATACACACTGTGGCCGATTGAACACGTTCGTGTCTGGTCTATAAATAAATGTGTCTCCATCACCTAACACTTGTTTGGCGTCGTGTTGTTGGTGCGTGTGTTGTATCTGTCCACGACAGAATGATACAAGATATTTACCGGAAACAAGAAGCAGCCGTTAAAATGGAAAATAAAAGGGGCAGTTATGAACAGATAAAGCCAGGAGTAGGACAAGGATGTGTTTTGTGTCTGGATCTCTTTCTCTATGTAACAGAATAATGAGGCAAGAGGTCGTGTAGCCGAAAGTCTAAGAGCACTTGCTTTTAAACTTCAGGTGCGTTGATGACAAGATTATGGGGCAAAAGGAAGGGAGTGGGGGATCTCTCCCTACACCGGTCAGTTAGAATAAAATGTTGACGTCTCATCCCAGACTTCGGGGCGCAAATTACAAGTAGCTCAGAAATCGGGGTGGGTTCGTTTGATGGCGAGGGACAATGGTGGTGGGGAAATATGACCACTACGCAAAATCCTATCAAGTGTGGAATACGCTGGAATTCATAAGCCTAGATTTTCTTCGCTGGTGATTGCAATATGGTCCACGAATCAGATCCGTTAACAGGAAATATGATCCACGGATCAGATCTGTTTACATGGAAAATTGCAATATGGTCCACGGATCAGATCAGTTTACATGGAACATTGCAATATGGTCCACGGATCAGATCCGTTCAACGGAAATATGATCCACGGATCAAATCCGTTTACAAGGAAAATTGCAATATGATCCACGGATCAGATCAGTTTACATGGAAAATTGCAATATGATCCACAGATCAGATCAGTTTACATGGAAAATTGCAATATGATCCACGGATCAGATCAGTTTACATGGAAAATTGCAATGATCCACGGATCAGATCAGTTTACATGGAAAATTGCAATATGGTCCACGGATCAGATTCTAAACCAATCAACTCTAGCTTGTGTGCAGGTGTTGTGCCATAGGTTCTTGATTGATTCATTGCCGAAGGATAATATATCGCCCTCTCATTCGGACGGGATGATATATCGCCATACTAGGGTCCTCGTGTTATTTGATTTGTGTCATAGTTTCTTCCACAATTTTAATGCTCAGCGGAAATTTGCATTATAATACTTGATCATTTGGTTGTGCGCGATGTTTAGTCCAAACCTACATTTTGTTTGGCGCTGAATCAATTAAAACTGTTGAATTTCTCCATTGCTGTGTCCATCAATTAAAGCTGTTTAACTTCTGCATTGCTGTGTCCATCAATTAAAGCTGTTTAACTTCTGCATTGCCGTGTCCATCCTCTGTCTGATTTTTTGGTTTTGATCTTTGGTGACAGCCCCTATTGCTGTTGATTAACGAACCAAGATATTGCACGTGTGTGACATTTTCCAGTTCTACATGGTTGATTGTGATGTTCAGTTGAGTTGAGTTGAGTTGAGCTTAGAACTGACATCACTGCACTCAGGACATTTCCATACGCGCTCCGTCCCCTCGTTCAACTGTCAGCGAAGAGTCACACTACTAGTCGTGCCTACTGCTATTTGATTGAAAGTTCTCCTGGTTTTCCTTTTCAGTTTTGAAATTCTTCCAGAACCCCTGCCTATCCCCCGCAATCTCATTCTTTCCACATACGTGTGCTCAGTCTGTTCTCCCGACTTCTCCACCTGGTCCCACGGGTGCTCGACCACTTCGCCCTTGTCCAAAAGTAATATACCACCAAGAGGTGCATTCCTTGCCAAACTATCAGCCTGTTCATTCCCCCGCACTCCCGCATGGCCAGGGCAAAAAAAACTCCATACAACTCTCATAATCTGGGACCTCTGAAGTGAAGCTGAGCCATCCCACTAGAAATTGATTGTGATGTGTGGTTGACATGTTCTGTCAGGGGAAGTAAGCATATAAGTGCATTGTTGTTTATAGCTTAGAATCATACTCTGTCTGTTGATATTATATTTTTAAAACACACAATAGCTGGTATTATTAATAGAGTAAGGACAACACAATTACCGAATCTAAAGAATTGTAGCCCCGTTTGCTGGCTGTGGTTCCCGGATGCTCGGACCAGCAGTTGAGGAAGAAGCAAGTCAGAGACAGGACAAATACCACGTAGAACAGGACGACTCCCACAAAATCTTCCGCGTATTTCTGAAACAGAAACACAAATGTAATCAGTGCAGGCTACCAGTTATAGTTGTTGTAGTAGTTCATCTCTGCATGCCTTAATTCATTAAAGTTATTCTTTTACCCAGACGACTTCCGGTCGCCAGCATGGCGGTTAGGCATTGAACCGTTGGGGCCTGTGGCGCGTTTATGCTTGTCGCTACGGTTTACAATCGCATTTTCCTCATTTTAGACTGGTAATACATGGTTCCGTCACTCTGCTACTGAGTGAGTGCGTGAGCGACACCGTGAGCTGTGAAATTAGCATGGAATGCTTTTACATCTGTCTTGTACAGTGAACTGCATGTTCAGAACAATGGCTACCACCCGGCAGTTGCTGAATTGACTGTTTTGCCCTTTCGGTTCACGAGTGCATTTTTCGGGAGACTCCTGGGAGTCGGCGCTGAAACTGCGGAGTTCGTGCTTTGTGCGACACGTTCGGCGGGTCGCCCTGCGGTAAGAGACCGAGCCATGTGAGAAAACCCGGGTCAATGAGGTCTTTCTGGTGACTGCCGAGTCCATCGACGATGAGCTGTGGTATTTGTGGATGAATTTTGTGTTGACATTCTGACGGCGGCTTTATGCACAGTATACCTGTGCGGGCTGTTGGATTGCCGAGACTCCTGCCTATTCCACTTTCCACATTGGACAGTGGGGAGCATTTTGTGTTATATTCACTGGCACAGGAATGGAGCATAATATATACACGTGTGTGCGTGTGCTTGTGTGTGTTAATGTGTGTGTGTGTGTGTGTGTGTGTGTGTGTGTGTGTGTGTGTGTTTAGGCTCTTCCACCATTATTGGAGAAGACTCTGTCCACCCATACCCTGATCCATCCATCCACCCATATCCATCCATACCATGATCCATTTAACCATCAATATCCTGATCCATCCATCCATCCATACCCTGATCCATCTATCCACAAATATTCTGATCCATCCATCCACCCAAATCCCGACCCATATATCCACCCACACCCTGATCCACCTCCTTATCCAGACAACAAGTGACAGTCTCCCTGCTCAAGGTTGGGCCTTGCATGACATGTAAGCGCATCTACATACGCAACCCCTTTACTGTCCCTCTGGGAGCAATTGGAACATCATAATGTCTTCGGGGTACAGTATCTTCGGTTTTATTAACAGCCCATTAAATTTAAAAAAAAAAATTAACAGTTATAATATAACACAAAGTTGCTTGCGTGTTCCTTGCATAGCGTTGTAATTAACCCCAGCATTAATTAACTGTTTGTGATTTACAAGACAATTTTATTATCAGTAGTTTGCCAATACTTTCTGTACAGCCGACACCTCCACCACTGAAATCAACGCAAAGAGATCTGCTTCCAGATCGCCGGCAGCTGATTTCGAAGCCTAACACATAAATATTGCACACATACTAAGTCAACCAGACAAGACAGAGACCTGCTCCATGGCTAGGCTGTATGCTGGTATAATTTGAGCCAGTGATATGCAGGTCCAGAATGCCCACTGTAGAATGGAGGCGGTCACCCCATGTCGTCGCTCATACTGGCCCACAACTGCTGAGGCTGTCTGAAATATAAATATGACTTTAAACATTGAAGACACAAACACATGATCGCACAATTTATTGCCTGGCACATTTTGCTGTATCTATCTCGTCGGGAGTCTAAAAAATTTCCTTTCACTGAGAACTTTATGGAATCTCAAGAAAATATCTTTCCACTAAGAGCTGTACAGGAGGGACATTCATGAACTAGAAACTAACTGATGCTTCTATGTCAGTGGTTCTCAACCTTTTTTGGCCCATGCCCCCCTTCACCATATGTTGAGAATGTCATTCCTCTCCTTTCGTATTTCCTCCATATAAATTCACCCCTCCCCCACCCTGCCCCTACATTGTATACGTAAAAATGGAAGCTAACTTTAAATAACACATACTCGAACAAGTTTAGACATCTATATTAAACGTAATTTGTGGGTCTACTTACGTTATAAGACAAATAGCAGAAGGGTGAGGAGTACAGAACCATAAAGTATGGAGGGAAAAACAATATCAAGTAATCGGTTCTTGTATTAACGCGATCTTGAAATAATCTTCATTCCTCCCCCCCCCCCCCCTCGGAAACCTTAAAATTCCCCCCTAGGGGGAATTCCCCACCGATTGAGAACCACTGTTCTATGTGGAGTCAATGACGTGGAAGTCTGAGTAACACCATGAAGTGCTATTGTTGTTGTTGTTGTTGTTGTTGTTGTTGTTGTTGTTGTTGTTGCATTTGTTGTTTGCGTGGGGGAGGGAGTAAGTGGTGGCAGCTCTGCAACCAGCGACCATAGCATATCTTCAACGTACTTTTAAAGTATGTCTGCCCATCTCTCTCTCTCCTGTGTGTGTGTGTGTGTGTGTGTGTCTGTGTGTGTGTGTGTGTGTGTGTGCGTGCGTGCGTGCGTGTGTGTGTGTGTGTGTGTGTGTGTGTGTGTGTGTGTGTGTGTGTGTGTGTGTGTGTTCCTTTTGTTTTGTTTGTTAAGCAGTTAGCGATGTTCCCTGTCTGAGTACTCCTGTTGTGTCCGTTTCTAGATAACTTCTCTACACAAGGTAAACTACTCTGTACAGAACTGTCTAGTTCAAACACGAGTACTGTCCCCTTCAGGATCCAAACATGCGCCACCGTCCGACATCACCTTGTGAAAACACCGACAGTGGCCATGCGTAAAATTAACGCTCTCTGAGACGAATGTTGCGAATAGCTTCAATTTCCAGAGCAACTAGCAACGAATGCCCGGAAAAGGCTTTTTTTTTTAAAAAAAGCTTAGCTTAAATAAAGTACATCATTATATACAATTATAAGGAAGAGACAGCGAATCTACATTGGCCATATATGAAATAAGAATCTGTAAAATATGGCAACATCTGGCAAGATCACCGATAGAAAACTCAGTGACAGACCAAGAGGGAAACAAAAAATATGCTGGAAATCCTAAGTCGGTGACGTGTAGGAATAGCACCAATACAACTAATCCAGAACAAGAACCGAGGTCTATGGAGAGACATGGCCGTCTACGCCATTTGGCGGGGCGCATGATGATGATGATGAATTGTAAAATCAGTGGCCAAACGACTGGGACTGTAGTGTATTTACTTATAAGATCTCGATGCCTTGATAGGTATCGGAGGATTTTGGGTAGTTATAAACCTGTGTTTTAAAATGTTTTACAAATCTGTATATAACTTAGTGCAAATAAATCGAGATACTTACAAATGTGAGCAACTTGATGACGTCAGCCACATAGGTGGCAGCACAGGTAGGTTTCCCTTCACGGTGACGATTCGCTCGTTGCAGGAGCGACACCAACATTAATATAGACATGGCCGTTTGGCAGAACTTTGGGAGTGAAACAGTTTTAATGGGATAATTTGTGTGAGCACAGGTTAGGCTGGAGTTATGTATGTGTGACAAACAAGACGATAGGGAGAAATAGATCACATAAATAAATAGTAACTAACACGAAGATGGGTAGATAGTAGGCAACATAAATATGTAGTAACCAACATTCCATTGGCACCTTGCCGTCTTGACAGACGATAGTTTGTGCTTTAAAAAGGCATAATAACTTTTAACTATGGCGGTAGCGAGTGTGACTGATAAGGCCAATTTGCGCTGTAAATGTCCGTTCACAGTGGGTGCATGTGAACACGTGGTCATTTCCACCATCATGCACCATCTTACGTCTCAAACGCTTGGTGTGTGACTTTTCTGCAATAATTTTCTCCTTTGACTTTATTCCATTTCTGATATTTGCCCTCCATGCAACACGTTCAGCGGCGACTTGCTCCCAATGTGCATTATCAATGCCTGTATCAATCATGTCCCGCTTACACACATCTTTGTATCGTAGTAGAGGCCGACCCTGAGATCTCTTACCCATCTGTAATTCACCAAAAAAGATATCCTTTGGTATTCTACCATCATCCATCCTCCTAAGATGTCCTATCCATCTAAGTCTACGAAGACTGAGCATGGAATAAACTGTCACACAACCTGATCTTTCCAATACTTCAGTATTTGTGATTTTGTCTTGCCACTTAATACCAAGAATTCTACGCAGACACCGCATATGAAAGCTGTTTAAATTGTTCTCTTGGTGTGAGTAAGTTGTCCAGGTTTCACTGCCATAGAGAAGAGTACTAAGGACACAGGCTTGATAGACAAGGACTTTTGTTTTGGCAGTAAGCTTCCTGTTCTCCCAGACTCTTTTTCTTAACCTGTTCATTGTTGTTGCTGCCTTACCAATCCGGATGTTGATTTCCTGATCTAGGGATAATTTGCTATTTACCACTGATCCTAGATATGTAAAATGGTCTACTATCTCTAGTTCGGCGTCGTCAATAAAGATTGATGGTACCTCATGTGCACCTTGTGACATAATCTGTGTCTTCTTTTTGCTAATTGTTAAACCAAATTCAGAACAAGCATTGGAGAATGCAGATAGTAGACATTGCAATTCTTCCTCAGAGTGGGTCGTAACTGCAGCATCATCTGCAAAAAGCAACTCTCTGATCAGTACCCTCCTAATTTTGGTCTTAGCCTTCAATCTCTGAGCATTGTAGAGGCCGCCATCTGAGCGTGAGTGAATGTATATACCACCATCCTGATCACGAAATGCATATTTCAGTAGAAGTGAAAAGTATATTCCAAAGAGGGTGGGAGCTAGTACACAACCTTGCTTAACTCCACTCTTGATTTCAAATTCTTCAGAAGTTGCACCATCAAACTTGATTATACCCTTCATGCCTGTGTGGAACGATTCCACAATGGACAGAAGAGTTGGTGGGCAGCCAATCTTCTTTAGTGCCTTGAACAGACCCTCACGACTGACCAAATCAAATGCCTTTGTGAGGTCGATGAAGGCAATATACAGTGGTTGATTCTGTTCACGGCATTTTTCTTGCATTTGTCGCAATGAGAATATCATATCAGTGGTAGACCGGTTCTGTCGAAAGCCACACTGTGATTCGGGGTAGACTTGATCTCCTAGGACTTGAAGTCTGCGCAGAACAATTCTGGCAAATCACTGGACCACAAGCTTTCTTTATTCCTTCATACATGCTTCTTATGTCTCCCTTATCACTTGCGATTTGAATGGACTCACATAACTTGATCCAATAATCATTTGCACACTGCCTGGCAGCCTTTTGCACATCCTTCCTAGCTTGCCTTAGCTCACTCAGAGTGTTACGCGTTGGTCTTTCCTTGTTTCTTAAGAGAGCTTTCTTCTTCTTATCAATCAGGGGCTGCAGAGTCTCGCTGTTGGCCGCAAACCAGTCCTGCCTCTTATGATCCACAGTGCCGTAAATCCCTACGGCAGTTTTATAAATAGTTTCCTTAATTTGACCCCACTTTTCATTTACTGTACAAATTTCTGGTGTATCAGTGAAAGCATCTTCAAGTTGCTGTTGAAACTGAAAGCACTTTTCAGGATCATGAGTGTTAATAATATTAATCCTGTGGCTAGATTTGTGTTTAGCTGTGTAGATTCTCTTTGGTCTCAGTCTAACCCTTGCAACAACCAAAGAATGATCCGTATCACAGTCAGCACTGTGGTAACTACGAGTCAATGATATATGGTTCAGATGTTGTCTCCGTGTGATGATGAAGTCCAGCTGGTGCCAATGGCCGGATCTTGGATGTTTCCATGTGACCTTATGCATCTCTTTTGTTTTAAAAAAAGAGTTTGTAATACATAGGTCATTACTGGTGCAATGCTCCAGCAGCCTTTGCCCATTTTCATTCATGCGACCGAATGTTGTATTTTCCAAGGCACACTGGCCATGAACTTGAGTCCTTGCCCACACGAGCATTGAAATCACCGAGCATATAAATGTAGTCAGATTTTGGAACTGCCTTGATCACGGAGTCTAACTCCTCATAGAACAAATCCTTCACATCATCAGAGGAATCGAGTGTCGGTGCATATGCAGTAATAATGGTGGCAAACCCAAAAGAGGTTGCCAAGCGCAGGGATAATAGTCTTTCATTTCCTCCTGCTGGAATTTCAATCATTCCCAGTAGCGAATTCTTCACTGCAAAGCCCACACCGTGTTGCCTTTTTTCTGCCTGCCCTCTACCCTTCCAGAAAAAGGTGTAGTTGTTTTCCCTGAGTGACCCTTCCTCAGCGAGGCGAGTCTCCTGCAGGCCAGCAATATCAATGTTAAGACGATTGAGTTCGGCATCAATCACAGCCGTTTTTCTCACATCGTCAATATTGGTCAAGTCAGTGGAAAATCCTGGACACATGGTTCTCACGTTCCAGGTTGCAAGCCGTAGCTTGAGGTTTCTATTTTTATTTTTGTTTGTACCTGGTGCATTGGTTTTACAGCCTGCGATTCAGATTTTGTCCTAGCCCCAAGCACCCATTGAAGCAGGCAGGCTGTGGCGGATCAGCACCCAATTGGCTGGGGGCTGCCCAGCTTGAGGCGGGCGGTAGCTGATCAGTGACACCTATAGGTGTCTCCCACCGTCAGAGGCAACGCGTGGCGCCCCATGTCTACGCCAACTGACAAGGACTTATAACCCGTAACAGTTGCCTCTCGCTTTGATTCCGAGACCAGTTAAGACCAGGGATGGAGTTATTGCCTCTCCATAGCACAAAGCCTGGGCTAAAATATAGAGATCATGTGTTGCCCATGCAGCATGATCCCTCTCTCGGCCCGCCTAGTTCACTCCAGAGGAAAGGTAACACCCCTACATCTGGAACAAGACAAGCTGCAGAAGCTGCCGGATCAGCAAAGCAATGCTCTAACTGTCCGCCTGTCGGAGCTTCGATCCTAGACCAGTCGCCAACCAAGGCTTAGGGCCTGGTCTGCCCTGCCATGACAATTTTGTCTTTAGCTTGCATTTCCTCGCACCAGGGTAAGGCTTGTACCCTCCCAATTGCGCTCTTCCGCCCGAAGCCGTTGGCACAATGTGGGGTGTCGGGTTTGGTAAGCGCCGCCCAACGTTCGGCACTAAGTAACCAACAAGAAGTTGGTAAAACGTAGACAATATAAAAAAAAGTAACATGCAAGAAGAATTGTATGAAGTAGACAACATAAATAAACATGAACCAACAAGAAAGGGAGCAGAAAGTAGTCAGCATAAATAAATAGCGAAAACCAAGAAGGTGGATAGAACGCAGACAACATAAATAAATAGTAACAAACAAGAAGAACCGGGAAGGTTAACCGGTCAACAAATGCCCGCAGATGTCGGATGTGTCGGCCTAACGGCGCAAGAACGCAGCTCTGCTGTAAACAGGCACAACGCAATCACGTCCGGAAAAAGAAAAAAACTCCGGATGAACGCAGCAGAAGAAGAAACAAGAAGAAAGGTAGTAGGACGCGTAGAGCATAAATAAATAGAGCATACAAGAAGATATGTATAACGTAAACAACATAAATAAACAGTAGTAAACAAGCACAAGAACATAAATAGGCAGTGAAGTAAACAAAATAAACAAACAAAACAAACTAGAAGATGAAATGACACTAGACATAAATACATATGGATGAGAAGAAAAGAAAATAGACAACATATAATAACTAACAAGAACAGCGGTTGGAAATAAATAACATAAAAAATAGATTATGTGGTTGTTTCGGGATTTGAAATTTAAATATTGAGCACAACCCACTACTGGCAACGCCGATCGCATTCCGTTATGAACCTAAGGCCTATCCACGTCAATATGGAAGCACTATACTCGAGTTTCGCCCTCATTTGAGCTCGTCAGTAGTGCATATCCCTGACCGGATCCGGAAACAGTCCCGGATCACGCGTGTGAAGCGGGTGTGTAACCACGCGGCACACACTGGACACACCAAATTATCACAACAGAACATCACAACCCATTGTAGGCTATGCTCAAGATTGCCCAATCGCCGCGACCGACGTCCGTCAATCGATGGGACCCGAGCGATCAGGACCTCTGACTTTCCCTAATTCATTCCTCCTCCCTCCCACTGCACTGTGCTGCCCCCTCTCCCTAATTGGATGCCCTCTCCCGGCTGGATGCCCGGTACCATCGCACCCCCGCACCCTCCTTTGCACGCCACTAGTTATAGTTACCTTGCAACGTTCATATGCTCGTTTTGGATTGGTGCATAAACATTGAAAGTAGTGTAATGCCAGGATATTACATCACCTTTTCCCTCTACGGTTAACCTGATATCAATCAAGCGTCTGTCGGTAGAAGCACAATCTTTTAATATTAAAGCTAGCCTTTAAAATGGCCAAGAGAAAAGTTGATTCTGAAAACAGAGTCTTTCAAAGCCGCTGGGAGGCTGAATATATGAAAAGCAATTTCGAACTTTTTCGTAATCCATTTCCCATAGATGTGGAAACTGCACCTGTAAATTAATAGAGCTGCAGTGTAATGGGACACTAAAGGCAAAGTACGACACTGTGGGGCCTGCACAGTTCACTCGTTTCATTCCTGAAGAGATGCCCCGGCTTTGTCTACATGCGGCTCGAACCTTGATCATGTTTGGTAGCACATATCTGTGTGAGTATCTTGAGAGAAATAGACATTAGAGAAGGCAATGGAAACATTGAAAGTTATACTGGGCACAGCAAGATCGGACCTGCCGCCTTTAAAAGACAACAGCGCCAGGCTAAAGGAACACGTGTACTACGACCTTCGGCCAACTAGACAATGTGACAAGGTATCTATCTTCTTCTTTCCCTGCTCTTTATCCTCCTTTGGGGAGCATGCCACCAACCAAAGTAAGCCAAGCTGTCCAATTTGTTGCTGTCCGCTGTTGCTCCTCCGTGTCTTCTTCAGCTAGAACTATCTTCCACCGGAACCAACAATTATGGGATGTGGACAGCAACTAGAAATCAGTATCTGAAGAATCGGTGTACAGAAACAGGCTAACTTATGTGGGGTCACGCAATTCCGCCAAAAACATTCGTGTCAGCGGCATAAACTAAGACACGCGAGTTTAGTTCTTAAATGAGTGTGTATCAGTACTAATGTCCTTGTAGGTTTCGTCATAATTATGTAATTCGTGCATATGATTTAAAAAAAATGCTAAGTTGATTCATTAAGTCTTATGGTCTTTTCAGCAGTGGTTCTCTGTATGTTTGACTGGAGGCGCCATTTTCACTGAACTAAATTGTTGTTGAGGCAGAACTACAAGCACTGATTTTGGAAAATTCTTCCAATAGTTATACCCGGTGATTGTAAAGTCTCACTACACTTTTATGTAGAACAAATTTGAAAGAAAGCTTTCTTCCGTTAATAACACCGTTTTGTTTTCAGAGCTAAGAATTACTCTAGAAGACGACAGCCATTAGCTGCATATTGCTTCACGATGGACTGAAACACATTTTTTATGACGTCACGTACTTCATTTTTCAAACTTGTTTTACACACAAAGTGTAGTGAAACTTTACAAACACCCTCTATAATCATCTACACTGATGGGTATGTTTGCGGCACACGTTGAGCTTTCAAGTACAGGTTGGAGGGAGAACTGTTAGGGAAGACAGCGGAGATTTTGCTGTGACTACGAGCAGTTTAACCATTGAGGTCATGGCAGTGCCAGAAGCAATAACCCTTGCATGTTTTCTCAGCGACTCCATGAGTATGCTGAGGCAGAACAAGACGGGCTGGGCCAGAAGGCAATGATTTGAATCTCCTAGGTCTTAGGAGATCAAAACTAATATATATTTCGTTTCTGTGCCAGGATAAGCTGGTGTAATAGGAAACGAACGAGCAGATAGGCGTGAAATCTTGGCCGCTGTAGGAAGTGAACGAGAAATGGACCAGACTGACACCTGTGACGCCCACAGAAAGGCCGAATGAGTAAATGAATCAAGGGATGCATGTGATTCTGCATCCTTGGCCAGACTGCAAGAACATCATGCCAAACGAAATCAAGCTGGGCCTGAGTGCCATTATGGCAGCCAAAGAAGAATGATCAACCAATACAGAACTAATGCCCTCAATCGCTATACGCTGAGGGAGATGCTGAGGAGAAGAAGTGAGCACTTATGGACTAATTATGTAATGAGCATGATGTGTTGACTAACTAACAAACTAACTAACTAACTAACTAACTAGCTGGCTGGCTGACTGACTGACTGTCTAGCTAGCTAGCTATCTAACTAATTGACTGACTGACTAACTAACTAACTAAATGACTAACTTACTGACTGAGTGACTGACTAATTAAATAATTGAGTGAATAACTGGCTAACTAACTAACTAACTAACTAACTAACTAACTAACTAACTAACCAACCAACTAACTAACTGACTGACTGATTAACTAACTAAATAACTAATTAACTAACTTACTAACCAACTAACTAACTACCTAACCAACCAACCGACTAACTACCTACCTAACTAACTGACTCACTGACTGAATGACTGACTGACTGACTAAATAACTAACTCTTTCCACAACGTCAGAAAATCGTTATCTGCTTAACAGCTGCATTTCAAACCATATAAATATCATCATCAAGTGGCTTATCGACTGGACGATCACGCTTCTCCACATCTTGCGATCTCCACCGGCATATATCACTTTGTGCGCCGACTCCCTTCTGTGACACAAGAATGTTGTCCCGCTGTCTTCTTAGTCTTCTTCTCCTGCTCCTCATCCTTCTCCTCCTTCTTTTTCTTTCTTTCTTTCTTCTTCTTCTTCGTCATCGACTTCGTCTTTCTTCTTCTTCTTCTTCTTCTTCTCCCCCTCCTCCTCCTTCTTCTTCTTCGGTCTGTGATCTTTCTTCTTCGTTCTTCTTCCTTCGTTCTTCTTCCTATATTCTTCTTCCTCCATTCTTCTTTGTCTGTTCGTCTTCCTCCGTTCGTCTTCCTCTGTTCTTCTTCCTCCATTCTCGTTCCTCCATTCTCCTTTCTTCGTTCTCATTCCTTTGTTCTTCCTTCTTTCTCCTTACTTTCTTCTTCTTCCTCATTCTTCTTCTTCCTCTTTCTTCTTCTTCTTCTCAATTCTTCCTTCGTTCTTCTTCCTTCGTTCTTTTCCCTTTATTCTTCATTCTTCTTACTTCGTTCTCCTTTCTTTATTCGTCTTCCTTCGTTCTTCTTCCTTTGTTCTTCTTCCTTCATTCTTCTTACTTCGTTCTTCTTCCTTCATTCTTCTTCCTTCATTCTTTCTTTATTCGTTTTCCTTCGTTCTTCTTTATTCTTCTTTCGTTCTTCTTCCTTCGTTCTTCTTCTTCTTCTAAAATGCTATATAGAACCAGTTTTGCTGTATGGCAGCAAATCTTGGAATGTAAATGAACAAATTACGAAGAAATTAGAAGCAACAGAGATGTGGTGTTTAAGACGAATGTTGCAAATTCCTTGGACTGCCAGAGTAACTAACAACGATTGCCTGAAAGAGGCTAATGAAACTAGAACACTACATACAACAATAAGAAAGAGACAAATAGCTTTCTTTGGTTGGAGAAGATAGGCATTGGAGAACATCGTGACAAATGGAAATATCGAGGGGAAGAGAGGCAGAGGCAGACCAAGAGAAATAATGCCGGACGGATTGAGACTGTGGCATGGAGGAATATCATCAGCAGAGTTGATCTACAACACCAAAGACCGAGATCTGTGGAGAGCCATGAACGCCTACGCCAGCCGGCACGGCACTTGATGATCTTCTTCTTCTTCAGCGTTCCGAGCCATTGAGGTTCTTTGCTGCAGATACATTCCATCTCCATTCGTCTCTCTGGTTGACCTTCTCTTGCCAGTCGTTGATTCCAAGTGCTTGTAGGTCTGTATATATATTATCTCTCCACCGCCTTCTTGGTCTACCTCGGGGTCTACGGTCATTTATTTCCTGAGTGTAAGCGAGTTTTGTTTCCCTATTATCTTCCATTCTTTCTATATGCCCCAGCCATTGTAGTCTATTAGCCTTCATGATACCAGTGATTAGCGGGGACTTAAACAGATCATAAATGTCTTTGTTACTTCTTCTTTTCCACTCTCCACTTTGTGTATCCCTAATGAGTCCAAAGATGCGTCTTAAAACTTTGTTCTCAAAGGTTTGTAACAAGGCTTCGTCTCCTTTCGTTGTACTCCAGGTTTCAGAGCCATACAGCACAACTGGTCTGATCAGTGTTTTGTATATTGTGATTTTGGTGTTACGAGATAGCACATTTGATATTTTAGATGTTGTAGTGCATAGTATATCTTATTTCCAGAATTGATTCTAGTTTGTATTTCTTCCCTTATGATGTTGGAGCAGTTGAAGATTGTACCCAAGTATTTGTATGTTTTCGTTCTTCTAATGGTCATATTATCTATTTGCATGTGGCCAGAGTTTTTAGCCATTCTTTCTTTTGAAATTACCATATATTCTGTCTTATCTTGGATGATAACCAGCCCCATCTGTTGGGCTTTTCCCTTTAAGTGAGTCAATATTTCCAATATCTTTTGTTCATTTTGCCCTATAATATCTATATCATCTGCATAACCAGGCAGCTTGGATGTTCCTCCAATATCACATTCCTCCTTTACCTTCCTTACAACTTTCTCTAGAGCCAGATTGAAGAGTAGCGGCGATAGTGCATCACCTTGTTTCAAGTCACATGTTATTTGGAAAGGGTCTGATTTCTACCTTTATAAGTTACTATATTATAAGTATGGGCAGAGCTTCAGAGAACATGTGGTGCCCAAACGACATGTTCCCTCTCTCGGTCTTGACCTGTCTGATCCAGAGGAATGGGTAACCAATACGTCTGGGACAGGGTAGGCTGCAGACGCTGGCGGTTCAGCGTCAATCCTCCGAGATCTCGCCTCCACGAGCAAGAGACGAGCGATGGCCAGACCCTTAGAATTTGACATAGAGGCGTTCAGCCAAATCCCACAAGTAAGAGCCTCGTACGCGCCTGGACCATAGGACGCGTACATCTGTCAATCACAGGTATCCGGACCTGCATAAAGCGTGTACTACCGTCAGACTTCCTGCCTGACTCGTGTGGATCCCGCGACCACCGGGAAAAGGCCCGCCGGAGATACTGATCGTCTGTTGCGAGCAAATCTCCCATTCTACCACTATGCGGATCTCGCGACCAGCGATAATGTATGATAGGGCAAACATCAGAAGTGGAATAAAGACAAAGAAAATTATTGCAGAGAAGTCACACACCGAGCGTGTGAGACGTAAGATAGTGCATAATGGTGGAAATGGCCACGTGTTCACATGCACCCACTGCGAACGAACATTTACAGCGCGAATTGACCTTATTAGTCACATTCGCTTCCGCCATGTGTAAAAGATATGCCTCTTTGAAGCACAAACTATCGTCTGTCAAGACGGCAAGGTGCCAATGTAATGTAAATGTTTGATAGATATAATTAATTGTAATAGAAAGTCAAACCAAAGAACAGAAACACAAAGTAATGGTTATTATAAAGAAAGATTTAATACCCGAGTGCAACATCAAAATGCATGGAGCCAATCTGAAACAAGTCAATGTATTTATTTGGCTGCTTTAATAAATAATACTAATAGCAGATGGGAGATGAGCTAATGCAGCATTTCACATGGTGAATATTCTCTGCAATTGATCTTTACAATGGAGGTGTCAGACCCCTTGGCTCCACAGGACATCTGAGAAGGACCTCCAGTAGCTGTGGTTAGACCCTTACGAGGCCTAGGGCCTGGCACTGCACCTGGCTGTAGGGCGAGCACCATAACATACAGCAGTAGTCGACATATTTCATTATGCGTAGTTGCGTGGCAGCCTGATTTCTGTGGTGCGCCTCCTGGCTGGCTGCCTCCGTCTTCAGCACCTATCTTTTGCAAGAGCAGACTGTGGTCTTACTCGACACGAACTTCTGAATAAACACTACCAAAATGATGACGTCATCACCAGTGCACAAAATCTTTAGTCACCGGGTCAGGGAGTACTCTACAAGTAAAGTTAATTACACGTAATGACGTATTTACGAGAACCGTTGGCATGAAAATCCAAAATATTCAACGAAGAAGCACATGATTGAAATAATTTCCTCCACGATTCTGTTTTTCTATACTGCTGAATCAAAACTCTTCAATCCCGAATACATAAATATGATGGACACTGTAGTATTTAGTACTTTTGAATTCCTTCATCAGACTCTGTCAAACTCTCTTTGACCTTTACAGCAGAATGTTTACTGTGCAAATAGAAGCATTTTACATTGTTTCCGCATTTCATTTTCGAATCCAAAAAAAAAAAAAAAATGTCGCTTAAAAGTCGACAGGGTCGACTTCATTGCACCTGGTTTTATACCATATGGCTCGGTATCTTTCCGCAGCGTGGAAAGCGTCGCACAAAGCACGAACTCCGTAGCTCTAGCGACGACCCACAGAAGTCTCCGAAAAATTTAACTCGTGAACCGAAGGTTCGTGGCCCGGAATCTAACCCACAACCTTCGGAGCCCGAGTCAAACGGCTTGATCACTTCGCCACGGAGACTCCCAAAAAATATTAAACCTCAGTCAGCCGGGAATCAAACCCTAATCGACTGCTTTGGAAGGCAACCATGCTAGGCTTTACACCACCGACGCTTATACTTTCGAATCAAACATACAAACAACCGCGGACAGATGTAAAAGCACTCCCCTACCAATCCAACATGAAGAACATGCGTAAATATATATAGAAAAATATATATAGAAGTGAATCAAGGGCAATGAAGAATAACACTGTGGATGGATAGATAGAGCAATGAAGATATCTTGAAAGGGGTTAACTCACAAATAACACTGTGGATGGATAGATAGAGCAATGAAGATATCTTGAAAGAGGTTAACTCACAAAGAAAACTGAATACTCGCATCAGAAGAAGACAGTTCATATAGTTTGGGCGTGTCATGAGAAGAGGACAGCTGGAGTATGTCATTCTTGCCATGGAGGAACGTTGGTATCAGAATGTTGGAGGGGAGGTAAGGCAAGGGGAGACCAGGGGAGATGATGCTGGATGGTCTGACATTCTTGCCATGGAGGAACGTTGCTATCAGAATGTTGGAGGGGAGGTAAGGCAAGGGGAGACCAGGGGAGATGATGCTGGATGGTCTGACATTCTTGCCATGGAGGAACGTTGCTATCAGAATGTTGGAGGGGAGGTAAGGCAAGGGGAGACCAGGGGAGATGATGCTGGATGGTCTGACATTCTTGCCATGGAGGAACGTTGGTATCAGAATGTTGGAGGGGAGGTAAGGCAAGGGGAGACCAGGGGAGATGATGCTGGATGGTCTGACATTCTTGCCATGGAGGAACGTTGGTATCAGAATGTTGGAGGGGAGGTAAGGCAAGGGGAGACCAGGGGAGATGATGCTGGATGGTCTGACATTCTTGCCATGGAGGAACGTTGGTATCAGAATGTTGGAGGGGAGGTAAGGCAAGGGGAGACCAGGGGAGATGATGCTGGATGGTCTGACATTCTTGCCATGGAGGAACGTTGCTATCAGAATGTTGGAGGGGAGGTAAGGCAAGGGGAGACCAGGGGAGATGATGCTGGATGGTCTGACATTCTTGCCATGGAGGAACGTTGGTATCAGAATGTTGGAGGGGAGGTAAGGCAAGGGGAGACCAGGGGAGATGATGCTGGATGGTCTGACATTCTTGCCATGGAGGAACGTTGGTATCAGAATGTTGGAGGGGAGGTAAGGCAAGGGGAGACCAGGGGAGATGATGCTGGATGGTCTGACATTCTTGCCATGGAGGAACGTTGCTATCAGAATGTTGGAGGGGAGGTAAGGCAAGGGGAGACCAGGGGAGATGATGCTGGATGGTCTGACATTCTTGCCATGGAGGAAACGTTGGTATCAGAATGTTGGAGGGGAGGTAAGGCAAGGGGGAGACCAGGGGAGATGATGCTGGATGGTCTGACATTCTTGCCATGGAGGAACGTTGGTATCAGGATGTTGGAGGGGAGGTAAGGCAAGGGGAGACCAGGGGAGATGATGCTGGATGGTCTGACATTCTTGCCATGGAGGAACGTTGGTATCAGAATGTTGGAGGGGAGGTAAGGCAAGGGGAGACCAGGGGAGATGATGCTGGATGGTCTGACATTCTTGCCATGGAGGAACGTTTGCTATCAGAATGTTGGAGGGGAGGTAAGGCAAGGGGAGACCAGGGGAGATGATGCTGGATGGTCTGACATTCTTGCCATGGAGGAACGTTGGTATCAGAATGTTGGAGGGGAGGTAAGGCAAGGGGAGACCAGGGGAGATGATGCTGGATGGTCTGACATTCTTGCCATGGAGGAACGTTGGTATCAGAATGTTGGAGGGGAGGTAAGGCAAGGGGAGACCAGGGGAGATGATGCTAGGATGGTCTGACATTCTTGCCATGGAGGAACGTTGCTATCAGAATGTTGGAGGGGAGGTAAGGCAAGGGGAGACCAGGGAGATGATGCTGGATGGTCTGACATTCTTGCCATGGAGGAACGTTGCTATCAGAATGTTGGAGGGGAGGTAAGGCAAGGGGAGACCAGGGGAGATGATGCTGGATGGTCTGACATTCTTGCCACGGAGGAACGTTGGTATCAGAATGTTGGAGGGGAGGTAAGGCAAGGGGAGACCAGGGGAGATGATGCTGGATGGTCTGACATTCTTGCCATGGAGGAACGTTGGTATCAGAATGTTGGAGGGGAGGTAAGGCAAGGGGGAGACCAGGGGAGATGATGCTGGATGGTCTGACATTCATGCCATGGAGGAACGTTGCTATCAGAATGTTGGAGGGGAGGTAAGGCAAGGGGAGACCAGGGGAGATGATGCTGGATGGTCTGACATTCTTGCCATGGAGGAATGTTGGTATCAGAATGTTGGAGGGGAGGTAAGGCAAGGGGAGACCAGGGGAGATGATGCTGGATGGTCTGACATTCATGCCATGGAGGAACGTTGCTATCAGAATGTTGGAGGGGAGGTAAGGCAAGGGGAGACCAGGGGAGATGATGCTGGATGGTCTGACATTCTTGCCATGGAGGAATGTTGGTATCAGAATGTTTTGTGTGTGTTCGCTCGCTGTGAACTCCAGCGTAGTCTATACACATCCTTCTACTTCTAGTTTGTGTGGATTCGCTTTCCCTTTTACCAGTGTTCCTCGCCATCAGGTGAACTCACTCTAACTTCTGAGGTACTTGTAATTCACATCTCCAAGTCAAGGGCGAGGTATCAGAAATGACTGGCAGCACACAAGACAGAAGACTGTGGTCAGACATGATCACTAACGCACACAGCATGGACTATAATAAGTATATATATATATATATATATATATATATATATATATATATATATATATATATATATATATATATATATATATATATATATATATATATATATATATATATATATCAGTTGTGACAGATCAGGTTGTGTGACGGTTTATTCCATGCTCAGTCTTCGTAGACTTAGATGGATAGGACATCTTAGGAGGATGGATGATGGTAGAATACCAAAGGACATCTTTTTTGGTGAATTACAGATGGGTAAGAGATCTCAGGGTCGGTCCTCTACTACGATACAAAGATGTGTGTAAGCGGGACATGATTGATACAGGCATTAATAATGCACATTGGGAGCAAGTCGCCGCTGAACGTGTTGCATGGAGGGCAAACATCAGAAATGGAATAAAGACAAAGGAGAAAATTATTGCAGATAAGTCACACACCGAGCGTGCGAGACGTAAGATGGTGCATGATGGTGGAAATGACCACGTGTTCACATGCACCCACTGTGAACGGACATTTACAGCGCAGATTGGCCTTATCAGTCACATTCGCTACCATCATAGGTAAAAGTTATTATGCCTTTTTAAAGCACAAACTATCGTCTGTCAAGACGGCAAGGTGCCAATATAATGTAATCTATATATATAAAACAAAGTGTATGTATGTAAATATGTATGTCCTTAATTTTTTCGCTAACGGCCCATCCGATTGAGATGACATTTTCTACACGTCTTCCTTTCATTCCAGAGCTGCCAACTGTGATATTTTTTTAGTGTGAAATCGCCTGCTTACTCAGTATTATTTCATTTTTCATTAAAATTTATATATATAGCGAAGGGACTTAACTCTAGAAAAAGTTATTTCAAGGGGCATAACTTTTAATAACATTGTTGTATAACTTATAGTCATATTGTTGTATCGTTTTCAAAGATTTATAAACTCTTTGTCTATACTTATTTACCGGCATATGAGTTATAATAAATAATGATACAATCTTTAAGGCATTTTCAAAGTTTACATAAAAATAATGCATAATGCATAACATTGTAACTCATCTTTCTATACTTAAGAAGTTATCTAAAAGATGTTGAACAATATCATCGCATCTTTAGTGTTTTCCGCCATCATATCGACACGATTCGCTTGACAGCGCACTTCTCAGCGCTATCAAGCCAAGACGCCTTACACATTTCGACGGATTTAGGAGGCCTGGTGTTCCTTGCCAGTGAGAAGTCCTGATCGTTCGGGTCCCATCGATTGACGGACGTCGGTCGCGGCGATTGGGCAATCTTGAGCATAGCCTACGATGGGTAGCGTTGTGATGTTCTGTTGTGATAATTTGGTGTGTCCAGTGTGTGCCGCGTGGTTACACACCCGCTTCACACGCGTTATCCGGGACTGTTTCCGGATCCGGTCAGGGATATGCACTACTGACGAGCTCAAATGAGGGCGAAACTCGAGTATAGTGCTTCCATATTGACGTGGATAGGCCTTAGGTTCATAACGGAATGCGATCGGCGTTGCCAGTAGTGGGTTGTGCTCAATATTTAAATAAAAAATAGAATCAAACCAGAAGAAAGATAGAAAGTAGACATTATAAAAAGTTAGTTGCATATCTTTTGCAGGGCAGTCAACCCCAGCATTTTTCTTTTAACTGTTCGTGATTTCTGGGTAAGTTCACATTCAGTAGTTTTCCATTGCTTTCTAAACGACCGGAACCATATCATTTCATTAAAAAAAACACAACATAAGGCAGTCTGCTGCCAAATCGCCCACAGCTGTGTTTCTAGCGCAGTATGCAGGATTACGAACTGCGTCCGTAAAACCTTCGCCATGGAGCAGGCGACATCATAAACAGACTGCAACAAACAAGATGTGCAGAAAGGATAGTACATAAATGAATAGAAACAAACAAGTAAAAGAGTAGAAAATAGAAAAAAAAACATAAATATTAACCAAGAAGACAGGTAGAAGGTAGACAATATAAATGGATCGATCAATCAATCAGGTACCGTCTCCACAATGAAGGTTGGCTGCAATGGATCTCCAACACTGTCTGTCTCTCGCCTTCATTGTACATTCAGTGAGACCGCTGTTCGTCCATCTTTTGATGTTATCGTCCCACTTGTATCGTTGTGTACCTCTTGCTCGCTTGCCTTCAACCTTTGTTGGGACCGATCGGTATGGAACATCATATTGTGACTCCTGAGAATAAAATACCGTTTCATATCCCATCCGTTCTGTCTGTGCCGTCCCTAATGTAGGAGGCTCTTTGCAGAACGTGGCTCTAATCAAGAACCGCCAAAAAGTGTCTCGATCGTCTGGCAGCTCTTCTGCTTCACGCATCCTCATGCCCAAGATATCAGCTATGTCCTGATTCCATATCGGTACTGATGTACCCCTTCTTCTCCCAGGACCCATTCTTGTCATCACTGTTCTTTCAATCCGATCCGATCCGATTTGTAGAAGACAAACAAAAGTTTCCTCCTCGTTCAACCGGCTTCTTCAGCCTTGGTTACAATTGAGGTGGTTCATAGTGCGGTTTAATATTTTCCTGGTCCTTTCTGCTCTAGGCGGTTTCCACTGATGTATGCCTGCCACGGTTCCTCTTTGCCTTTGTCCTTCATTTGTTCCTTCGCCGACGATATACTCGATGCTTGCTCCGTTGCCACTGAATATACCTTTCAGTGCAATGGCTTAATTTAGTTTATTGTTGTTATTTTAGTCATACTGATATTGTATCTTTCCTTTATATTCCTTATTGCTCTTTCTTTGAAGTCACTGTGACGTTTTATACTGGTTACGTCAGCAGCAATGGACAGTCTTTCTGGTGGGTCGTGACATCATCCACGATCTTGAAATGACGTTAGTTAGTCAGTTAGTCTTTCCTCTTGAGCCTAAGGCGGCGCATAGGGCAGAAGTCATGGCTCTCCATGTCCGGCGGTTCACTGCTACCTGTTGTAAATCCTGGATGTTCACTTGGCCGTTGAATGAGCCTTCTCTGATGATGGTTCTACGCAGGGTCTCTCTTGGTCTTCCCCGTTTTCTTTTCCCTACTGGTGACCATAAGAGGGCTTGAAATGACGTGACAGATAGTAATACTGAAATAGAAGACTCAGTAAACAAATCGTTAACACGAAAACACAGCAACTAATTCTCTAGAGACGGCGAATAAACAGGCACGCTCACGCAAAGAGACAGACAGAGAAGGAGGAAGAAGGAGAGAGGGAACGATATAATTTAACAGCCTGAAAATTAGTTTCCAGCAGAGAAGACAACTGTTGTACTCACTAATTTGCCAGCATTTACAGCCGTGATTGGCGCAGGTTGAACCGGCTTCCGATGACGTAAGCCGATGACTGTGCAAGGTGCGAATATCAGGAAGAGAGCACATGGGCCCCAGACCAAGGCCGTGTCTTGGAAACACTGGGAGAATTTAGGCCACGATGACGTCATAAACTCCGTTTGGTTCTGTGGATGTGTTCATAAAGAATAATGTATTGTTTAAGAGGGATAGATTGTCGCGTTAATGTGGTGGATTAGCAGTCGCGTTACCGTGGTGGATAGACAGTCGCGTTAATGTGGTGGATAGACAGTCGCATTACCGTGGTGGATAGACAGTCGAGGAGGACAGCGAGAGAAAAGTCTTGACAGTCATGGCACGGACAGTCAACACGCGAACTGTTACATGCCTTTGGAGATCGCAAGATGTGGACAAGCATGATCACCCACGCCAGTCGAAAAGGTACTTGATGACGATGACGATGACGACCTTCATTTTATATTAAAGAATCATCATCATCATCCTCATCATCATCATCATCATCATCATCATCATCATCATCATCATCATCCTCATCATCATCATCATCATCATCATCATCATCATCACCACCACCATCATCATCATCATCATCATCATCATCATCATCATCATCATCATCATCATCATCTCATCAGTAGTGGCATATAGCCTCGGTAGCACGCCAATCTCATATTTATAATCAACAGTGGCATTTTGATATCCATCCATCCATCATGTGCCATGCCGGTAAGCGTGGGCGGTCATGTTCTGCCATCTCACTCGATCTCCATTTCAAAAATTAGTTTAGTTTAGTTGCCGGATAAGTGCTCTGTTCTACTCCTAACTCAAGCCTGAGTCCGGAGAATCTCGGCTCAGTGCACGACCTCCGTAGCACCGGCGAGTATCCTGAAGTATTTTTGGTAGATTTTTAACTCGAAATTTATGTTTCTCTTTTTCAACTGCCAATGGATTTTTTACGTGCGCAACAATACACACGGGCGTCCGATCTCACTATCCAGAGACCAGGGGAAATGTTATTACTAGAAGTCCACGTGAAAAAATCCCGGCCCTCACCGGGGCTTGACACCACACCTCGAGACCACTCAGCGCCCTATACATTTCAAAAAATGGATACATTTCAACACTGACATTGTTCAGCATTTCGTCCATCACAAATACAATCTTACCCATAATGGAGTATCACAGAACTGGATGGACGGCGACATCTTGAGCCCGTGGATGTGATCCCAGGTCCGCTAAGTCCAAAAGTAGATAGATATCTACAGATCCACACGAAGGTGTTCGCGCAAATGTGAACACTTCCCTGCAGGTCGCTACAGTATTTTATCCCATATGAGGAATGTTGTCCTGGTAACAAGGCGTACACGGAACGGTAACGGAACCGATTGGGACTCTTCGCTGACTGTTGAAGATGAGAACGGAGCACGTATGGGAATATCCCAAGTGCTGTGATATCGATTCTTGACTCAACTTCACTGGACTCATAAATTCACAGCATTGATCTACACTTATTAAAGTAGATGACAAAAGTAGAGGTTAGAGGACAAATTAGACAAATTAAATTTTGAAAACTATGGTGGCCATACGCCGGCTCCCTGACCGAGGAGTTAGCATCTTTCTCCGTTAACCCCGAATACTCTCGTGGTTGACGTGAGTGCACGAGAATTGGAAGCGGTTCGAGTCGCACCAGTAACTTATGAGAGTATGGAGCCGGTCGCTCAGAAAGTCGTGGCGTGCTGATGAGCGTAATCTAGCCTAGGAATCAACATACAGCTGAAAGATGCTGATGTTGACTGCAATATCCTGAAACAGGATGGAAACGCGGGGGGAAAAAATGGTGGCTATGCGGAGATTCGAACCTGTCGCCTCCAAATTACCACAGTGCGTAGTTGAAGGAACTTGTTTACTGTCACGCCCCGCTCTTGGGAAAAGCAATTTATACTAAGAGATTTCCAATAACAACAAAAATTAACTGCGAAATATAAACGAAAACACCGCAAAGTTATGTATTATACTAGTTCTATAATCATCCGAAATGGGACTATTCGTTTATTCCATTCAGATGAATGTAACAAACACATTTAACACACTTGACACAGCAACATCCAGCTAGGGTTTGTACTACGCGTCTGTGAGAATAACAATTTGTCTCGCTCTGTATGGTAATTCATTAGTAACGCTGATTCAGTGGCCCATCGTGGCCATGAACGTGTGTGTGTGTGTTATTTCTTGCCGTCTCATCTTATAGTTCTAGAATAACCATTACGACATATTACTTGGTTAATAAACACCGTCATAATCAAGTCGCTTGCCCCGAGTAGACCAACAGTCTCTGACAATTCTATCGTAAGCCAACTGTCCCGCTCCTGTTGCTGCCATGTTACATTGTGAGAAATCTCGGATCTATCTGTGCTGTGGTTGTGGATCTATCTGTGCTGTGGTTGTGGATCTATCTGTGCTGTGGTTGGGATCTATCTGTGCTGTGGTTGTGGATCTATCTGTGCTGTGGTTGTGGATCTATCTGTGCTGTGGTTGTGGATCTATCTGTGCTGTGGTTGTGGATCTATCTGTGCTGTGGTTGTGGATCTATCTGTGCTGTGGTTGTGGATCTATCTGTGCTGTGGTTGTGGATCTATCTGTGCTGTGGTTGTGGATCTATCTGTGCTGTGGTTGTGGATCTATCTGTGCTGTGGTTGTGGATCTATCTGTGCTGTGGTTGTGGATCTATCTGTGCTGTGGTTGTGGATCTATCTGTGCTGTGGTTGTGGATCTATCTGTGCTGTGGTTGTGGATCTATCTGTGCTGTGGTTGTGGATCTATCTGTGCTGTGGTTGTCCTCTTTTTGGCTTCCCTTCTAGACCTTCTTCTATACTGGAAGGTCCCGCTATACGTCACTTCGGTTTACGTCGTTTCGCTATACTATAACGTCGTTGTCACATAGGGAACTAACGTCACTTTACGTCGCTACGTTTCGCCATAATGTCGTTTTGAGGCCGGCGATCGGGCTGTTAATATCGGTAAAGTCCATGGTTTACCTCCAACCACGGTAAGGACAATTCATGCATGTGCTGACAAAATCAAAGAGGGTGCTAAAAACGTAACACCGTTGAGTGCTTCCAAGATCACTCGTACCAGAAGTACTTTTATGGAGAACATGGAAGCACTATTGGCGGTCTGGATTGAAGACCAGAATCAATTGAATATGCCTGTGAGCAAGATAGTTTTCCAAGAGAAAGCAAAGTCTCTCTGTGAAGATCGAGCTAAGAAAGCGGTTGAGAACAGTACTAGTAGTGCTGATGATAGTTTTGGAGCGAGTCGTGGTTGGTTTGGGCGCTTTAAGAAGCGTTCACACCTGCACGACATTCAGACAACAGGTGAAGCGGTGAGTGCTGATACTGCAGCTGGAGTGCGTTTCCATGCAGAGTTAAAGGCCATGATTAAGGAGGGTGGTTACTGTGCAGCAGACATTGGACAAATTTTTTTTGTTCAAGCAGAGAAGAGCCAGGTAAAAGGCAGGAAGAGGTTACAGAATCATCCTCAGATGAAGAAGCAGAATGTTATGCCTCTACGTCCCAATAACTCTACCACTCGCCCTCCAACCCACCTCTATTTAGCTAATAAATATCAACAACCATCAAAATAAACATTACATAATACACTGTATTTCATTTAATTCTATGGGAAATATTGTTTTGCTATACGTCGTTTCACTTAAAGTCGTGTTTTCCAAGAACGTAACCCCATCGTAAACAGGTGCCTTCCAGTAGTTATCTTTTATTCATATCTTTTTTACGTGCCCAAAATATTTCATTTTCTTTAGTATTTTTTCTTAATTTAAACCCAAACTGTTTAAAAACTGAACTGTTTTGGGTTTGACCTCTTTTTTCCATGCAAAAGTATTTTGTATACTTCTCTGTACACTTACATTCACAGGAAATATTTTGCAAACATTTTTTGTCCCTAAGTGATTCAAAAGAGGCTTTTTCCCGAAAGGTCCAGGCGGGTTCTGCGTGAAATTCCACGCATCGAATCGCTGCGGAGATCTGTTGTCCATTGAGTCCCTTCACCTTTTGTTCTGGGATTAAAAGGGGGGGTTTAGGGAAATGAACGAGTTGATAAAACTTGCTGGCCCTTGGGGATCCCCTGTTTGATGGCCCGCCCCTGGATCGTGTCGATGTTATTAAAGCCCTTGAGAGATGCAAGAACGGAGGGGTCTGACGCCAGTGAAACTACTCGTTGCCAGAATGAGAGACCAGGAGTAACAAATTTGGGACGGGCCCGATTTGGGAGAAAACAGGATGATTTTCCTCGTCCAAAACCCAAAAGAGAACTGTCCCCCTGTATATTAGCCACCGGACGCTGTACATGTTTGGGGAGTGGGGGGAGGGAATCTGAGGGGCCTATGGAAAATTGTCCGGAGTGCAAGGATGATACTCCCCCAAAAAAACCCATATTTGCTTTTTCAAAGGTTTCATAAATGTCCAAAATTTTGGGGCCCCTTCACCCGCCACGGGGAAATTTCGCATGCTATCAGGACGCTGGCTATTTTTTGTAGAAAAAGTTCCCATTGAGGGTATAAATTTACGCTGCGAGGTATAATTTGAAATTTTTTGATACAAGTTATCATAATCATTATTTGGTTTTTTTTTGCATTGAGAAAAAATAACTTTGGTGCTGTGAATATAATATCAAAAGTTGATACGGTTTTATACGGTAAATTTTTGTCTTTGTTGCAATTTACTTTTTAAATTGACGCGGTGGGATATCCCTGTCAAAAAAATTGATAGTCTTTTCATTGTCATTAAATTTTATTTTCTGGAAATCTCAAAAAGTAGGACTGGGCATTTTTTTTTTTCCCTTCTGCGTAAAATTCATTTTGAGGTCACTAACCCATAATGTTATTTTCAGTGGTTTATATACTGTTGCTTTTTTTTGTGATTGTTTGCTGATAAAGGCTTAAAACCCTCCAACGCCATTTATCTTCCTTAACAGTGTTTTAAAATTTTTTGGGGGAACTGCGGTAAGGCTGTGAAAATGTAAACAAAAAATATAAAAACACAAAGTAATGCAGCTTACATAACAGAATTACGGACACATACAGACGTTGCAGAGAAAAGGGCCCTTTACAGCAAACAAAATACATACACAAAAACCAAAAGTATAGTCAAAGGTATTGCTGCCGTACATTCCGCGTGTTCTGTGTTTATCATAATCAAAGTATTTCTAAGGGGCATAGATGTCAACAACCTCAAGCTGACTGTGCTTCTTAAGGCAGACGGGCCGATGGCCAGGGAAGCAACTGAGGGACCTGTTGAAGGAGACGGCAGGGAAGCAACTGAGGGACCTCTGACATGTCTGAAGGCAGACGGTCGGGAAGCAACTGAGGGACCTTTTGACATGTCTGAAGGCACACTGGGCAGACGGTCAGGGAAGCAACGAGGGACCTCTGACATGTCTGAAGTCAGACGGTCAGGGAAGCAACTGATGGACCTCTGACATGTCTGAAGGCAGACGGTCAGGGAAGCAACTGATGGACCTCTGACATGTCTGAAGGCAGACGGTCAGGGAAGCAACTGAGGGACCTCTGACATGTCTGAAGGCACACTGGGCAGACGGTCGGGAAGCAACTGAGGAACTTCTGAAGGCAAGGGGCAGACGGTCGGGGAAGAAAAGGGGCCCTAATTTGGGGGGGGGGAGGGAAGCAACTGAGGGACCTCTGACATGTCTGAAGGCACACTGGGCAGACGGTAGGGAAAAAGGGGACCTTGACATGTCTGAAGGCACACGGGGCCCGAGCCGGGGAAAGCAACTGAGGGCCCCTTAATGTCTGAAGGCACACTGGGCGAGGCAGGGAAGCAAACTGAGGGCCCTCTGACATGTCTAAAGGGCACACTGGGCAGACGGTCGGGGAAAGAAACTGAGGAACATGTCTGAAGGGACTGGGCATACGGTCAGGGAAGAAAATGAGGGACCTCTGACATGTCTGAAGGCACACTGGGCGGGGCGGTCAGGGAAGCAACTGGGGAAACGTGTTGAAGGCAACTGGGCAGACGGCAGGGAACAACTGGGGGACTTGAAGCAAAGGCAGACGGTCAGGGAAGCATGAGGACCTTGACATGTCTGAAGGAAAGGGGAGAAAAAATTTAAGCAAGGCCAGGGGAAGGGGCAGGGAGAAGGGGGGATCTAAAAGGGGGGCCCCCCGGGGGGGAAAGCAACTGGGGGATTGACAGCTGGGCAACGGGGAGATGGGACCAACTGAGGGCCCTTTGAAGTCAAGGACATGGGAAGGTAGGGAGGAAAGGGGGCCCGACATGTCTGAAGGCAATGGGCAGACGGTCAGGAAGCAACTGGGGGCCCTTGTTCTGAAGGCACACGGGGCCCGAGCCAGGGAAAAAAATGGGGGAACATGTCTGAAGCAAGGGCAGACGGCAGGAAGCAACTGAGGAACATGTCTGAAGGCAGACTGGGCAACGGTCAGGGAAGCAATGAGGGACCTCTGACATGTCTAAAGGCACACGGGCGAGCAGGGAAGCAACTGGGGGACCTCTGACATGTCTGAAGGCCCACTGGGCAGACGGTCAGGGAAGCAACTGAGGAACATGTCAAAGGGCAACTGGGCAGACGGTCAGGGAAAAAAGGGGCCCAAATTTCACCGGGGAGCCAGGGAAGCAACGGGGACCTCTGAATGTCTGAAGGCACACTGGGCAGACGGTCAGGGAAGCAACTGAGGGACCTCTGACATGTCTGAAGGCACACGGGGCAGAGGGGGAAACAACTGAGGAACATGTCTGAAAGGGCGAAGGGGAAGAAAAGGGGGACCTCTGACATGCTGAAGGCACACTGGGCAGACGGTCAGGGAAGAAAATGAGGAACAGCTGAAGGCAACTGGCAGACGGTCAGGGAAGCAACAGGAACATGTCTAAAGGGCAAATGGGCAGACGGTCAGGGAAGCAACTGAGGAACTTCTGAAAAACCTGGGCAACTGGAAAAAAAAACGAGGAACACTGGGGGGCCCGACGGGGGGAAGCAACTGGGAAACCCGACACTAAAGGGAAAAGGGGAAAGGGGGGGCAACTGGAGCCCCTTCAGGAAGCAACTGGGCCGATGCCAGGGAAGCAACGAGGACCCTGACCGTCTGAAGGCAACTGGGCAACGGTCAGGGAAGCAACTGAGGGACCTCTGACATGTCTGAAGCACACTGGGCAGACGGTCAGGGAAGCAATGAGGAACTTCTGAAGGCCGAGGGAACGGCAGGGAAGAAGGGGAGTTTTGAAGGGGGGGGGGGGGGGGGGGGTTGACACTGGGCCCCGGGGGGAGGCGGGGGGGGATTGGTCTGGGAATGGGGGGTGGGGGAGGTTGCATGTCTGAAGGTGGGGGGTAGGGAAGCAATGGGGGAACATGTCTGAAGGCAACTGGGCAGACGGTCAGGGAAGCAACTGAGGGACCTCTGACATGTCTGAAGCACACTGGGCAGCGGGGGGAAGCAACTGAGGGACCTCTGACATGTCTGAAGGCACACTGGGCAGACGGTCAGAAGCAACTGGGGACCTCTGACATGTCTAAAGGCACACGGGGCCCGAGCCGGGAAGCAACGGGGGAACATGTTGAAGGAACGGGCAGACGGTCAGGGAAGCAACTGAGGGACCTCTGACATGCTAAAGGACACTGGGCAGACGGTCAGGGAAGCAACTGAGGGAACATGTCTGAAGGCAACTGGGAAACGGTCAGGGAAGCAACTGAGGGCCCTGACATGTCTGAAGGCACACTGGGCAGACGGTCAGGGAAGCAACTGAAAACCCTTGTTTAAAGGCAGATGGCAGACGGTCAGGGAAGCAACTGAGGACCTCTGACATGTCTGAAGGCAGACGGTCAGGGAAGAAACCTGAGGGACCTCTGACATGTCTGAAGGCAGACGGTCAGGGAAGCAACTGAGGGACCCTGACATGTCTGAAGCACACTGGAAACGTCAGGGAAGCAACTGGGGGGACCTCTGACATGTCTGAAGGCACACTGGGCAGACGGTCAGGGAAGAAACTGAGGACCTCTGACATGTCTAAAGGGCAACTGGAAAGACGGTCAGGGAAGCAACTGAGGGACCTCTGACATGTCTAAAGGCACACTGGGCGGGACGTCAGGGAAGCAACTGAGGAACATGTCTGAAGGCAGATGGGCAACGGTCAGGGAAGCAACTGAGGGACCTCTGACATTCTGAAGGCACACTGGGCAGACGGTCAGGGAAGCACTAAAGGACCTCTGACATGTCTAAAGGGCAACGGGGCAGACGGTCAGGGAAGCAACTGGGGGCCCTTCTAAACAGCTGGGCAGACGGTCAGGGAAGCAACTGAGGACCTCTGACATGTCTGAAGGCAGACGGTCAGGGAAGAAACCTAAGGACCTCTGACATTCTGAAGGGCAGACGGTCAGGGAAGCAACTGAGGGACCTCTGACATGTCTGAAGGCACACTGGGCAGACGGTCAGGGAAGCAACTGAGGGACCTCTGACATGTCTGAAGGCACACTGGGCAGACGGTCAGGGAAGCAACTGAGGGACCTCTGACATGTCTGAAGGCACATGGGCAGGCGGTCGGGAAGCAACTGAGGGACCTCTGACATGTCTGAAGGCACACTGGGCCGATGCCACGGAAGCAACTGAGGGCCCTCTGAATTTTGAAGGCACACTGGGCAGACGGTCAGGGAAGAAAAGAGGGACCTCTGACATGTCTGAAGGCACACTGGGCAGACGGTCAGGGAAGCAACTGAGGAACCTCTGGCATGTCTGAAGGCAGACTGGAAAAACGGTCAGGAAGCAACTGAGGGCCCTCTGACATGTCTGAAGGCCATGGGCAGACGGTCAGGGAAGCAATGAGGGACCTCTGACATGTCTGAAGGCACACTGGGCAGACGGTCAGGGAAGCAACTGAGGAACAGTCTAAAGGGCCCAGACTGGGCAGACGGTCAGGGAAGCAACTGAGAGACCTCTGACATGTCTGAAGGCACATGGGCCGATGCCAGGGAAGCAACTGAGGGACCTCTGACAGGGTCTGAAGGCAACTGGGCAGACGGTCGGGGAAGAACTGGGGGAAACTCTGACATGTCTAAAGGGCCACTGGGCAGACGGTCAGGGAAAAAAACCGAGGAACATGTCTGAAGGCAGACTGGGCAGACGGTCAGGGAAGCAATGAGGGACCTCTGACATTTGAAGGCACACGGGGCAGACGGTCAGGGAAGCAATGAGGGACCTCTGACATTTTTTAAAGGGCACACTGGGCAGACGGTCAGGGAAGCAACTGAGGGACCTCTGACATGTCTGAAGGCCCACTGGCAGACGGTCGGGGAAGCAACTGAGGACCTTGACATGTCTAAAGGCAACTGGGCAGACGGTCAGGGAAGCAACTGAGGGACCTCTGACATGTCTGAAGGCACACTGGGCAGACGGTCAGGGAAGCAACTGAGGAACATGTCTGAAGGCAGACTGGGCATACGGTCAGGGAAGCAACTGAGGGACCTCTGACATATCTGAAGGCACACTGGGCAGACGGTCAGGGAAGCAGCTGAGGGACCTCTGACATGTCTGAAGGCACACTGGGCAGACGGTCAGGGAAGCAACTGAGGGACCTCTGACATGTCTGAAGGCACACTGGGCAGACGGTCAGGGAAGCAACTGAGGAACGTGTCTGAAGGCAGACTGGGCAGACGGTCAGGGAAGCAACTGAGGGACCTCTGACATGTCTGAAGGCAGACGGTCAGGGAAGCACCTAATGGACCTCTGACATATCTGAAGGCAGACGGTCAGGGAAGCAACTGAGGGACCTCTGACATGTCTGAAGGCACACTGGGCAGACGGTCAGGGAAGCAACTGAGGGACCTCTGACATGTCTGAAGGCACACTGGGCAGACGGTCAGGGAAGCAACTGAGGACCTCTGACATGTCTGAAGGCACACTGGGCAGGCGGTCAGGGAAGCAACTGAGGGACCTCTGACATGTCTGAAGGCACACTGGGCCGATGCCAGGGAAGCAACTGAGGGACCTCTGACATGTCTGAAGGCACACTGGGCAGACGGTCAGGGAAGCAACTGAGGGACCTCTGACATGTCTGAAGGCACACTGGGCAGACGGTCAGGGAAGCAACTGAGGAACATGTCTGAAGGCAGACTGGGCAGACGGTCAGGGAAGCAACTGAGGGACCTCTGACATGTCTGAAGGCACACTGGGCAGACGGTCAGGGAAGCAACTGAGGGACCTCTGACATGTCTGAAGGCACACTGGGCAGACGGTCAGGGAAGCAACTGAGGGACCCCTGACATGTCTGAAGGCACACTGGGCAGACGGTCAGGGAAGCAACTGAGGGACCTCTGACATGTCTGAAGGCACACTGGGCAGACGGTCAGGGAAGCAACTGAGGGACCTCTGACATGTCTGAAGGCACACTGGGCAGACGGTCAGGGAAGCACACTGAGGGACTCTGACATGTCTGAAGGCACACTGGGCAGGACGGTCAGGGAAGCAACTGAGGAACCTTCTGACATGTCTGAAGGCACACTGGGCAGAGACGGTCAGGGAAGCAACTGAGGGACCTCTGACATGGTCTGAAGGCACACTGGGCAGACGGTCAGGGAAGCAACTGAGGGACCTCTGACATGTCTGAAGGCACACTGGGCAGACGGTCAGGGAAGCAACTGAGGGACCTCTGACATGTCTGAAGGCACACTGGGCAGACGGTCAGGGAAGCAACTGAGGAACCTCTGACATGTCTGAAGGCACACTGGGAGATGTGTATAAGAGACAGGGGCAGACGGTCAGGGAAGCAACTGAGGGAACCCTCTGACATGTCTGAAGGCACACTGGGCAGACGGTCAGGGAAGCAACTGAGGGACCTCTGACATGTCTGAAGGCACACTGGGCAGACGGTCAGGGAAGCAACTGAGGAACCTCTGACATGTCTGAAGGCACACTGGGCAGACGGTCAGGGAAGCAACTGAGGGACCTCTGACATGTCTGAAGGCACACTGGGCAGACGGTCAGGGAAGCAACTGAGGAACCTCTGACATGTCTGAAGGCACACTGGGCAGACGGTCAGGGAAGCAACTGAGGAACCTCTGACATGTCTGAAGGCACACTGGGCAGACGGTCAGGGAAGCAACTGAGGAACCTCTGACATGTCTGAAGGCACACTGGGCAGACGGTCAGGGAAGCAACTGAGGAACCTCTGACATGTCTGAAGGCACACTGGGCAGACGGTCAGGGAAGCAACTGAGGAACCTCTGACATGTCTGAAGGCAGCACTGGGCAGGACGGTCAGGAAGCAACTGAGGACCTCTGACATGTCTGAAGGCACACTGGGCAGACGGTCAGGGAAGAAAACTGAGGAACCTCTGACAGTCTGAAGGCACACTGGGCAGACGGTCGGGGAAGAAACTGAGGGACCTCTGACATGTCTGAAGGCACACTGGGCAGACGGTCAGGGAAGCAACTGAGGACACATGTCGAAGGCAGACTGGGCATACGGTCGGGAAGCAACTGAGGGACCCTGACATGTCTGAAGGCCACTGGGCAGACGGTCGGGGAAAGAAACTGAGGGACCTCTGACATGTCTGAAGGCACACTGGGCAGACGGTCAGGGAAGCAACTGAGGAACATGTCTGAAGGCAGACTGGGCAGACGGTCGGGAAGCAACTGAGGGCCCTCTGACATGTCTGAAGGCACACGGGGCCCCGATGCCAGGGAAGCAACTGAGGGACCTCTGACATGTCTGAAGGCAACGGGCAGAGGTCAGGGAAGCAATGAGGGACCTCTGACATGTCTGAAGGCACACTGGGCAGACGGTCAGGGAAGCAACTGAGGGGACCTCTGACAGTCTGAAGCACACTGGGCAGACGGTCAGGGAAGCAACTGAGGACCTCTGACATGTCTGAAGGCACACTGGGCAGACGGTCAGGGAAGCAACTGAGGGACCTCTGACATGTCTGAAGGCACACTGGGCAGATGGTCAGGGAAGCAACTGAGGGACCTCTGACATGTCTGAAGGCACACTGGGCAGATGGTCAGGGAAGCAACTGAGGGACCTCTGACATGTATCTGAAGGCACACTGGGCAGACGGTCAGGGAAGCAACTGAGGGACCCTCTGACATGTCCTGAAGGCACACTGGGCAGACGGTCAGGGAAGCAACTGAGGACCTCTGACATGTCGAAGGCACACTGGGCAGGACGGTCAGGGAAGCAAACTGAGGAACCTCTGACATGTCTGAAGGCACACTGGGCAGACGGTCAGGGAAGCAACTGAGGAACCTCTGACATGTCTGAAGGCACACTGGGCAGACGGTCAGGGAAGCAACTGAGGGACCTCTGACATGTCTGAAGGCACACTGGGCAGACGGTCAGGGAAGCAACTGAGGGACCTCTGACATGTCTGAAGGCACACTGGGCAGACGGTCAGGGAAGCAACTGAGGGACCTTGACATGTCTAAAGGGCACATGGGCAGACGGTCGGGGAAGCAATGAGGGACCTCTGAATTTGAAGGCACATGGGCAGACGGTCAGGGAAGAACTGGGGGACCTCTGAATGTCTAAAGGGCACCTGGGCAGACGGTCGGGGAAGCAATGGGGGAACCTCTGACATGTCTAAAGGCACACTGGGCAGACGGTCAGGGAAGCAATGGGGAAACCCTCGACAGTTAAAGGGCCACGGGGGCAGACGGTCGGGGAAAGAAAACTGAGGAACCTCTGACTTTCTAAAGGGCACACTGGGCAGACGGTAGGGAAGCAATGGGGAAAACCCCTCTGACATGTCTAAAGGCACACTGGGCAGACGGTCAGGGAAGAAACTGAGGAACCTCTGACATGTTGAAGGACACGGGGGCAGACGGTCAGGGAAGAACGAGGAACCTCGACATGTCTGAAGGCACAGGGGGCAGACGGTCAGGGAAGCAACTGGGGAAAATCGACATGTCTAAAGGCAGACAGAAAGGGGAAGCAACTGATGGACCTCTGACATGTCTGAAGCACACTAGGCAGACGGTCGGGGAAGCAACGAGGAACTCTGACTGTCAAAAGGCAGACAGCCAGGGAAGCAACTGAGGCCCTCTGACATGTCTAAAGGCAGACGGCAGGAAGCAACTGGGAGACCCTGACATGTCTGAAGGCGACGGTCATGAAGAAACAAAAGGGACCTCTCCATGTCTGAAGAAATTTGGGGGACCTCTGAAGTCTAAAGGACACTGGGCAGACGGTCAGGGAAGCAACTGATGGACCTCTGACATGTCTGAAGGCAGAGGCCCAGGGAGCAACTGATGGACTCTGATGTAAAGGGCAGACTGGGAGACGGTCAGGGAAGCAACGGGACTTGGATGCTGAAGCAGACTGGACAGACGGTCAGGGAAGCAATGAGGAACCTCTGGCATGTATGAAGGCAGGACAGCCAGGGAAGCAACTGATGGACCTCTGACATGTCTGAGCAGACAGCCAGGGAAGCAACGGAGGAACCTCTGACATGTCTGAAGGCACCACTGGGCAGACGGTAGGAAGCAACTGAGGGACCTCTGACATGTCTGAAGGCACACTGGGCAGACGGTCAGGAAGCAACTGAGGGACCCTCTGACATATCTGTAAGGGCACACACTGGGCAGACGGTCAGGGAAGCAATGAGGGACCTCTGACATGTCTGAAGGCACACTGGGCAGACGGTCAGGGAAGCAACTGAGGGAACCTCTGACCATGTCTGAAGGCACACTGGGCAGACGGTCAGGGAAGCAACTGAGGAACCTCTGACATGTCTGAAGGCACACTGGCAGACGGTCAGGGAAGCAACTGCGGAACCCTCTGACATGTCTGAAGGCACACTGGGCAGACGGTCAGGGAGCAACTGAGGAACCTCTGACATGTCTGAAGGCACACTGGGCAGACGGTCAGGGAAGCAACTGAGGAACCTCTGACATGTCTGAAGGCACACTGGGCAGACGGTCAGGGAAGCAACTGAGGAACCTCTGACATGTCTGAAGGCACACTGGGCAAACGGTCAGGGAAGCAACTGAGGAACCTCTGACATGTCTAAAGGCAGACAGCAAGGGAAGCAACTGATGGACCTCTGACATGTCTGAAGGCACACTAGGCAGACGGTCAGGGAAGCAACCGAGGAACCTCTGACATGTCTAAAGGCAGACAGCCAGGGAAGCAACTGATGGACCTCTGACATGTCTGAAGGCAGACGGTCAGGGAAGCAACTGGGAGACCTCTGACATGTCTGAAGGCAGACGGTCGAAGCAACAGAAGGACCTCTCACATGTCTGAAGCAATTGGGGGACCTCTGACATGTCTAAAGGCACACTGGGCAGACGGTCAGGGAAGCAACTGATGGACCTCTGACATGTCTGAAGGCAGACGGTCATGGAAGCAACAGAAGGACCTCTGACATGTCTGAAGGCAGACAGCCAGGGAAGCAACTGATGGACATCTGACATGTCTGAAGGCAGACAGCCAGGGAAGCAACTGAGGAACCTCTGACATGTCTGAAGGCAGACAGCCAGGGCAGCAAATGATGGACCTCTGACATGTCTGAAGGCAGACTGGACAGACGGCCAGGGAAGCAACTGAGGGACCTCTGACATGTCTGAAGGCAGACAGCCAGGGAAGCAACTGATGGACCTCTGACATGTCTGAAGGCAGACAGCCAGGGAAGCAACTGAGGAACCTCTGACATGTCTGAAGGCACACTGGGCAGACGGTCAGGGAAGCAACTGAGGAACCTCTGACATGTCTGAAGGCACACTGGGCAGACGGTCAGGGAAGCAACTGAGGAACCTCTGGCATGTCTGAAGGCAGACTGGACAGACGGTCAGGGAAGCAACTGATGGACCTCTGACATGTCTGAAGGCAGACAGCCAGGGAAGCAACTGATGGACCTCTGACATGTCTGAAGGCAGACTGGACAGACGGTCAGGGAAGCAAATGATGGACCTCTGGCATGTCTGAAGGCAGACTGGACAGACGGTCAGGGAAGCAACTGAGGAACCTCTGGCATGTATGAAGGCAGACAGCCAGGGAAGCAACTGATGGACCTCTGACATGTCTGAAGGCAGACAGCCAGGGAAGCAACTGAGGAACCTCTGACATGTCTGAAGGCACACTGGGCAGACAGCCAAGGAAGCAACTGAAGAACCTCTGACATGTCTGAAGGCACACTGGGCAGACGGTCAGGGAAGTAACTGAGGGACCTCTGACATGTCTGAAGGCAGACGGCCAGGGAAGCAACTGATGGACCTCTGACATGTCTGAAGGCAGACGGCCAGGGAAGCAACTGATGGACCTCTGGCATGTCTGAAGGCACACTGGACAGACGGTCGGGGAAGCAACTGATGGACCTCTGGCATGTCTGAAGGCACACTGGACAGACGGCAGGGAAGCAACTGATGGACCTCTGGCATGTCTGAAGGCACACTGGACAGACGGCAGGGAAGCAACTGATGGACCTCTGGCATGTCTGAAGGCACACTGGACAGACGGCCAGGGAAGCAACTGATGGACCTCTGGCATGTCTGAAGGCACACTGGACAGACGGCCTGGGAAGCAACTGATGGACCTCTGGCATGTCTGAAGGCACACTGGACAGACGGTCAGGGAAGCAACTGATGGACCTCTGACATGTCTGAAGGCAGACAGCCAGGGAAGCAACTGAGGGACCTCTGACATGTCTGAAGGTAGACGGCCAGGGAAGCAACTGAGGAACCTCTGACATGTCTGAAGGCAGACTGGACAGACGGTCAGGGAAGCAACTGAGGAACCTCTGGCATGTCTGAAGGCAGACTGGACAGACGGTCAGGGAAGCAACTGAGGGACCTCTGACATGTCTGAAGGCAGACTGGACAGACGTCAGGGAAGCAACTGAGGAACCTCTGGCATGTCTGAAGGCAGACTGGACAGACGGCCAGGGAAGCAACTGAGGGACCTGTGACATGTCTGAAGGCAGACGGTCATGGAAGCAACAGAAGGACCTCTGACATGTCTCAAGCAATTGGGGGACCTCTGACATGTCTGAAGGCAGACGGTCAGGGAAGCAACTGAGGGACCTCTGACATGTCTGAAGGCAGACAGCCAGGGAAGCAACTGAGGGACCTCTGACATGTCTGAAGGCAGACAGCCAGGGAAGCAACTGAGGGACCTCTGACATGTCTGACGGCAGACAGCCAGGGAAGCAACTGAGGGACCTCTGACATGTCTGACGGCAGACAGCCAGGGAAGCAACTGAGGAACCTCTGACATGTCTGAAGGCAGACAGCCAGGGAAGCAACTGAGGGACCTCTGACATGTCTGACGGCAGACAGCCAGGGAAGCAATTGAGGGAACCTTAAACTGAGCATGTGGTGCAAGACCCATATGTTTATAGACCAAATGGTAATCCGTGGGTGCAACAGATGTCTTCTCTGCCGGAAACTAATTTTCAGACTGTTAAATTATATCGTTCCCTCTCTACTTCTCTGTTTGTCTCTTTGCGTGCGCGTGCCTGTTTATTCGCCGTCTCTAGAGAATTAGTTGCAGTGTTTTCGTGTTAACGATTTGTTTACTGTGTCTTCTATTTCAATATTACTATCTGTCACGTCATTTCACGATCGTGGATGACGTCATGACCTTCCAGAAAGACTGTTCATTGCTGCTGACGTAACCAGTATAAAACGTCACAGTGGCTTGAAAGAAAGAGCAATAAAGAATATAATGGTGGGTGATGTGGTCAATATTACGCCTTTACTTCCCACAACATTTTCAGATACCCATTGTAGGCTGACTGCCAACAGTCTGCCATCTACTGCATAAAGTACACTGCGGTAAGGTAAAGGACAGGGGGAAATGGGGGGGGGGGGGGGGGGGGGGGGGTAGAAATCTTGAACTTGAAGAATTAAGGCCATGTTGCTAGTGCAGTCTCCGCATTGCTAGTGCAGTCTCCGCCAACTGTGCAGACTAGGGTTTTCTTTTTGCCCCCCGAAAAAAAATAAATCCAACTTTACAGAGGATTCAAACCCAGATCTCCCAAAGGAGTTAGCTTATTTGCGTATCCTTTACAGAATGTTGCAGTCAACCACAGCATATTTTGGTTGTTTGTGATCTCTTGGCAAGTTTAAGTTCAGTAGCTGTCACTGCTTCTAAACGACCGGCACTCATACCATTTTATAAAAATCAATGCAAGGCGGTCTGCTGCCAAATCCCCTACAGCTGTGTTTCGAACACAGTATGTGACTGCATCTGTAATCCCTTTGCCATTCATCACAGAGCCGACCTTGAAGGAGAACCTGGCGATCTAGCCACTGGATCAGCCACTCTAAATGCTAACTCAATCAGGTGCCATCTCCACAATGAAGGGTGGCTGCAATGAATCTCCAACACTGTCTGTCTCTCGCCGTGACTGTACATTCTGTCAGGCTAATGTTCGTCCATCTCTTGATGTTATCTTCCCACTTGTATCGTTGTCTAAATCTTGTTCGCTTGTCCTCAGCCTTGCCCTCCAGTATGGTTTTATAAGAGTATCAGTTTTAACGTGGACAAAAATTTCACTTGCCTCCCTTTTTTGCCATCAAACTTTTTTTCATTCCAGTTTTTCTAGAACCTCTGCATTTTATTGTTTTGTCTCCATGAAATACGACCCATTTGTCTGTATATCCACACTCCAGGGGTTTTCTACTTCTAGTTGCTTGTTCAATGTCCAGGCTTCTGAGCCATACAGTAGCCTTAAATATACGTAGTATTTGACAATTCTTTTTTTAAAGGTTTTTAATCTCTCTTGATGTTTAAAACTATTTCATGCTGTTGAAAGCATTTTTTTGGGCCCTGCATATTCTCTTTTTTATTTCTATTTCACTTCTGCCCTCATCTGTTATTTATGTCCAAAATAGGAGAAATTTTTACTTGTTCTAGACTCCCCGTTTACTGTGATGTTATTTGATGACTTTCATTTTCACTGCTAATATCATGTTTTTTTTTTTTGGATGTTAATATCTAAGTCACATTCTGCACTGTGCCTTTTTACTTCTTCCACTAGGTTTTGCAACTCTTGCTCAATTTCGCTAGTAACACTGTATCGTCAGCAATCTAAGATTTTTTGATTTTCCCATTGATGTTGAGCAGGCTTTTAAACTTGTTTAAAAATTCTTTCTGTTATAGGTTGAAGAGGCTTGAGATAGTAACATCCCTGCCTTTACTCTCTTTTATTTATAGGTGACGAATAGTTATTACCGCATCTAATGACCCCCTCCCTCCAGTACAAGTATAATAAGTCTGATGTCCTTTCCGTCTATTCCTATATTTTGAAGGCATATAATTAGTTGTTCATGTTGTATCTATAAAAAGCTTTTTGTAGTCTATAAAAAAAAACATATATACTTTTTTGAACTTCTATATATTTTCAATAACATCCTCAAACAGATGTTTGCTTCTCTGGTGCCACTGTTTTTGCAGAACCAAAATTTTTTTTCAGTACTTCCTCATCTATTTATATGGATCTTTTGTATGACTTGAGTAGTATAAGTGGCTCATTAAACAAATTTAGTTCTGTAACCCCATAAACAATGCTCTTGGCTTCTGTGGTAGTAGTGAATATGGATGCTTTCAAGTCCCTTTGGGGGTGTACCCAGTATTTTATATATCATTACATAATTCTGTGATAGCTTCAATGCCAAAGCTGGATAAGGATTTTTTCATTCGTTGTTATCTTGTCAGGACCTGCAGCCTTTCCCTTTTTTCATCTTTTTAACAGCCTTTTCTACTTCAGCCTTTTAAATTTTTGGTCCCTCTTGAAATTTTTACAATGTTGGTCTATTGAACTACTCTGAGTATAGTGGGAAAAAAACACAAAAGCGCAGACAGCTGGTGATTCAGCATAATAAATTATTATATTGCTAAACATAATATAAAAATGGTGACGATGATATCAGCAAATTGATTAAATATGAAAATATGAAATGGCATGACTTTGTGCATTAAAAGATAAATAAATTGCATGTCCTTCAAGGACGTAGAGTCAACCCCAGCATTTTCGCTGTTTGTGATTCCCGGGCAAATTTTACGTTTAGTAGTTTTCCATTGCTTTCTGAACGATCGGCTCCCTTACCTTTTTCGAAAAAAAATCAGCACCGCTGTGATTCGAACCCAGGTATACGGGCTCACAAACTGCGTTATGCATGCACGCTCTCAAATGTGCATCTTCATCCCTGTGCTACAGTTATCATACTGGGTTTCTTCCAATACCAGGCAGGGGTTTTTCCAAAAATGACACATGAGTGGTTTTCTTATGTCTGGAGTCCCATCTATAAGCAGATAATCTAAGGCACCCTTTGGTTTCAAAAGGGCGGGGGTCCAGCTACAGTAAAAGGGTCATGGCCATAAGTGGAAGAAAAGGGAAAACACCCCAAAAATAGTTTCCCAAAATAAGTTTATGGGTAGTCACAGAGGTAGGTTATGTGAAGCACATAGTCAATAAATCAAATATTAGGGGTCATGTGAGAAAAGTATCTGTCTGAGAAGCATCTGTGAAACCATAAAATGATACTTTGTTCTAAAAAATGGGTGTGGGGCATCTTTTCTGACCAGACCCCTTTCTGTCTTGACAGATGATAGTTTGTGAAATGGGGTAAACTTCTCCCCAGCACAATGTTTGGGGTTTAAAATTTGAGACCATGTTTTGCCCATGCAGCATGATCCCTCCCTCTGTCTGCCCAGTCCACCCACTCCACAGGAAAAGTAACACCCAAAAAATCCAGAACAAGAAAGCTGAGAAGCTGACGGATCAGCAAAGCAATGTTCTAACTGTCCCTCTCAAGCTTCGATCCTAGATCAGCTCTGATCAAAGTTTAGGGCTTGGTCTGCCTGCCATTTAGTCTTTAGGTTGCATTTCCTCACACTAGGGTATGGCTTGTACTAACCTTATAAAACATAGTATATAAATTATCTCCAGCAGAGGAATTATCACACAAGAATTGACATTCTTCTAAAACATTCACCCTGAGATAACCAAAGCTTCTCAAAGAGGGATATTTCTATTTCCACCAATACAGAAGCCATTTCAGACAGTCCATGAAGCAAACTTTCATCTGAAGATGTAGGAACACAAATGACTAATGATATCTATGACCAATGTTTACAGTGCTGCGGTCCTGGTATCATGTGTGCTTGTCTGTTCAATGATTGGCTGAAACAATCAATACAGGTGACATCCCACAACCAACTCCTGAACACGCAGTGTGTAAACATGGAGTTACCTGTCTGTTACTGGGCTCCGTAACAGCAGCAAAGAATAGTAACAATGTAACCTACCTGTATGTCATGAGAGGCAATTAGTGATTTGTTCTTGTGATATATTGCTTAATCCAAGTGTGCAGTTCTTTCTCTATGGCTATGTAGCCATCTCATATTTCCTGCTATCTTCAGTTTATTCTCCTATTTCTACATAACATATTTACCAGCATCTTCGGTTCTTTTCATATATTCAATATTTCTGCTAGTTATGCATCAGCAAATCTGTTTTCTCTGACTGCGGAACATTTCACTGGTCCACATATTCTACTAGCTATACAACAACAAATCTATGTTCCCTCTGTCTTCAGGTAATTTCACTGGTCCACATATTCTACTAGCTATACAACAAAAATCTATGTTCCTCTGTCTTCAGGTAATTTCACTGGTTCCACATATTCTACTAGCTATACAACAACAAATCTATGTTCCCTCTGTCTTCAGGTAATTTCACTGGTCCACATATTCTACTAGCTTTACAAAAACAAATCTATGTTCCCTCGGTCTTCAGGTAATTTCACTGGTCCACATATTCTACTAGCTATACATCAACAAATCTATGTTCCTCTGTCTTCAGGTAATTTCACTGTCCACATATTCTACTAGCTATACATCAACAAATCTATGTTCCCTCTGTCTTAGGCTCATGTCAATAGTCCACATATTCTACTAGCTATACATCAACAAATCTATGTTCCCTCTGTCTTCAGGTAATTTCACTGGTCCACATATTCTACTAGCTATACATCAACAAATCTATGTTCCCTCTGTCTTCAGGTAATTTCACTGGTCCACATATTCTACTAGCTATACAACAAAAATCTATGTTCCCTCTGTCTTCAGGTAATTTCACTGGTCCACATATTCTACTAGCTATACATAAAACAAATCTATGTTCCCTCTGTCTTCAGGTAATTTCACTGGTCCACATATTCTACTAGCTATACATCAACAAATCTATGTTCCCTCTGTCTTCAGGAAATTTTCACTGGTCCACATATTCTACTAGCTATACATCAAAAATCTATGTTCCCTCTGTCTTCAGGTAATTTCACTGGCCCACATATTCTACTAGCTATAACAAAAATCTATGTCCTCTGTCTTCAGGTAATTTCACTGGTCCACATATTCTACTAGCTATACATCAACAAATCTATGTCCCTCTGTCTTAGGCTCATGTCAATAGTCCACATATTCAAATAGCTATACATCAACAAATCTATTTTCCCTCTGTCTTGGGCTCATGTCAATAGTCCACATATTCTACTAGCTTTACAACAACAAATCTATGTTCCTCTGTCTTCAGGTAATTTCACTGGTCCACATATTCTACTAGCTATACATCAACAAATCTATGTTCCCTCTGTCTTCAGGTAATTTCACTGGTCCACATATTCTACTAGCTATACATCAACAAATCTATTTTCCCCTCTGTCTTCAGGTAATTTCACTGGTCCACATATTCTACTAGCTATACATCAACAAATCTATGTTCCCTCTGTCTTCAGGTAATTTCACTGGCCCACATATTTACTAGCTATACAGCAACAAATCTATGTTCCCTCTGTCTTCAGGTAATTTCACTGGCCCACATATTCTACTAGCTATACATCAACAAATCTATGTTCCCTCTGTCTTAGGCTCATGTCAATAGCCCACATATTCTACTAGCTATACAGAACAAATCTATGTTCCCTCTGTCTTCAGGTAATTTCACTGGTCCACATATTCTACTAGCTATACAACAAAAAATCTATGTTCCCTCTGTCTTAGGCTCATGTCAATAGTCCACATATTCTACTAGCTATACATCAACAAATCTATGTTCCCTCTTCTTAGGCTCATGTCAATAGTCCACTTTATCTATAGCTAACATCAACAAATCTATGTTCCTCTGTCTTAGGCTCATGTCAATAGTCCACATATTCTACTAGCTATACATCAACAAATCTATGTTCCCTCTGTCTTAGGCTCATGTCAATAGTCCACATATTCTACTAGCTATACATCAACAAATCTATGTTCCCTCTGTCTTAGGTCATGTAAATAGTCCACATATTCTACTAGCTATACACAACAAATCTATGTTCCCTCTGTCTTAGGCTCATGTCAATAGTCCACATATTCTACTAGCTATACATCAACAAATCTATGTTCCCTCTGTCTTCAGGTAATTTCACTGGTCCACATATTCTACTAGCTAAAATCAACAAATTATGTTCCCTCTGTCTTCAGGTAATTTCACTGGTCCACATATTCTACTAGCTTTACAACAACAAATCTATGTTCCCTCTGTCTTCAGGTAATTTCACTGGTCCACATATTCTACTAGCTATACATCAACAAATCTATGTTCCCTCTGTCTTCAGGTAATTTCACTGGTCCACATATTCTACTAGCTATACATCAACAAATCTATGTTCCCTCTGTCTTAGGCTCATGTCAATAGTCCACATATTTACTAGCTATACATCAACAAATCTATGTTCCCTCTGTCTTAGGCTCATGTCAATAGTCCACATATTCTACTAGCTATACATCAACAAATCTATGTTCCCTCTGTCTTAGGCTCATGTCAATAGTCCACATATTCTACTAGCTATACAACAACAAATCTATGTTCCCTCTGTCTTAGGCTCATGTCAATAGTCCACATATTCTACTAGCTTTACAACAACAAATCTATGTTCCCTCTGTCTTCAGGTAATTTCACTGGTCCACATATTCTACTAGCTATACATCAACAAATCTATGTTCCCTCTGTCTTAGGCTCATGTCAATAGTCCACATATTCTACTAGCTATACATCAACAAATCTATGTTCCCTCTGTCTTAGGCTCAGTCAATAGTCCAATATTCTACTAGCTATACATCAACAAATCTATGTTCCCTCTGTTTTAGGCTCATGTAAATAGTCCACATATTCTACTAGCTATACATCAACAAATCTATTTTTCCCTCTGTCTTAGGTCATGTAAATAGTCCACATATTCTACTGCTATACAACAACAAATCTATGTTCCTCTGTCTTGGGTATGTCAATAGTCCAATATTCTACTAGCTTACAAAAACCCAAATCTATGTTCCCTCTGTCTTCAGGAAATTTCACTGGTCCACATATTCAAATAGCTATACATCAACAAATCTATGTTCCCTCTGTCTTCAGGTAATTTCAGGTCCACATATTCTACTAGCTATACATCAACAAATCTATGTTCCCTCTGTCTTAGGCTCATGTCAATAGTCCACATATTCTACTAGCTATACATCAACAAATCTATGTTCCCTCTGTCTTAGGCTCATGTCAATAGTCCACATATTCTACTAGCTATACAACAACAAATCTATGTTCCCTCTGTCTTAGGCTCATGTCAATAGTCCACATATTCTACTAGCTTTACAACAACAAATCTATGTTCCCTCTGTCTTCAGGTAATTTCACTGGTCCACATTTCTACTAGCTATACATCAACAAATCTATGTTCCTCTGTCTTCAGGTAATTTCATGGTCCACATATTCTACTAGCTATACATCAACAAATCTATGTTCCCTCTGTCTTCAGGTAATTTCACTGGTCCACATATTCTACTAGCTATACATAACAAATCTATGTTCCCTCTGTCTTCAGGTAATTTCACTGGTCCACATATTCTACTAGCTATACATCAACAAATCTATGTTCCCTCTGTCTTCAGGTAATTTCACTGGTCCACATATTCTACTAGCTATACATCAACAAATCTATGTTCCCTCTGTCTTCAGGTAATTTCACTGGTCCACATATTTACTAGCTATACATCAACAAATCTATGTTCCCTCTGTCTTAGGCTCATGTCAATAGTCCACATATTCTACTAGTATACATCAACAAATCTATTTTCCCTCTGTCTTAGGTCATGTAAATAGTCCACATATTCTACTAGCTATACAACAAAAATTATGTTCCCTCTGTCTTAGGCTCATGTCAATAGTCCCAATTTACTAGCTATACATCAACAAATCTATGTTCCCTCTGTCTTCAGGTAATTTCACTGGTCCACATATTCTACTAGCTATACATCAACAAATCTATGTTCCCTCTGTTTCAGGTAATTTCACTGGTCCACATATTCTATAGCTATACAACAACAAATCTATGTTCCCTCTGTCTTCAGGTAATTTCACTGGTCCACATATTCTACTAGCTATACATCAACAAATCTATTTTCCCTCTGTCTCAGGTAATTTCACTGGTCCCACATATTCTACTAGCTATACATCAACAAATCTATGTTCCTCTGTCTTCGGGTAATTTCACTGGTCCACATATTCTACTAGTATACATCAACAAATCTAGTTCCCTCTGTCTTAGGCTATGTCAATAGTCCACATATTCTACTAGCTATACAACAACAAATCTATGTTCCCTCTGTCTTGGGCTCATGTCAATAGTCCACATATTCTACTAGCTTTACAACAACAAATCTATGTTCCCTCTGTCTTCAGGTAATTTCAGGTCCACTTTTCTACTAGCTATACATCAACAAATCTATGTTCCCTCTTCTTCAGGAAATTTTCCCTGGCCCACATATTCTACTAGCTATACATCAACAAATCTATGTTCCCTCTGTCTTAGGCTCATGTCAATAGTCCACATATTCTACTAGCTATACAACAACAAATCTATGTTCCCTCTGTCTTCAGGTAATTTCACTGGTCCACATATTCTACTAGCTATACAACAACAAATCTATGTTCCCTCTGTCTTCAGGTAATTTCACTGGTCCACATATTCTACTAGCTATACATCAACAAATCTATGTTCCCCTGTCTTCAGGAAATTTTCACTGGTCCACATATTCTACTAGCTATACATCAACAAATCTATGTTCCCTCTGTTTCAGGTAATTTCATGGCCACATATTTACTAGATACATAACAAATCTATTTTCCCTCTGTCTTAGGCTCATGTCAATAGTCCACATATTCTACTAGCTATACAACAACAAATCTATGTTCCCTCTGTCTTAGGTCATGTCAATAGTCCACATATTTACTAGCTTTACAACAACAAAATCTATGTTCCCTCTGTCTTCAGGAAATTTTCACTGGTCCACATTTTTACTAGCTATACATCAACAAATCTATTTTCCCTCTGTCTTCAGGTAATTTCACTGGTCCACATATTCTACTAGCTATACATCAACAAATCTATGTTCCCTCTGTCTTAGGTCATGTCAATAGTCCACATATTCTACTAGCTATACATCAACAAATCTATGTTCCCTCTGTCTTGGGCTATGTAAATAGCCCCAAATATTCTACTAGCTATACAACAACAAATCTATGTTCCCTCTGTCTTAGGTCATGTCAATAGTCCACATATTCTACTAGCTATACATCAACAAATCTATGTTCCCTCTGTCTTCAGGTAATTTCACTGGTCCACATATTCTACTAGCTATACATAAACAAATCTATGTTCCCTCTGTCTTCGGGAAATTTCACTGGTCCACATATTCACTAGCTATACAACAACAAATCTATGTTCCCTCTGTTTCAGGTAATTTCACTGGTCCACATATTCTACTAGCTATACATCAACAAATCTATTTTCCCTCTGTCTTCAGGAAATTTCATGGTCCACATATTCTACTAGCTATACATCAACAAATCTATGTTCCCTCTGTCTTCAGGTAATTTCACTGGCCCACATTTCACTAGCTATACATCAACAAATCTATGTTCCCTCTGTTTTAGGCTCGGTAAATAGCCCACATATTCTACTAGCTATACAACAACAAATCATGTTCCTCTGTCTTAGGCTCATGTCAATAGCCACATATTCTACTAGCTTTACAACAACAAATCTATGTTCCCTCTGTCTTCAGGTAATTTCACTGGTCCAATTTTTTACTAGCTATACATCAACAAATCTATGTTCCCTCTGTCTTCAGGAAATTTTCACTGGTCCACATATTTACTAGCTATACATCAACAAATCTATTTTCCCCTCTGTCTTAGGCTCATGTCAATAGCCCATTTCTACTAGCTATACAACAACAAATCTATGTTCCCTCTGTCTTCAGGTAATTTCACTGGTCCACATATTCTACTAGCTATACAAAACAAATCTATGTTCCCTCTGTCTTCAGGTAATTTCACTGGTCCACAATTCTACTAGATACATCAACAAATCTATGTTCCCTGTCTTCAGGTAATTTCACTGGTCCACATATTCTACTAGCTATACATCAACAAATCTATGTTCCCTCTGTCTTCAGGAAATTTTCACTGGTCCACATATTCTACTAGCTATACATCAACAAATCTATGTTCCCTCTGTCTTAGGCTATGTCAATAGTCCACATATTCTACTACATACAACAACAAATCTATGTTCCCTCTGTTTTAGGCTCATGTCAATAGTCCACATATTCTACTAGCTTTACAACAACAAATCTATGTTCCCTCTGTCTTCAGGTAATTTCACTGGTCCACATATTCTACTAGCAAACATCAAAAATCTTGTTCCCTCTGTCTTCGGGTAATTTCATGGTCCACATATTACTAGCTATACATCAACAAATCTATGTTCCCTCTGTCTTAGTCATGTCAATAGTCACATATTCTACTAGCTAACATCAACAAATCTATGTTCCCTCTGTCTTAGGTCATGTCAATAGTCCACATATTCTACTAGCTATACAACAACAAATCTATGTTCCCTCTGTCTTAGGCTCATTCAATAGTCCACATATTTACTAGCTTTACAACAACAAATCTATGTTCCCTCTGTCTTCAGGTAATTTCATGGCCCACATATTCTACTAGCTATCATCAACAAATCTATGTTCCCTCTGTCTTCAGGTAATTTCATGGTCCACATATTTACTAGCTATACATCAACAAATCTATGTTCCCTCTGTCTTCAGGTAATTTCACTGGTCCACATATTCTACTAGCTATACATCAACAAATCTATTTTCCCTCTGTCTTCAGGTAATTTCACTGGTCCACATATTCTACTAGCTATACATCAACAAATCTATTTTCCCTCTGTCTTCAGGTAATTTCACTGGTCCACATATTTAAGCTATACATCAACAAATCTATGTTCCTCTGTCTTCAGGTAATTTCATGGTCCACATTTTTTACTAGCTATACATCAACAAATCTAGTTCCCTCTGTATTGGCTCATTTCAATAGTCCACATATTTACTAGCTATAAACAACAAATCTATGTTCCTCTGTCTTAGGCTCATGTCAATAGTCCACATATTTACTAGCTTTACAACAACAAATCTATGTTCCCTCTGTTTAGGCTCATGTCAATAGTCCACATTTCATAGCTTTACAACAACAAATCTATGCCTCTGTCTTCAGGTAATTTCACTGGTCCACATATTCTACTAGCTTTACATCAACAAATCTATGTTCCCTCTGTCTTGGGTCATGTAAATAGTCCACATATTTACTAGCTTTACAACAACAAATCTATGTTCCCTCTGTCTTCAGGTAATTTCAGGTCCAATATTCTATAGCTTTACAACAACAAATCTATGTTCCCTCTTCTTAGGTATGTCAATAGTCCACATATTCTACTAGCTTTACAACAACAAATCTATGTTCCCTCTGTCTTCAGGTAATTTCACGGTCCACATATTCTACTAGCTATACATCAACAAATCTATGTTCCTCTGTCTTCAGGAAATTTTCCTGGTCCAATATTTACTAGCTATACATCAAAAATCTATTTTCCCCTCTTCTTCAGGAAATTTTCACTGGTCCACATATTCTATAGCTATACATAAACAAATCTAGTTCCCTCTGTCTTAGGCTCATGTCAATAGTCCACATATTCAAATAGCTTACAACAACAAATTATGTTCCCTGTTCAGGTAATTTCATGGTCCACATATTCTACTAGCTATACATCAACAAATCTATGTTCCCTCTGTCTTCAGTTAATTTCACTGGTCCAATATTCTACTAGCTATACATCAACAAATCTATTTCCCTCTGTCTTCAGTTCATTTCACGGGTCCACATATTCCACTAGCTATATATAAACAAATCATGTTCCCCGTTTTCAGGTATTTCACTGGTCCACATATTCTACTAGCTAACATCAACAAATCTATGTTCCCTCTGTCTTCAGTTAATTTCACTGGTCCAATATTCTACTAACTAGCTATATATCAATAAAACTATGTTCCGCTGTTTTTGGGGTCATTTCACTGGTCAACATTTCTAATAGCTAAACATCAGAAATCTGTCAAAGTTCTGTTTCTCAATACTGTAACAAGTCCATCAGTTCTGTAGCTAATGAATACTAAATCAAAAGGGGGGACCGTGTGTCCAGCATACAGCTATTTAGATTCTGTGATATCCACTGATGATGGTAATCCACCAGCTTTGACACCAGCGGGGATTCAATCTCTTTCCCTGAAGATATGTCTGTGTCACTCAGTTTCAGAGTTTCTTCACTGTGCCTAGTTACTATGACAACTTCTTTTTTCCGAGTTTCCAGCAGGTTAGCCACAACTACCTGAAACAGACAAGTCGATGAGAAGGTGCCAGAATTTTCAAGATATACAGGATGGTTATAAATTACAAGGTTTTTCAAGATAAATAGGACAGTTCAATTTATATGACTGTTTCAAGATAAACAGGAGAAATTTTTATGTTGTCCAGTGCATTCTCTAACCCTCTTCGTCTTCTACTCCTTTACGTGCTAAATAATACATGTGTGTTGTTTAAGAACAATTAAAAGTTACATGAATCATTCAAGATACACAGGACAGCATAATTAATGTTACATTGCTTCTTCAAGATACACAGGACAGCTTAATACTTTTACATTACTTCTTCAAGATACACAGGACAGCTTAATTAATGTTACGTTACTTCTTCAAGATATACAGGACAGCTAATTAATGTTACATTACTTCTCTAAGATACACAGGACAGCTAATTTATGTTACATTACTTCATCAAGATACACAGGACAGCTTAATTAATGTTACATTACTTCTTCAAGATATACAGGAGAGCTAATTAATGTTACATTACTTCTTCAAGATACACAAGACAGCTTAATACTTTTACATTACTTCTTCAAGATACACAGGACAGCTTAATTAATGTTGCGTTACTTCTTCAAGATATACAGGACAGCTAATTAATGTTACATTTCTTCTTAAGACACACAGGACAGCTTTAATTAATGTTATGTTACTTCTTCAAGATATACAGGACAGCTAATTAATGTTACATAACTTCTCTAAGATAAAAAGGACAGCTAATTAATGTTACATTACTTCATCAAGATACACAGGACAGCTTAATTAATGGTATGTTACTTCTTCAAGATATACAGGACAGCTATTTAATGTTACAATACTTCTCTAAGATACAATGGACAGTAATTAATGATACACTACTTCTCTAAGATACACAGGACAGCTTAATTAATGTTACATTACTTCTTCAGATGCACAGGAACAGTTACAAGAAGGCCTTTAATCAAAATACAAAAATTTTAAAAAAATATAGCTTAGACTGTTCATTGCTGCTGACGTAACCAGTATAAACGTCACAGTGGCTTGAAAGAAAGAGCAATAAAGAATATAATGGTGGGTGATGTGGTTCAATATTACGCCTTTACTTCCCACAACATTTCAGATACCCCATTGTAGGCTGACTGCCAACAGTCTGCCATCTACTGCATAAAGTACACTGCGGTAAGGTAAAGGACAGGGGGAAATGGGGGGGGGGGGGGGGGGGGGGGGGTAGAAATCTTGAACTTGAAGAATTAGGCCATGTTGCTAGTGCAGTCTCCGCATTGCTAGTGCAGTCTCCGCCAACTGTGCAGACTAGGGTTTCTTTTTGCCCCCCGAAAAAAAAATAAATCCAACTTTACAGAGGATTCAAACCCAGATCTCCCAAAGGAGTTAGCTTATTTGCGTTATCCTTTACAGAATGTTGCAGTCAACCACAGCATATTTTGGTGTTTGTGATCTCTGGCAAGTTTAAGTTCAGTAGCTGTCACTGCTTCTAAACGACCGGCACTCATACCATTTTATAAAAATCAATGCAAGGCGGTCTGCTGCAAATCCCCTACAGCTGTGTTTCGAACACAGTATGTGACTGCATCTGTAATCCCTTTGCCATTCATCACAGAGCCGACCTTGAAGGAGAACCTGGCGATCTAGCCACTGGATCAGCCACTCCTTGACTGCTAACTCAATCAGGGTGCCGTCTCCACAATGAAGGGCTGGCTGCAATGGATCTCCAACACTGTCTGTCTCTCGCCTTGACTGTACATTCTGTCAGGCTGATGTTCGTCCATCTCTTGATGTTATCTTCCCACTTGTATCGTTGTCTACCTCTTGCTCGCTTGCCCTCAACCTTGCCCTCCAGTATGGTTTTTATAAGAGTATCACGTCTTTTAACGTGGCCGAAATATTTCACTTGCCTCCTCTTTATTTCTTTCATCAACTCTCTCTTCATTCCCAGTTTTTCTAGAACCTCTGCATTTGATTGTTTTTGTTTCCATGAAATACGACCTATTCGTCTGTATATCCACATCTCCAGGGCTTCTATGCGACTTTCTAGTTGCTTGTTCAATGACCAGGCTTCCGCGCCATACAGTAGTGTTAAATATACTAACATTTGACAATTCTCATTTTTAATGCGTTATTAATCTCTCTAGATGTTAATACTGATTCAGCCGTTGAAAGCATTTTTTGGCTATTCCTATTCTCTTTTTTGATTTCTATTTCACTTCTGCCTTCGTCTGTTATTATATCTTGGTAGGAGAAACTTGTTACTTGTTCTAGTATCTGCCCCGTTTACTGTGATGTTCATTGATGACCTTTCCTTGTCACTGCTAATTATCATAGTTTTTGTTTTTTTGGATGTTAATATCTAAGCCACATTATGCACTATGCCTGTTTACTTGTTCCACTGGGTCGTGTAACTCTTGCTCACTTTCTGCTAGTAACACGGTATTGTCAGCATACCTAAGATTGTTCATGATACTTCCATTCATGTTAAGTCCAGGCATTTCAACTTGTTTAAAAATTCTTTCTGTGTATAGGCTGAAGAGGCTTGGAGACAGTACACATCCCTGCCATACTCCTCTTTTTATCTCTATAGGCAACGAATAGTTATTTCCGCATCTAATAGACGCCACTTGTTCCCAGTACAATGATGTCCTTTCCGTCTACTCCTATATCTTGAAGGCATATAATTAGTTGTTCATGTTGTACTCTATCAAAAGCATTCTTGTAGTCTATAAAACAAACATATATACTTTTTTGAACGTTTATATATTTTTCAATTAACATCCTCAAACAGATAATTGCTTCTCTGGTGCCACTGTTTTTGCGGAACCCAAATTTTTCTTCAGCTACTTCCTCATCTATTTTATATTGGATTCTTTCTTATATGACCTTGAGTAGTATCTTAGTTATGTGGCTCATTAAGCTAATAGTTCTGTAATCCTCATAATCAACAGTTCTTGGCTTCTTTGGTAGTGTGATGAAAATGGATGCTTTCAAGTCCTTGGGGATGTACCCAATATTATATATATATCATTACACAATTATGTGGTAGTTTCAATGCCAAAGCTGGATAAGGATTTTATCACCTCTGTTGTTATCTTGTCAGGACCTGCAGCCTTTCCTTCTTTCATCTTTTTAATAGCCTTTTCTACTTCAGCCTTTAATATTTTTGGTCCATCTTGAGTATTAAACAATGTTGGTCTATTGAACTACTCTGAGATAACAGTGTAAGAAAACACAAAGCGCAGACAGCTGATGATATCAGCATAATAAATTATTATATTGCTTAACATAATATAAAACATGGTGACATGCTGGATATCAACACATCTGATTAAATATGAAAATATGAAATGGCATGACTTCGTGCATTAAAAAATAAATTAAGTTGCATGTCCTTCACAGGACGTAGCAGTCAACCCCAGCATTTTCGCTATTCGTGATTCCTGGGCAAATTTTACGTTCAGTAGTTTGCCATTGCTTTCTGAACGATCGGCTCCTATACCTTTTTCGAAAAAAAATCAGCACCGCTGTGATTCGAACCCGGGTATACGGGCTCACAAACCGCGTTCGTGCATGCACGCTCTCAAATATGCATCTTCATCCCTGTGCTACAGTTATCAGTCTTACTCGGGTTTCTTCCAATACCAGGCAGTGGTTTCCAAATGACACATGAGTGGTGTTCTTATGTCTGGAGTCCCATCTATAAGCAGATATATCTAAGGCACCCTTTTGGTTTCAGAAGGCTGGGGTCCAGCTAAAGTAAAATGGTCATGGCTATAATTTGGAAGACAAGGGGACACTGTCACACAATAATTTCCCCAAAATAAGTTTATGGGTAGTCACAGAGGTAGGCTTATGATGAAGTCACAGTCAATAAATTCAAATATCTAGGGGTCATGTGAGCACACGTATCTGTTTGATGAAACCACAAAATGATACTTTGTTCTAAAACAAGGGGTGCGGAGCATTCTTATCTGACCAGCACCTTGCCGTCTTGAGAGATGATAGTTTGTAAAATGGAGTAATACCTCTCCACAGCACAAAGCCTGGGCTGAATTTAGAGACCATGTATTGCCCATGCAGCATGATCCCTCCCTCTGTCTGCCCAGTCCACCCACTCCAAAGGAAAAGTAACACCAATACATCCAGAACAAGACAAGCTGCAGAAGCTGACAGATCAGCAAAGCAATGTTCTAACTGTCCTCCTGTCAGAGCTTCGATCCTAGACCAGCTGCTGATCAAAGCTTAGGGCCTGGTCTGCCCTGCCATTTAGTCTTTAGGTTGCATTTCCTCACATTAGGATAAGGTTTGTACTAACCTTATAAAACATAGTATATAAATTATCTCCAGCAGAGGAATTATCACACAAGAATTGACATTCTTCTAAAACATCCACCCTGAGGGAGCCAAAGCTTCTAAAAGAGGCATATTTCTATTGTCACCAATACAGAAGCCACTTCAGACAGTCCATTGAACAAACTTTCATCTGATGATGTAGGAATACAAATGACTAATGATATCTATGACCAATGTTTGCAGTGCTGCTGTCCTGGTATCTTGTGTGCTTGTCTGTGTATTGATTGGCTGAAACAATCAATACAGGTGACATCCCACAACCAACTCCTGAACACACAGTGTGTAAACATGGAGTTACCTGTCTGTTACTGGGCTCCGTAACAGCAGCAAAGAATAGTAACAATGTAACCTACCTGTATGTCATGAGAGGCAATTAGTGATTTGTTCTTGTGATATATTGCTTAATCCAAGTTCGCAGTTCTTTCTCTATGGCTATGTAGCCATCTCATATTTCCTGCTATCTTCAGTTTATTCTACTATTTCTACACAACATATTTACCAGCATCTTCGGTTCTTTTCATATATTCAATATTTCTGCTAGTTATGCATCAGTAAATCTGTTTTCTTTGTCTTCGGAACATTTCACGGGTCCACAAATACTACTGACTATACAGCAACAAATCTATGTTACCTCTGTCTTCAGGTAATTTCACTGGTCCACATATTCCACTAGCTATACATCAACAAATCTATGTTCCCCCTGTCTTCAGTTAATTTCATTGGTCCACATATTCTACTAGCTATACATCCACAAATCTATGTTCCCCCTGTCTTCAGGTAATTTCACTGGTCCACATATTCTACTAGCTATACATCAACAAATCTATGTTCCCTCTGTCTTCAGTTAATTTCACTGGTCCACATATTCTACTAGCTATACATCAACAAATCTATGTTCCCCCTGTCTTCAGTTAATTTCACTGGTCCACATATTCCACTAGCTATACATCAACAAATCTATGTTCCCTCTGTCTTCAGGTAATTTCATTGGTCCACATATTCTACTAGCTATACATCAACAAATCTATGTTCCCTCTGTCTTCAGTTAATTTCACTGGTCCAAATATTCTACTAGCTATACATCAACAAATCTATGTTCCCTTTGTCTTCAAGTAATTTCACTGGTCCACATATTCTACTAGCTATACATCAGAACATCTATGTTCCCCCCTGTCTTCGGTTCTTTCATTGGTCCACATATTCCACTAGCTATACATCAACAAATCTATGGTCCCTCTGTCTTCAGGTAATTTCACTGGTCCACATATTCTACTAGCTATACATCAACAAATCTATGTTCCCTCTGTCTTCAGTTAATTTCACTGGTCCACATATTCCACTAGCTATACATCAACAAATCTATGTTCCCTCTGTCTTCGGTTCTTTCATTGGTCCACATATTCCACTAGCTATACATCAACAAATCTATGTTCCCTCTGTCTTCAGGTAATTTCACTGGGCCACATATTTCACTAGCTATACATCAACAAATCTATGTTCCCCCTGTCTTCGGTTCTTTCATTGGTCCACATATTCCACTAGCTATACATCAACAAATCTATGTTCCCTCTGTCTTCAGGTAATTTCACTGGTCCACATATTCTACTAGCTATACATCAACAAATCTATGTTCCCTCTGTCTTCAGTTAATTTCACTGGTCCACATATTCCACTAGCTATACATCAACAAATCTATGTTCCCTCTGTCTTCAGGTAAATTCACTGGTCCACATATTCTACTAGCTATACATCAACAAATCTATGTTCCCTCTGTCTTCAGTTCATTTCACTGGTCCACATATTCCACTAGCTATACATAAACAAATCTATGTTCCCTCTGTCTTCATGTAATTTCACTGGTACACATATTCTACTAGCTATACATCAACAAATCTATGTTCCCTCTGTCTTCGGTTCTTTCATTAGTCCACATATTCACTAGCTATACATCAACAAATCTATGTTCCCCTCTGTCTTCAGGTAATTTCACTGGGCCACATATTCCACTAGCTATACATCAACAAATCTATGTTCCCCCTGTCTTCGGTTCTTTCATTGGTCCACATATTCCACTAGCTATACATCAACAAATCTATGTTCCCTCTGTCTTCAGGTAATTTCACTGATCCACATATTCTACTAGCTATACATCAACAAATCTATGTTCCCTCTGTCTTCAGTTAATTTCACTGGTCCACATATTCCACTAGCTATACATCAACAAATCTATGTTCCCTCTGTCTTCAGGTAATTTCACTGGTCCACATATTCCACTAGCTATACATAAACAAATCTATGTTCCCTCTGTCTTCAGGTAATTTCACTGGTCCACATATTCTACTAGCTATACATCAACAAATCTATGTTCCCTCTGTCTTCAGTTCATTTCACTGGTCCACATATTCCACTAGCTATACATAAACAAATCTATGTTCCCTCTGTCTTCAGGTAATTTCACTGGTCCACATATTCTACTAGCTATACATCAACAAATCTATGTTCCCTCTGTCTTCGGTTCATTTCATTAGTCCACATATTCCACTAGCTATACATCAACAAATCTATGTTCCCTCTGTCTTCAGGTAATTTCACTGGTCCACATATTCTACTAGCTATACATCAACAAATCTATGTTCCCTCTGTCTTCAGTTAATTTCACTAGGTCCACATATTCCAATAGCTATACATCAACAAATCTATGTTCCCTCTGTCTTCGGTTCATGTCAATTGGTCCACATATTCACTAGCTATACATCAACAAATCTATGTTCCCTCTGTCTTCAGGTAATGTTCAATAGTCCACATATTCTACTAGCTATACATCAACAAATCTATGTTCCCTCTGTCTTAGGTCTCATGTCAATAGTCCACATATTCTACTAGCTATACATCAACAAATCTATGTTCCCTCTGTCTTCAGGTAATTTCACTGGTCCACATATTCTACTAGCTATACATCAACAAATCTATGTTCCCTCTGTCTTCAGGTAATTTCACTGGTCCACATATTCTACTAGCTATACATCAACAAATCTATGTTCCCTCTGTCTTCAGGTAATTTCACTGGTCCACATATTCTACTAGCTATACATCAACAAATCTATGTTCCCTCTGTCTTCAGGTAATTTCACTGGTCCACATATTCTACTAGCTATACATCAACAAATCTATGTTCCCTCTGTCTTCAGGTCATGTTCACTAGGTTCCACATATTCTACTAGCTATACATCAACAAATCTATGTTCCCTCTGTCTTCAGGCTCATGTCAACTGGTCCACATATTCTACTAGCTATACATCAACAAATCTATGTTCCCTCTGTCTTCAGGTCATTTCACTGGTCCACATATTCTACTAGCTATACATACAACAATCTATGTTCCCTCTGTCTTCAGGTCATTTCACTGGTCCACATATTCTACTAGCTATACATCAACAACTCTATGTTCCCTCTGTCTTCAGGTAATTTCACTGGTCCACATATTCTACTAGCTATACATCAACAAATCTATGTCCCTCTGTCTTCAGGTATTTCACTAGTCCACATATTCTACTAGCTATACATCAACAAATCTATGTTCCCTCTGTCTTCAGTGTAATTTCACTGGTCCACATATTCTACTAGCTATACATCAAACAAATCTATGTTCCCTCTGTCTTCAGGTTCATTTCATCTGGTCCACATATTCCACTAGCTATACATCAACAAATCTATGTCCCTCTGTCTTCAGGTATTTCACTGGTCCACATATTCCATAGCTATACATCAACAAATCTATGTTCCCTCTGTCTTCAGTTCATTTCACTGGTCCACATATTCTCACTAGCTATACATCAACAAATCTATGTTCCCTCTGTCTTCAGGTAATTTCACTGGTCCACATATTCTACTAGCTATACATCAACAAATCTATGTTCCCTCTGTCTTCAGTTAATTTCACTGGTCCACATATTCTACTAGCTATACATCAACAAATCTATGTTCCCTCTGTCTTCAGGCTAATGTCAATGGTCCACATATTCTACTAGCTATACATCAACAAATCTATGTTCCCTCTGTCTTTCAGGCTCATTGTCACTAGTCCACATATTCTACTAGCTATTACATACAACAAATCTATGTTCCCTCTGTCTTAGGCTCATGTCACTAGGTCCACATATTCTACTAGCTATACATCAACAAATCTATGTTCCCTCTGTCTTCAGGTAATTTCACTGGTCCACATATTCTACTAGCTATACATCAACAAATCTATGTTCCCTCTTCTTCAGGTAATTTCACTTGGTCCACATATTCTACTAGCTATACATCAACAAATCTATGTTCCCTCTGTCTTCAGGTATTTCACTGGTCCACATATTCTACTAGCTATACATCAACAAATCTATGTTCCCTCTGTCTTCAGGTTAATTTCACTGGTCCACATATTTCACTAGCTATACATCAACAAATCTATGTTCCCTCTGTCTTCAGGTAATTTCACTGGTCCACATATTCTACTAGCTATACATCAACAAATCTATGTTCCCTCTGTCTTCAGGTAATTTCACTGGTCCACATATTACTACTAGCTATACATCAACAAATCTATGTTCCCTCTGTCTTAGGCTCATGTCAATAGTCCACATATTCTACTAGCTATACATCAACAAATCTATGTTCCCTCTGTCTTAGGCTCATGTCAATAGTCCACATATTCTACTAGCTATACAACAACAAATCTATGTTCCCTCTGTCTTAGGCTCATGTCAATAGTCCACATATTTACTAGCTATACATCAACAAATCTATGTTCCCTCTGTCTTCAGGTAATTTCACTGGTCCACATATTCTACTAGCTATACATCAACAAATCTATGTTCCCTCTGTCTTCAGGTAATTTCACTGGTCCACATATTCTACTAGCTATACAACAACAAATCTATGTTCCCTCTGTCTTCAGGTAATTTCACTGGTCCACATATTCTACTAGCTATACATCAACAAATCTATGTTCCCTCTGTCTCAGGTAATTTCACTGGTCCCACATATTCTACTAGCTATACATCAACAAATCTATGTTCCTCTGTCTTCAGGTAATTTCACTGGTCCACATATTCTACTAGCTATACATCAACAAATCTAGTTCCCTCTGTCTTAGGCTCATGTCAATAGTCCACATATTCTACTAGCTATACAACAACAAATCTATGTTCCCTCTGTCTTAGGCTCATGTCAATAGTCCACATATTCTACTAGCTTTACAACAACAAATCTATGTTCCCTCTGTCTTCAGGTAATTTCATGGTCCACATTCTACTAGCTATACATCAACAAATCTATGTTCCCTCTGTCTTCAGGTAATTTCACTGGTCCACATATTCTACTAGCTATACATCAACAAATCTATGTTCCCTCTGTCTTAGGCTCATGTCAATAGTCCACATATTCTACTAGCTATACAACAACAAATCTATGTTCCCTCTGTCTTCAGGTAATTTCACTGGTCCACATATTCTACTAGCTATACAACAACAAATCTATGTTCCCTCTGTCTTCAGGTAATTTCACTGGTCCACATATTCTACTAGCTATACATCAACAAATCTATGTTCCCTCTGTCTTCAGGTAATTCACTGGTCCACATATTCTACTAGCTATACATCAACAAATCTATGTTCCCTCTGTATTCAGGTAATTTCATGGCCACATATTATACTAGGATATCATAAAAAACAAATCTATGTCCCTCTGTCTTAGGCTCATGTCAATAGTCCACATATTCTACTAGCTATACAACAACAAATCTATGTTCCCTCTGTCTTAGGCTCATGTCAATAGTCCACATATTCTACTAGCTTTACAACAACAAATCTATGTTCCCTCTGTCTTCAGGTAATTTCACTGGTCCACATATTCTACTAGCTATACATCAACAAATCTATGTTCCCTCTGTCTTCAGGTAATTTCACTGGTCCACATATTCTACTAGCTATACATCAACAAATCTATGTTCCCTCTGTCTTAGGCTCATGTCAATAGTCCACATATTCTACTAGCTATACATCAACAAATCTATGTTCCCTCTGTCTTAGGCTCATGTCAATAGTCCACATATTCTACTAGCTATACAACAACAAATCTATGTTCCCTCTGTCTTAGGCTCATGTCAATAGTCCACATATTCTACTAGCTATACATCAACAAATCTATGTTCCCTCTGTCTTCAGGTAATTTCACTGGTCCACATATTCTACTAGCTATACATCAACAAATCTATGTTCCCTCTGTCTTCAGGTAATTTCACTGGTCCACATATTCTACTAGCTATACAACAACAAATCTATGTTCCCTCTGTTTCAGGTAATTTCACTGGTCCACATATTCTACTAGCTATACATCAACAAATCTATGTCCCTCTGTCTTCAGGTAATTTCACTGGTCCACATATTCTACTAGCTATACATCAACAAATCTATGTTCCCTCTGTCTTCAGGTAATTTCACTGGTCCACATCTTCTACTAGCTATACATCAACAAATCTATGTTCCCTCTGTCTTAGGCTCAGGTCAATAGTCACATATTCTACTAGCTATACAACAACAAATCTATGTTCCTCTGTCTTAGGCTCATGTCAATAGTCCACATATTCTACTAGCTTTACAACAACAAATCTATGTTCCCTCTGTCTTCAGGTAATTTCACTGGTCCACATATTCTACTAGCTATACATCAACAAATCTATGTTCCCTCTGTCTTCAGGTAATTTCACTGGTCCACATATTCTACTAGCTATACATCAACAAATCTATGTTCCCTCTGTCTTAGGCTCATGTCAATAGTCCACATATTCTACTAGCTATACAACAACAAATCTATGTTCCCTCTGTCTTCAGGTAATTTCAATGGTCCACATATTCTACTAGCTATACAACAACAAATCTATGTTCCCTCTGTCTTCAGGTTAATTTCACTGGTCCACATATTCTACTAGCTATACATCAACAAATCTATGTTCCCTCTGTCTTCAGGTAATTTCACTGGTCCACATATTCTACTAGCTATACATCAACAAATCTATGTTCCCTCTGTCTTCAGGTAATTTCACTGGTCCACATATTCTACTAGCTATACAACAACAAATCTATGTTCCCTCTGTCTTAGGCTCATGTCAATAGTCCACATATTCTACTAGCTATACAACAACAAATCTATGTTCCCTCTGTCTTAGCGTCATGTCAATAGTCCACATATTCTACTAGCTTTACAACAACAAATCTATGTTCCCTCTGTCCTTCAGGTAATTTCACTGGTCCACATATTCTACTAGCTATACATCAACAAATCTATGTTCCCTCTGTCTTCAGGTAATTTCACTGGTCCACATATTCCTACTAGCTATACATCAACAAATCTATGTTCCCTCTGTCTTAGGCTCATGTCAATAGTCCACATATTCTACTAGCTATACATCAACAAATCTATGTTCCCTCTGTCTTAGGCTCATGTCAATAGTCCACATATTCTACTAGCTATACAACAACAAATCTATGTTCCCTCTGTCTTAGGCTCATGTCAATAGTCCACATATTCTACTAGCTTTACAACAACAATCTATGTTCCCTCTGTCTTCAGGTAATTTTCACTGGTCCACATATTCTACTAGCTATACATCAACAAATCTATGTTCCCCTCTGTCTTCAGGTAATTTCACTGGTCCACATATTCTACTAGCTATACATCAACAAATCTATGTTCCCTCTGTCTTCAGGTAATTTCACTGGTCCACATATTCTACTAGCTATACATCAACAAATCTATGTCCCTCTGTCTTCAGGTAATTTCACTGGTCCACATATTCTACTAGCTATACTCAACAAATCTATGTTCCCTCTGTCTTCAGGTAATTTCACTGGTCCACATATTCTACTAGCTATACATCAACAAATCTATGTTCCTCTCGTCTTCAGGTAATGTCACTGGTCCAACATATTCGACTAGCTATACATCCACAACGCTATGTTTCCCTCTGTCTTAGGTCTCATGTCAATCGTCCACATATTCTACTAGCATACAACAACAAATCTATGTTCCTCTGTCTTAGGCTCATGTCAATAGTCCACATATTCTACTAGCTTTACAACAACAAATCTATGTTCCCTCTGTTTAGGCTCATGTCAATAGTCCACATATCTACTAGCTTTACAACAACAAATCTATGTTCCCTATTCTTCAGGTAATTTCACTGGTCCACATATTCTACTAGCTTTACATCAACAAATCTATGTTCCTCTGTCTTAGGCTCATGTCAATAGTCACATATTCTAACTAGCTTTACAACAACAAATCTATGTTCCCTCTGTCTTCAGGTAATTTCACTGGTCCAAATATTCTACTAGCTTTACAACAACAAATCTATGTTCCCTCTGTCTTAGGCTCAGTCAATAGTCCACATATTCTACTAGCTTTACAACAACAAATCTATGTTCCCTCTGTCTTCAGGTAATTTCACTGGTCCACATATTCTTACTAGCTATACATCAACAAATCTATGTTCCTCTGTCTTTCAGGTAATTTCACTGGTCCACTATTTACTAGCTATACATCAACAAATCTATGTTCCCTCTTGTCTTCAGGTAATCACTGGTCCACATATTCTACTAGCTATACATCAACAAATCTATGTTCCCTCTGTCTTAGGCTCATGTCAATAGTCCACATATTCTACTAGCTAACAACAACAAATTATGTTCCTCTGTCTTCAGGTAATTTCACTGGTCCACATATTCTACTAGCTATACATCAACAAATCTATGTTCCCTCTGTCTTCAGTTAATTTCACTGGTCCACATATTCTACTAGCTATACATCAACAAATCTATGTTCCCTCTGTCTTCAGTTCATTTCACTGGTCCACATATTCCACTAGCTATATATAAACAAATCTATGTTCCCTCTGTCTTCAGGTAATTTCACTGGTCCACATATTCTACTAGCTATACATCAACAAATCTATGTTCCCTCTGTCTTCAGTTAATTTCACTGGTCCACATATTCTACTAACTAGCTATATATCAATAAAACTATGTTCCCGCTGTCTTTGGTTCATTTCACTGGTCAACATTTTCTAATAGCTAAACATCAGAAATCTGTCAAAGTTCTGTTTCTCAATACTGTAACAAGTCCATCAGTTCTGTAGCTAATGAATACTAAATCAGAATTGGACCGTGTGTCCAGCATACAGCTATTTTAGATTCTGTGATATCCACTGATGATGGTAATCCACCAGCTTTGACACCAGCGGGGATTCAATCTCTTTCCCTGAAGATATGTCTGCGTCACTCAGTTTCAGAGTTTCTTCACTGTGCCTGGTTACTATGACAACTTCTTTTTTCCGAGTTTCCAGCAGGTTAGCCACAACTACCTGAAACAGACAAGTCGACAGAAGGTGCTAGAATGTTCAAGACATACAGGATGGTTATAAATTACAAGGTTTTTCAAGATAAATAGGACAGTTCAATTTGTATGACCGTTTCAAGATAAACAGGAGAATTTTTATGTTGTCCAGTGCATTCTCTAACCCCTACTTCTGTCTTCTACTCCTTTACGTGCTAAATAATACATGTGTGTTGTTTAAGAACAATTAAAAGTTACATGAATCATTCAAGATACACAGGACAGCATAATTAATGTTACATTGCTTCTTCAAGATACACAGGACAGCTAATTAAGTTACATTACTTCTCAAGATACACAGGACAGCTAATTAATGTTACATTACTTCTCTAAGATATACAGGACAGCTAATTAATGTTACATTACTTCTCTAAGATACACAGGACAGCTAATTAATGTTACATTACTTCTTCAAGATACACAGGACAGCTTCATTAATGTTATGTTACTTCTTCCAGATACACAGGACAGCTTAATTAATGTTCCATTACTTCTCTAACATACACAGGACAGTAACTAATGTTACATTATTCTCTAAGATACACAGGACAGCTTAATTAATGTTCCATTACTTCTCTAAGATACACAGGACAGCTAATTAATGTTCCATTACTTCTCTAAGATACACAGGACAGTAATTAATGTTACACTACTTCTCTAAGATACACAGGACAGCTAATTAATGTTCCATTACTTCTCTAAGGATACACAGGACAGTAAATTAATGTTACACTACTTCTCTAAGATACACAGGCAAGCTTAAGTAATGTTACATTACTTCTCTAAGATACAATGGACAGTAATTAATGATACACTACTTCTCTAAGATACACAGGACAGCTTAATTAATGTTACATTACTTCTTCAAGATGCACAGGACAGTTACAAGTTACATGGCCTTTTCAAGATACATAGAATAGCTTACAGTTAATGACTTTATTAAGATAAAAGGAATAACTATAAGTTCAATCAATCAGGTGCTGTCTCCACAATGAAGGTTGGCTGCAATGGATCTCCAACACTGTCTGTCTCTCACCTTGACTGTACATTCTGTCAGGCTGATGTTCATTCATCTCTTGATGTTATCTTCCCACTTGTATCGTTGAGTACCTCTTGCTCACTTGCCCTTAACCTTGTCCTCCAGTATGGTTTTTATAAGAGTGTCGTGTCTTGAACCTGGCCAGAATATTTCATTTTTGCCTCCTCTTTATTTCTTTCATCAACTCTCTCTTCATTCCCAGTTTGAAGAACTATAAGTTAATTACTTTATGAAGATATAATAAACAGCTATAAGTTAACGACTTTATGAAGATATAATAAACAGCTATAAGTTAATTACTTTCTCAAGGTAAACAGTGCAGCTATAATTTAATGACTTCATTCAAGATAGAAAAAACAACTATAAGTTAATGGCTTTATTCAAGATGTACAGAACAGCTACACATTAATGACTTGTTCAATATAGAAAGAACAGCTACAAGTTAATGACTTGTTCAAGATAGAAATAACAGCTACAAGTTAATGACTTGTTCAAGATATTCTGATGGCTGTATATAAATGTTGTGACCAGTCAATCTCTTTGTGATGGTTGTATACAAATGTTGTTAGTTAACAGCCACAGTCAAACAAAACAAACAGTTCAGTTTAATTTATTCCACCAAGAACACTGGCAAATATCCGCAGTCATTACCTGATGATGGTAGGTGTCCAGTGCCTTCTTGGCTTTATCAACAAGTAGAGAGGTGTCTGTTTCCAACTGAAACGACAGACAAAGGTATCATGTAGTACAACATGTCCTTATAATTACTGTGTCAAATGTACATTATAGTATTTTACAAGAAATTTGTTAGTTAGTTAGTTAGTTAGTTAGTTAGTTAGTTACTTAGTTAGTTAGTTAGTTAGTCGCAGTTCCAGCTTCACAGCAACGGGTTGTCCCCATTATGCTCAGTTCCTGTGCCAGTGAATATCACATAAAACGCTCCCCACTGCCCAATGTGAAAAGTGGAAAAGACAGGAGTCTCGACAAACAACAGCCCGCACAGATACACTGTGCATAATGCCGCCACCAGAATGTCAACACACCAGTCCCCCACGAAACACCCTGTTCATCTCTGATGGAATCAGCAGTCATTTTCCTATCTGAATGTTTCCTAGATGTTCACCCACACAGTCCACGAAAATACAGTTCATCGCTGATGGCAGTGGCAGTCAACCAGAATCCCAGCAGCCACGCATGACTGCATAAGGCAAAAACCGGTCAACTCTGGGACATAGTCACCTGCCATCACTCCGGACATGCAGTCACGTTCCAAAAAACCTCAGGCAGATTCAAAAGCATTTCACACGAAACTCACAGCTCACAGTGTCGCGCCACGCACTCACTCAGTAGCAGGGCGACGGAACCATCAAGCCTCCTTAGTCGCCTCTTACGACATGCGTGGGAGGCTACAGTGTTGCTATTCTTTGCTTCCCTTATGGGCCCCGCCAACACACGGAATAACCAATCAGGCAACTGTGATAACTCTTTCCATACCAAGCAATGTGGAATGTATTCATTGATCCATCAGTTTCTTCGATGTTGAAGTCATTGGACATGCTATACTACCTGCCATGTCACCAGGATGTTTGTTGCTGTGTTTGAGAGCTCACTGAGACTTCCAAACAGCTTTATGTGCATTTGAGTCTCTGTATGCCAATGATTGGTCCGCAACTGACAAAGCTTGTGGCAGCTTGCATATGTTCGGTTGTCTGTTCTGCCTGTCCACATGTGCACAGTGGTGATGGAAGCAATTTTAGTTTCTGTAAGGGACTGTTCAGTCTGTAGTACCCAGTTCTGATATGAAACAGAATCACATATTTAGCTCAGCCAAGTTAGTAATGGATATCTCATTGTTAGTGAGTTTTCTCATAAACTTGATAAGAGTCTTCTTTGCTGATAGGTGACTGTTGTAAGGTCATTTATGTGTTAAAAAGCAGTAGAAGACAAGGCCTTATACAACAGTGATGAAGTGACAACCTAAGCCAGTCTTCTGTTCCATTTATTAAACATGTTATTAATTCTCTCAATTGTATACCAGACATTCATAAACATGTACATACCCGTAGTCTCACGCTCTCCTACGCAGATTACATATTAGGTGACATGAAGATGAGATAAATACAAATACACAACCAAAGAAGCTGACAGGCAGAGAGACACAATCAATCAATCAGACACAGAAACACAATCAATTAAGCAATCAGACACAGAAACACAATCAAGCAACTGTACACAGAGATAAAATCAATCAAGCAGACAGACACAGAAACACAATTCAAGCAACTATACACAGAGACACAATCAATTCAAGCAGACAAATACATAATCACAATCAATGAAGGAACGAACGAATGAACTAACTTTATTTTCAAAGGGTTAAGAATTGGGCACGCTGGCCCATCTGACATTCTGTCCTTCTTCTCTCTTTCCTCTCATACATCATTTCATTCATACATCACTTATGAAGCTAATCTAGACACAATCAAGCAAGAAAACAAACACAGAAACACAATCAAGCAAGCAGACAAAGAATCAGACAAACATAACAAAACAGATGCAAAAATGCAATCAGACACAGAAACTCTGTCTAGGAAATACAGACACAAATGCAATCAATCGAGCAGGCAGACAGACATAAAAACACAATTGTACATACAAAAACATAGTCAAACAAATACACAAACATAAACATAGAAAAAAACGAATCGAACAAACGCGAACCATCCTTCTCACCTTGAAAGAAATAATAAACGCCCTTGGTGCCCACTCTTTGACTAACGGTTTCAACATCTTGGGGGTCATCTCCAGGTTGAGGTGTCGGGATCCTTCTGAAGATTGCATTTTGTGTTCTGGCTTGAAAATACACATATGGAAATTTTACGTTATGATTACAAAGCAAGATTACACAGCAGACAGTTTATAACATTGGTAGTTATACTGGACAACTACAGTGATGAAGACCATATTCAGGATGTCATGTGGTTGTATGGATAACAGAGCTCACTCTTGAACTTTGGGTGTACTGATGACGAGATAGGGATTCTCTCCATACAGTGGTCTGTTGAACTTAAACTTCACGTCCATGACTAGTGGATGTAAATTACAAGTAACTCAGAAGTTGGAATGGGTTCACCTTATGGCCAGTGACACATAACTCACACTCAATTGCACATCCACCCATTCAACTACACACCCAAACATTCAATTACACACTCAACTACACACCCATACACGCAATTAGACACTCAACTGCACACCCAACTCAATTGCACACCCACCCACCTAGTCAACTACCCACCTACCCACCCACTCAACTACACATCCACCCACTCCACTACACACCCACCAACTCAATTGCATACCCACCCACCTAAACTACCCACCCACCCAGTCAACTACCCACCTACCCACCCACTCAGCTACACATCCACCCAATCAGCTACACATCCACCCACTCAGCTACACATCCACCCACTCAGCTACACATCCACCCACACAGCTGCACATCCACCCACTCAGCTACACATCCACCCACACAGCTACACATCTACCCACTCAACTACACATCCACCCACTCAACTACACACCCACCCACTCAACTACACATCCACTCACTCAACTACACACCCACCCACTCAACTACACACCCAAATTTGGTGACAAACAGAGATGGTCACTGCAGCCTGTAAATGTGTAAAGCAGGTGTGACAGTGTCTGCTACGTGATCGACTACATCTATTTAAATGCAGGAATGACAAATTCACATACTAATAACTTAGTCTCTTGGAATGTAAAACTATACAACATAAATATATATATAAAACTATACATCAGGCACGAGAGACACTCAACATTCACCACTAACTCTGATCCAATGTAACTAATCACTTAAACTATCACATATTTATCATTAGTTCTCATGCAGCCAGAGACACACAATAATCACATATTCACCATTGTCCCCAGGCAGCCAGAGACATACAACAATCACATATTCACAATTAGTTCCCATTCAGCCAGAGACATGAAACAATCACACATTCACCATAGTTCCTAGACAGCCAGAGACACACAATAATCACATATTCACCATTAGTTCCCATGCAGCCAGAGTCACACAACAATCATATATTCACCATTAGTTCCCAGGCAGTCAAAGACATGCAACAATCACATATTCACCATTAGTTCCCATGCAGCTGGAAACATGCAACAATCACATATTCACCATTAATTCCCAGGCAGCCCGAGACATGTAACAATCACATATTCACCATTAATTCCCAGGCAGCCCGAGACATGCAACAATCACATATTCACCATTAATTCCCAGGCAGCCCAAGACATGCAACAATCACATATTCACCATTAATTCCCAGACAGCCAGAGACATGCAACAATCACATATTCACCATTAATTCCCAGGCAGCCAGAGACATGCAACAATCACATATTCACCATTAATTCCCAGGCAGCCAGAGACATGCAACAATCACATATTCACCATTAATTCCCAGACAGCCAGAGACATGCAACAATCACATATTCACCATTAATTCCCAGGCAGCCAGAGACATGCAACAATCACATATTCACCATTAATTCCCAGGCAGCCAGAGACATGCAACAATCACATATTCACCATTAATTCCCAGGCAGCCAGAGACACGCAACAATCACATATTCACCATTAATTCCCAGGCAGCCAGAGACATGCAACAATCACATATTCACCATTAATTCCCAGGCAGCCCGAGACATGCAACAATCACATATTCACCATTAGCTCTTATGCAAAGTCACACCTGACTTTCACAGACAAACACTCAACATTGATATATTCACCATTTGTTCCCTTGGAATGTAAAAATCAGAAACAGCAGCTGCTAGGTATATCATTCCCTGACAGCCCGAGGAGTTGATGGACTGAGCGGCATCCCTCAGCAACAACAGGTAGTCGGTCAGCGTAGTGAAGTCAACCATGAGCAACATGCCCTGGTCCCGATACTTATGGTAGTCCCTCACTACAGGTGCTAGATCTTTCACGTATGACTGGGTGACTGTGGACGTTACAATGAATTGTCTGACTGTGAAAGTTAAAATGAATTTTTTGACTAAAAGTTATAATGAATTTTCTGACTGAAAGTTACAATGAATGTTCTGAGTGTGAAAGTTACAATGAATGTTCTGACTGTCAAAGTTACAATGAATGAATGCTCTGACTGTCAAAGTTACAATGAATGTTCTGACTGTCAAAGTTACAATGAATTTTCTGACTGTCAAGTTACAATGAATTTTCTGACTGTCAAAGTTACAATGAATGTTTTGACCGTCAAAGTTACAATGAATGTTCTGTCAAAGTTACAATGAATGTTCTGACTGTCAAAGATACAATGAATGTCCAATCACTAATTAACACATGTTATAGTGTACCCAACCCACTGACATTTATAACCAGGCCATCTACATGTTACAGTGCACTCAGCCCACTGACACTGATAATCATTGCTTGTAGAACATTTAGCTGACTGACCTGTTATAGCAGTCTCTGGCCCCTCTGTTACAGTCAGAACATCCAGTATATTTCTATCTACTCTCTGACAAAATGGCTGCAGAGATCTGTGCCGGTGCATAAATACAACGGCGTAGCCTTGTTTCAAGAAATATCTGGCATAATCGAGTTAAGGAAAGTGGCAGAGTCAGGCTTTATGTATCAAATGACAAATTTGTCTGGTTCGATCATGAAACTGAGATATGTAGAGATGCCACTGACATGCAACTAAGAGATGAACAGTCAGGCTTCCAATCAAATAGATCCTGCACAGATAAGATAGCCACAATATGCATAACAATAGATGAAAGCATGTAAATAAATGTGCCACTTTATAATGGACTTGTGAACTATGAAAAGGCCTTTAATAGCAGTGATAAATAACATCTTAAGAAATTGATGAGGCAATATGGAATCCATAAAAGATGGTTAACTTAAACGCAACATATGGAAATTTCAAAAGCAGAATACTTCATGAGGGAAAACTATTTGACACTTCTGAAATAAGAACAGGAGAGTGCCTGGGATGGCTGTTGTCACTTTTATCAATCTTACGGACTATAGGTGGATTATGAGGTAGCTTGCCACAGCGTTATTTTTCAAGATATACGGGCAGCTAATTAAGTTAATTACTTCTCTAAGATACACAGGACAGCTAATTTATTTTACATTACTTCATCAAGATACACAGGACAGCTTAATTAATGTTACATTACTTCTTCAAGATATACAGGAGAGCTTTAATGTTAATTACTTTTTCAAATACAAAGACAGCTTAATACTTTTAATTATTCTTCAAGATACACGGGACAGCTTAATTAATGTTCCCTTTACTTCTTCAAGATATACGGGACAGCTAATTAATGTTACTTTACTTCTTCAAGACAACGGGACGCTTAATTAAGTTATGTTACTTCTTCAAGATATACAGGACAGCTAATTAATTTTCATTATTCTCTAAGATAAAAGGACAGCTAATTAATTTACATTACTTCATCAAGATAAAAAGGACGCTTAATTATTTATGTTATTCTTCAAGTTTATACGGACAGTTTTAAATGTTACAATATTTTTTCTAAGATACAATGGCAGTAATTAATGACAACTTCTCTAAGATACACAGGACAGCTTAAATTAATGTTACATTATTTTTCAAGAGCACAGGACAGTTAAAAGTTACAGGGCCCTTTTCAAGATACATAGAATAGCTTACAGTTAATGACTTTATTAAGATAAAAGGAATAACTATAGTCAATAAATAGGTGCTTGTCTCCAATGAAGGTTGGCGAAATGGCTCCAAACATGTCTGCTCTCACCTTGACTGTCATTCTTCAGGCTGATTTTCATTCATCTTTGATGTTATCTTCCCACTTGTACGTTGATACCTCTTGTCACTTCCCCTTTAACCTTGCCCCCCAGTTGGTTTTTATAAGAGGTGTGTCTTGAACCTGGCCAGAAATTTTATTTTTTCCTCCTCTTTATTCTTCATCAACTCTCTCTTCATTCCCCGTTTGAAGAACTATAAATTAATTACTTTATTTCGATAAAAAAGAATAAATATAAATTAATGACTTTATAAGATTTAAATAAACAGCAATAAGTTAATTACTTTCTCAAGGTAAACAGTGCAGCTATTTAATGACTTCATTCAAGTAGAAAAAAAAAAACTATAAGTTAAGGCTTTATTCAAGATGTACAGAACAGCTACACATTAAGACTTGTTCAATATAGAAAGAAAGCTACAAGTTAAAGACTTTTCAAATAGAAAAAACAGTACAAATTAATGACTTGTTCAAGATATTCGATGGCTTATAAAAGTTTGTGACCCGTCAATCCTTTGTGATGGTTGTAACAAAGTTGTTAGTTAACAGCCCCCAGTCAAACAAAACAAACAGTTCAGTTTTAAATTTTTTCCCCCAAGAACACTGGAAATATCCCCAGTCATTACCCGATGATGGTAGGGTCCGTGCCTTTTGGCTTTATAAACAAGTAGAGAGGTGTCTGTTTCCAACTGAAACCCCCGGACAAAGGATATGTATACAACAGCCTTATAATTACTGGTCAAATGTACTTTATAGTTTTTTTACAAGAAATTTGTTAGTTAGTTAGTATTTAGTTAGTTAGTTATTTACTTAGTTAGTTAGTTAGTTAGTCGCAGTTCCAGCTTACAGCAAGGGTTTTGCCCCCCATTAGCTCAGTTCCTGGCCAGTGAAACACATAAAACGCTCCCCACTCCCCCAATGTGAAAAGGGAAAAGCAGGAGTCTCGACAAACAACAGCCCAAAACAAAACACTGGCTAATGCCGTACCAGAATGTAAACACACCAGCCCCCCACGAAACCCCCCTGTTCATCTCTGATGGAATCAGCAGTCTTTTTCCCATTGAATGTTTCCTAGATGTTCACCAACGCCCCACGAAAATACATTTCATCGCTGATCCCCGGGGCAGTCAACCAGAACCCAGCAGCCACGCATGACTGATAAGGCAAAAACCGGTCAACTCTGGGACATAGTCACCTGCCATCACTCCGGAATGCCCGTCAGTTTCCAAAAAACCTCAGGCAGATTCAAAAGCATTTACACGAAAATCACAGCTCACAGTGTCGCCCCCCACCACTCACTCGTACAGGGCGACGGAACCATCAAGCCCCTTTGCGCCTCTTAGACAGCGGGGAGGTACAGTGTTGTATTCTTTGCTTCCCTTTGGGCCCCGCCAACACACGGAATAACCTCAGGCAACTGTGATAACTCTTTCCATACCAAGCAATGTGGAAGTATTCATTGATCCATCGTTTCTTCGATGTTGAAATCATTGGACATGCATACTACCTGCCATGTCACCAGGATGTTTTTTTCGTGTTTTAGAGCTCACTGAGACTTCCAAACAGCTTTATGGCATTTTTGGGCTCTTATGCCAATGATTGGTCCGCAACTGACAAAGCTTGGGGCAGCTGATATGTTCGGTTGTCTGTTCTGCCTGCCACATGTGCACAGTGGTGAGGAAGCAATTTTAGTTTCTGTAAGGGACTGTTCAGTCTGTATACCCAGTTTGATGAAACAGAACAATATTTAGCTCAGCCAAGTTAGTAATGGATATCCTTGTTAGTGAGTTTTCTCATAAACTTGATAAGAGTCTTCTTTGCTGATAGGTGACTGTTGTAAGGTCATTTATGTGTTAAAAAGCAGTAGAAGACAAGGCCTTATACAACAGTGATGAAGTGACAACCTAAGCCAGTCTTCTGTTCCATTTATTAAACATGTTATTAATTCTCTCAATTGTATCCCAAGACATTCATAAACATGTACATACCCTTTAGTCTCACGCTCTCCTACGCAGATTACATATTAGGTGACATGAAGATGAGATAAATACAAATACAAAACCCAAAAGAAGCGACAGGCAGAGAGACACAATCAATCAATCAGACACAGAAACACAATCAATTAAGCAATCAGACACAGAAACACAATCAAGCAACTGTACACAGAGATAAAATCAATCAAGCAGACAGACACAGAAACACAATTAAACAACTGTACACAGAGACACAATCATTCAAGCAAACAGACACAGAAACACAATCAATCAAGATACATAAGCACAATCAAATAAGGAACAAACGAATGAACAAACTTTATTTTCAAAGGGTTAAGAATTGGGCACGCAGGCCCGTTGACATTCTCCCCTTTCTTCTCTTTTCCTCTCATACATCATTTCATTCATACATCACTTATGAAGCTAATCTCGACACAATCAAGCAAGAAAACAAACACAGAAACACAATCAAGCAAGCAGACATAGAATCAGACAAACATAACAAAACAGATGCAAAAATGCAATCAGACACAGAAACTCTGTGTAGGAAATAATAAATACAGACACAAATGCAATCAATCAAGCAGGCAGACAGACATAAAAACACAATTGTACAAACAAAAACATGGTCAAACAAATACACAAACATAAACAGAAAAAAACGAATCGAACAAACACGAACCATCCTCACCTTGAAAGAAATAATAAATGCCCCTGGTGCCCACTCTTTGACTAACGGTTTCAACATCTTGGGGGTCATCTCCAGGTTGAGGTGTCGGGATCCTTCTGAAGATTGCATTTTGTTTTCTGGTTGAAAATACACATATGGAAATTTACGTTATGATTACAAAGCAAGATTACACAGCAGACAGTTTATAACATTGGTGTTATACGGACAACTACAGTGATGAAGACCATATTCAGGATGTCATGTGGTGTATGGTAACAGACTCACTTTTTGAACTTTGGGTGTACTGATGACGAGATAGGGATTCTCTCCATACATGGTCTTTGAACTTAAATTCACGTCCATGACTAGTGGATGTAAATTACAAGTAACTCAGAAGTTGGAATGGGTTACCTTATGGCCCGTGACACATAACTCACACTCAATTGCACATCCACCCATTCAACTACACACCCAAACATTCAAATTTCAACTCAACTACACACCCATACACGCAATTAACACTCAACTGCCCCCCCAACTCAATTGCACACCCACCCCCTAGTCAACTACCCACCTACCCACCCACTCAACTACACATCCCCCACTCCACTACACACCCCCCAACTCAATTTCATACCCACCCACCTAAACTACCCACCCCCCCAGTCAACTACCCACCTACCCACCCACTCAGCTACACATCCACCCAATCAGCTACACACCCCCCACTCAGCTACACATCCACCCACTCAGCTAAAAATCCACCCACACAGCTGCACATCCACCCACTGCTACACATCCACCCCCACAGCTAACATCTACCCACCAACACACATCCACCCACTCAACTACACACCCACCCACTCAACTACACATCCACTCACTCAACTACACACCCACCCACTCAACACACACCCAAAATTTTGGGGACAAACAGGGGAAAGGTCACTGCAGCCTGTAAATGTGTAAAGCAGGTGTGACAGTGTCTGCTACGTGATCGACTACATCTATTTAAAAAGCAGGAATGACAAATTCCATATAATAACTTAGTCTCTTGGAATGTAAAACTATACAACATAAATATAATATAAAAAATACATCAGGACGAGAGACACTCAACATTCACCACTAACTCTGATCCAAGTAACTAATCACTTAAACTATAATATTTATCATTAGTTTTCATGCGCCAGAGACACACAATAATCACATATTTACCATTGTCCCCAGGCAGCAGAGACATACAACAATCACATATTCACAAATTTGTTCCCATTTAGCCAGAACATGAAACAATCACACATTCACCATAGTTTCCCAGACAGCCGAGAACACAATAATCACATATTCACCATTAGTTCCCCTGCGCCAGAGTCCACAACAAACAATATTCCCCAAATTTCCCCCAAAAAACATGCAACAATCACATATTCACCATTAGTTCCCATGCAGCTAAACATGCAACAATCAAATTCACCATTAATTTCCCCGCGCCCGAGACATGTAAAATCAATATTCACCATTAATTCCCAGGCAGCCCGAGACATGCAACAATCACATATTCACCATTAATTCCCAGGCAGCCCAAAACATGCAAAAAATCACATATTTCCCCTTAATTCCCAGAAGCCAGAGACATGCAACAATCACATATTCACCATTAATTCCAGGCAGCCAGAGAATGCAACAATCACATATTCCAATTTAAACCCAGGCAGCCCGAGGGCATGAACAATCACATATTCACCATTAATTCCCAGACAGCCAGAGACATGCAACAATCACATATTCACCATTAATTCCCAGGCAGCCAGAGACATGCAACAATCACATATTCACCATTAATTCCCAGGCAGCCAGAGACATGCAACAATCACATATTCACCATTAATTCCAGGCAGCCAGAGACACGCAACAATCACATATTCACCATTAATTCCCAGGCAGCCAGAGACATGCAACAATCACATATTCACCATTAATTCCCAGGCAGCCCGAGACATGCAACAATCACATATTCACCATTAGCTCTTATGCAAAGTCACACCTGACTTTCACAGACAAACACTCAACATTGATATATTCACCATTTGTTCCCTTGGAATGTAAAAATCAGAAACAGCAGCTGCTAGGTATATCATTCCCTGACAGCCCGAGGAGTTGATGGACTGAGCGGCATCCCTCAGCAACAACAGGTAGTCGGTCAGCGTAGTGAAGTCAACCATGAGCAACATGCCCTGGTCCCGATACTTATGGTAGTCCCTCACTACAGGTGCTAGATCTTTCACGTATGACTGGTGACTGTGGACGTTACAATGATTGTCTGACTGTGAAAGTTAAAATGAATTTTTTGACTAAAAGTTATAATGAATTTTCTGACTGAAAGTTACAATGAATGTTCTGAGTGTGAAAGTTACAATGAATGTTCTGACTGTCAAAGTTACAATGAATGAATGCTCTGACTGTCAAAGTTACAATGAATGTTCTGACTGTCAAAGTTACAATGAATTTTCTGACTGTCAAGTTACAATGAATTTTCTGACTGTCAAAGTTACAATGAATGTTTTGACCGTCAAAGTTACAATGAATGTTCTGTCAAAGTTACAATGAATGTTCTGACTGTCAAAGATACAATGAATGTCCAATCACTAATTAACACATGTTATAGTGTACCCAACCCACTGACATTTATAACCAGGCCATCTACATGTTACAGTGCACTCAGCCCCCCTAAAACATTTTTG